>NW_004624822.1:3687478-3699417 GCF_000247695.1 Heterocephalus glaber | reverse complement strand
TCTGTTTTTGAGGCTTGTTTATGTGTTTTCTCATCTCCATGGTGGGGGGTGCTACTGGCGCCCATGCAGCTCACCTTCTCTGCTCTAGGAGCCTGGGATGGCGGCAGGGGAGCTTCCTTCCGGGTGCTGGGACTGGCTCAGCTTCTCTGCCCTAGGAGCCTGGGATGGAGGTGGGGAGCTTCCTTCTGGGTGCTGCTATCCCCCCTTTTATTTGAGATGGGAGGTCTTGCTATGTTGGCCCTGG
This sequence comes from Heterocephalus glaber, assembly GCF_000247695.1. Next base: position 3,699,173 of record NW_004624822.1, on the reverse strand, counting down.
AATAAAAAACCCAGGGCCTTATGCATGCTGGGCAAGTACTCCACCTAGCTACCCCCCAAAGCCTTGATTCATTTTTACATTGGGTTTAAAAAAATATTGTTATAATAATTCTTTTTTTTTTTTTTTCTTTTGGTACCAGGGATCGAACTCGGGTCCTTGCACATGCAAGGCAAGCAACAGAACCACTGAGCTAAATCCCCGGCCCATAATAATTCTTTATACTGTATATTCTGGGTGCCACTTGTCAAATGTATAATTCATAAACATTTTCTCCTTTTCTGTAGGTTGTCTCCTCAATTTCTTGATAGTACTGTTCAAGCATAAAAGTTGTAGATTATTGTCGTGTACATTTTTATCTTAGAATCTTATAGCTGGGTAGGATGTTCAAGATTGCCTCTTCTAGCTCCCTTGTTTGTCTGCTGGGTGGTCAGAGAGGAGGGTCTTTGTTTATGGTCATAGACTAAAAATATCAAGACTGGAATTTAAGTCTTTGTACTTTTATCTTGGAGCATGCTCAGTTTCTAACCTACTGTTGCTGAAGGTGGGGAGGTTAAAAATGAAATTTAAAATTCGGTTTATGAGTCATAAAGCTATTCTTCTTTGTTCCATATTGATGCATGATTACTAAATTGGCATAAATATGGAGGATTTCCATCCTTGCAGCAAGCTCTATTGAATGGCATTGACCCTAACCGCTAGCATCCTATCTCTGACTCAGCTTTGTACCCTGGACCCATAGTTTTGATCTCCTTGTCCACTTTTTTGTTAGGCTTCTTATTTATGCAGCTGCCTGTGGACTTCTTGGTAGTCCCTCTACTCAGATTAGATGGTCTGTGGACCCTTTTTGCCAGAGATTCTTTTTTTTTTAAATTTTTTTTGAGGTACTGGAGTTTGAACCCAGGGCCTTGCACATGCTGGGCAAGCACTCTACCCCTGGCGTGCATCCCCAGTCCTTTTATTTTTTAAGATAGGGTCTTGCTGCATTGCCCAGGCTGGCCTCCATTGTGCAACCCTCTTTCCTTAGTCCCCAGATAGCTGGAATTTACAGGTGTGTGGCACACCCAGCAAGAATGCTGCTTGTGTGTGCTTTCTGGACTTGGTTGCCTGGACAGAGGTGAGTACTTCTCCTCCCTTCAGCCACTAGATACGACTTGCAGAAAGAAAGCTGAAAGATGCTCGGGAATAAATTGATCTGCTCTTTGGACTAGTAGAAATGTTCAACTCTTGAGCTCTTCTGACTGCATTGGTTTGTGGTCTTTTGGGTAGGTTCTTCCTTTTAAAGGTACTTGGTCCCAAGAATTTCCCAGATGCTAAGTGAAGTAGGGTGGGAGGCAGGAGGAGTTGGGAAGCGAAGTGACATGGGAGATTCTGGCCCAGTCTTGCTTAGTGCCTGGTGTGTGGGGGTCACCTTTATTTCCAGTGCCTGTAATCCTGAAGGCCATCTGAGCCATTAAACCCAAGGTCATCAGAGCTAGAGAAAAATTTTTCTCAAAAGAAGTGCTTTACATACAAAGATATTCTACCATAGCTTAGTGATGAGAAACACTGGCTGTACCAAGCTGATATACTACATACCAGGGGGGGAGCCTAGGGAATATGTTAGAGAAGAGAAGGGATTCACCGAAAGTCACAGCAAGTTAGTGGTGGGAAAACTGAGGTGAGAATCCAGGTCCTCTGGCACCTGGCCACATGCAAACTCCAAATGCCACATTGTATGTCTTCATTTACACAAAGGTCAGACTTCAGATGCACAGATAAGCAAGGCAACTTCTTGGAGACATTGCCTGGGCTTAGATGTTAATTTATTTTAATCCACATTAGGCATGAGGTTCTGCCCTCAAGCCCTTCTTTTTCACTCTCATAATTAGAAAGTATTAAGAAATCTTTCAATTATGGGTGATCACCAGGGTTCTCATTTTTATCTCTAACCTTTCTCCAGGATTTGTTTTCTGCAGGCAGCTCTGTCCTTGACTTTAAAGAAAACTCTGGAAACAAAGAGCCTTGTTGTATTTGAGAAGGTCAGACTCTTCCACCAGGCTCTGAGCCTTGAGGGCAAGGACAGTGTGGTCTCTGTCACCACTCAGAGACTAGGACACAGTGTTCCTTTAGTGAATAGCTGACATTTTTCTTTTCTAGGAAAACTCCCCTTTTGATGGGTTTCTGAGGTATGAGGTCCCTTCTCCCTATGATCCCGAAATGCTGTCAGTTATATTCTAGTTTGGAAGTTGTGACCAGAAGAAATGGGGTAATTCTTTTGCTTATCATGAGGGGAGTTGCCCATTTTACCTTTGAACTTATTTTTCCCCCCCACCTGCTGGGGATTGAGCCCAGGGCTTTCACACTGAACTACATCACCAGCCCAGCCCTTTCAGTTAAATTTTTAATTTTGAGACAGGGTCTTGCTAAGTCACTAAGTTTTCCAGACTGGACTGGAACTTGTGATCCTCCTGCCTCAGTCTCCTGGAGTGCTGGGATTTACAGGTGTGTGCCACCACATTTGGCGTGGTTTTGAACTTGATAAGAGCCAGAGAACTTTCACATTTGTGCTGAGAATGTAAGGGTTACTTCTTTACTGAATTGCGCCGTAGGTGGAGGGAGCCCAATAGGACATCCTGGGAAGGATTCCCAGAGCTGGGAGGGGGCAAGCTCAGAACCGTGGAAGGAATTCTATGCCATAAACACAGAATATCTTGTTTAAGAGTGAAACTTTTCTGCTTTCTCCTCTAGAGGTGGAAAACAGTTCTTTTCAATGACAAGCTTAATGACTACCATGCCAGCACTCAAAACTACGAGATAAATTTACGCACCAGTTTAGCACTAGAAAATGTAGTTTATAAAAGATCTGAGTAAAAATCTTAAAAGCAGGTTGAAAATGTCTTAGGCACAGCTGGTGTACTTTGAGTTATTGGGGACAGAGTTCTAGGGATGAGGTCGTGAGGCAGAGATGTGGCCAGATCAGGGAACTTGTGCACCTGGCCTCTAAAAGCCTTTTTGGGGATCTTTTTAATTAATTCCTTGTTCAGCTTTTATCAGGGCCTAAGTTTCTATGGTTGGAGCAGAGTAAGTTTTCAGGCTGAATTACTTGGATTGTGGCCTTTTATTTTTCACGTAGCCTGTGGATATCTGGCCTTTTCAGCCAAGGAAAATGGAAGTGATTTAAAATACTCACTTGAACAATAACTTCAGCTGTGTATTAATTTGCTTCTCATTCCTTGATTTTCATATCCTCTGAGAAGCAGTGAAAGGACTGAGGGTTGGGCCTTGGTTCTTTGGAGGCACTGTGTGGCCTGGAGCTGGGAGGGAGGCTCGGAGGGTGGAATTATGCCCTCCAGCTGATGTTGGCCATTCGTTCTTCTTCTTTCCTCCCTCTTTTGTGCATGTGTTTGAGTTTTCCCTTAAGATTTCATTTGGGGAAAGAGTTCCTGGGGTTTGTAGGCGGCAGAGGAGAGATTGATCTGTTTTGTCCTTACTTGAGTCAACCCTAAATGGGGTGCGCTCTTGTTCCCTCCTCTTAGGAGTGAGCCTATATACTATGTCCTAACATCTCACTTTTTCCTCTAACTTGTAGCTATTGCTTAGCTCTCTGGGGCAGCAGAAGTAAAAAACTCGGTATCATGAATGAGCACAGTCCCTATATAAGTTTCTGGTTTCTGTTTATTGTTGACATTTTGGCAAATAGTGTTATCTCCATTGTTTGTATGGGAAAAAAAGGGGCTAGATCAAGTTATGAATTCATCCTGGTCTTCCTCCAAAGCTCTTTCCCAAGGGAGGAGAAGATCCAGAGATGAAGAGTAGCTAGAAAGCTAAGTACGGTGGCTTTGTGGCGGGAGAGCTGCAGAGTTCAGCAGGAATAAGCTCGAACTAATGATGAAATGACAACGTAGGGCTTTGTAAATATTGCTGTTTTTTTGCTTTGAGTGTAAGTTGTTCTCTGAAAAGCCTGAAGGTGACCTATTTAATTCCTTTATATTTGAAGTTCTCAGGTTGTGCCAAGGATCAGCCCAATTCTCTAGATGTTAACTGGGGAGTGAGAAGTCAGGCCCTGACCACAAGGAGCTGTTAGTTCAAGGGAGGCATATGACTCTTAGTAAGCCTTTGCATTAGGCCTCCACTGGTCACAAGGAATGGATCCAAACCTAGCACAGACCGGACTAAGTAAAAGAGGAATTTATTAGTTCACATAACTGACCAGTTCAGAGATAAATCCTGGAGTCACCTCATAGGCTCAAATGATGTCATCACAATCTGGTTTCTCTCTCCCCATCCTGGCTTTACTTCCTGTGTAATGACTCCAGTCTCAGATGTGATCTCCCCTCATTGCAAGAGGCTGCCAAAAGTTTCTAGGACTTCATCCCTTCGTCTTCCTTCCAGAGAAAGAAAGCTCGAGTCTTTGTCTCAGTCTTTACAGACAGCCTTGTTTCATCCTTTTGGCTCAGGTGTGTCACATGCACATTCTGAACTAGTCACAGGACCAGGGACACATGAAACCCTGACTGACTAAAGCCCATATCATGTGCTTCACCCTGGGCCCAGGAAGGAGTAAGCTCTACCCTCAGTAGTCCAGGAATGGTGAGACGTTCAGACACTGATTACTGGGAAAGGTTAACGGTGTCAGGCTGGAACTCTGGCCTGACCCACCATTGTTGGGATGGGTATTTTGTATTCCCACTTGACATTTTCTTTTTTTAAATGTATTTTTTATTACTGCATGTTAATTTTACAAAAGAGTGTGTTTCAATGTGGTATTTTTACACATGCATGTAATGTATTTGATCATACTCCCCGCCCCTTACCTTCTTTTATACCTCACTCCCCTTTATTCCCTTCCTCTTGACATATTCATGAGTCAGAGTTTATTCCACTGTGGGTTCACATCTTGTTACGGTGCAGTGTAGACTTGGGCACCAAATTGTCTTTCCTCTGAGAACATTGTTCTTGCTGGGATTAGAGTGGGGAACTTACTAAAGGTGAGTGTTAGGACTTGACTCTAGTATTAGATATGTTTGTGGTGGTGACAGATTCTCAAACTCATAAGGGCAAAATGAGGACAGTTAGTATACTGGCATCCACTGTAATTGGCCACATTATAAAAATAAACATGTCTTATCTTTCCGGGTTTTATATAGAAGAGTGGTGAATGGTATAGACCAGTGATGGCGAACCTTTTAGAGCTTTCAGTGATACAAACAGCCCGCTCAGGCACGTGTGCCACAGGTTTGCTGCCGCTGGTACAGACTTTAGAGACTTGGGAGAGCAGCCCCCATGTATGCCTTAACTTCACCACTGAGCCTCAGATGCCTTATTTGTGGAATGGTCCACCTGATCGAGTTGTTGGTAAGAAATAAAAGGCGATGTGAGTAAAGCCCCTATCTGAACATAGTAAGTGGCCCATAAAAGGTACCCATTGTTATTATTTCCTCATTTGTCAAACAGGCAGGCATATTGCTGGCTATAAAGTTCTTTTTATGTTTAACATTCTGTAAATCTATGAAAATATTTCCTCCATTATCCACCCTACTAAGAATTTGAGAGTTGCATCTTCCTTGATGGGGAGATGTTAGAAAGCTTTCAAATGCTATGGCCTTCCCATAGTATATAGTACAGTAAACCTTTGACTTAACAAACTTGATCAGTTCCTGAGGGCTAGTTGTAGCTCAAGTTGGTTATAAGTCAGCACAGCTGAGATCTGGGTGTTCACCTGGGTACATGATAACAAGAGGCAGATGAATCTTTCATTAACCTAAGTAACCCAAGTTGTTCATATATCAGGCTGATTGTAACTTGAGGGTCCACTGTACTTCTTAATTTATGGAGGACTTTGGTGTTCTTTCTCTCATTTGATCTTTAGAATAGCCTGTGATGAAACAAAGACAAAACTGCAATCCCCTTTTTATAGGGCTCACCCACTTTATATGATTTACCCAAGGATGCAGTGGTTGGAAAGTTGTAGGGTAAAGCCTACCGCTGGTAATCTCCTTGGATAGCTTGTGTCCATTTAAGCATTCTGCTACTCTAGTATAGATTTGTCTTTCTGATAAAATTCATTGCATTTGTTAGCTATCCTCCATGGTTTCTGATGGATTTGACTGGAGAGACATATTGAATAGCTCTTCAAAATAAGCTTTGAGTTCACCTAGTGAAAAATAAGATTGTCTTTTTACTTCTATCTTTGTTCATTGGCTTGATTTATCAGGATTGTATTTGCAAACCTCTCCTGCCATTAAAGCAAGTTACCTTACTTTGTGTTGTATGAAATAACTTAAGTCAAGTTTATGAGATTTCAAAGTTGTAGTCAGTAGTTTCCCAATTAGAATGTGAAAAAACTTGCCTAGCAGAGGTAGGATATCCTGGTAAAGGTAAAGATTTCTCAGGGAGACTGGGTTGCTGTGAAAGATGGCTAGAGCCTGAATTCTTGGTCTGTTAACACATGGCTCATTTCTTCCTACCCACATTAAAGTATTGTGCACTGGCAGTACTTTCAGTACTAGTTAATAGTTATGGCATTAGTTATTTGAGAAAAATAGTGTGCTGTGTGCTCAGCATCCAATGGACTGTTGTTATAACATTGTTAATATTGCTCTGTAGGTTTTTGGATAGGCCTCTATTTCAAGACTTTTGAAAACATAGACTGGATTAGTCAAAAATATTGTGCACAATAAATGTCCTTGAATATGTCCTCTTGTTTGTGTATGAATGAAATGGCCACATGGTTTATCAGTTATTGGGCAGTTTTACAGTGAGTAAATTGTACTTGACTGAAGTTTTTTTTTTTTTTGGTACTGGGGATCGAACTCAGGTCCTTGCGCTTGCGCAGCAGGTGGCGAAACCACTGAGCTAAATCCCTGGCCACTGAATTTTGAGACTAAAATCTCTGGGGTCATAATACACTAGGAATGGGCATTATGTGAAGAGACACAAGGCCTTGACATACCCCTCCAGTCTAAAGGTACATATCTCTCTGTGAAGACCTCTCACAGGAGATCAAAGCAGGCATTAATATCATGTTTTGAGGTATGCCATATATATTGTGAGGTGCATAATAGGCAAAAATCTAAAGTATGCAACTTAATGAAGTTTCACATGTATATACCGATGTAACCATAACCCGGATCAAGATACAGAACATTTTGATCACTCTAAGATGTTCCTTCATGTCTTTGCCTACTCTCACTCCCCAGGCCCTCAGTCAGGAAATCATTATTTTGATTTCTATCTGTATCACATAAGGTTCGCCTGTTCATGAGCTTCGTTATAAATGGAATCATATAGTTTGTGTTATTGTATGTCTGGCTTCTTTTGCTCAAAATAATGCCCCAAACACAGGTTTTCTGCAGTCGCAATTGACTTGTGAACTCAATAGGAGTGAAAAGATTTTGAGAAACTGTGATACTGGTGGGAAGCATGCAGTGTGAGGTAAGAGATGCCCTAGAACCATCATGAAATGGAAGAGTATAAAGCTAAGTAGAGAAAGGACTTTCCTGGAACTGGATCTTCTAGAACCAAATATCTTTTCTTCATCTGGTTAGAAGTATTCTCTGGCACTCCTACATCCTCCACACAAGCACTGGATAGTGCTGGCCACTTGTGTGTAACATCATGTGTGGTAAATAACTTTTCAATAAGTGTGTGATGAGGTCAGTGAATATTTTAGCCACTATTCTGTATCAACTATTTCTTCCTGATCTTGGAATAGTTCTCTTATATACAGTGTGAATGTGAAAGAATTTACAAGCACTTTTTCTCTTTGTTTTTTAGTAGTTATTTTTCTTGTTTTGTAAGTCTTGTCTCTTCACTCAGTATTTATCATTTCCTTATAATTCTTGACCGATTAAGCCCTGAAGAACAAGTCTTTATTTTGCTCAATTGTAGTCCTTTTCTTTGGAGAAGCTGGAGTTTATCTATGATTATGTGTATTTTTCAGTGATGTTACATGAATAGTATGTATATAATAACTTTGTTCGTTTATTTCCAGAGGTCTTAGGACCTTCTGGAATTGTTCTGATATACCCAGATAGACAACACTAAAATCATGTTAATAACCAAGAGAAAAGACTTGAGTTTGAATTATAAAATATTTGAAAAGAATCTAATTTTATTGCTTTTTTGTGGTACTGAAGTTCAAATGCAGAGCTTTGAATATACTAGGCAAGAATTCTACCACTGAGCTATACCCTCAGCCCCTAGTTTTATTGATTTTAATTTTTTTCTGGTGATAGGGATAGAATCAAGGGCCTTGCACATGCTAGGCAAATGTTCTGCCACTGAGCTACATCCCTAGCCCATTGCTTTTAATTGTGAAGCCATGTTCTGATTTTTTTCTTTTATTATTAACACTGTGTAGATCCCAAGAAAGTATGCAGAGATATTCTCTTGTATTTCCCTCTAGAAACTCCAGTGTTATATATTATATATTTATATATTTAGATCTCTGGTCCATTTTGAGTTAACTTTCTTTTTGTGTGTTATGAGGTAGAAGCCAAGGTTAATTTTCCACCTTCCCCATCAATTTCTACAAAACAACCTCTTAGGATTTTGATTGAGATGATGTTGAATTTATAGGTCAGTTTGGAGAGGAGAGCTTAAAAATATCAAGTCTTTCAGTCCCTGAATATGATGTAGCTTTCTATTTAGACTGTTTATCTAATTTTCCCAACAATCTGATTAGTGTAGAGGTCTTAGTATAGTTTCTTGGATGTATCCCAAATAATTTATGTTTTTTGATGTTACAAGTGAAATTTAAAAAAAATTCCAGTTTATTGCTAGTATATAGAAACCTGCTTGATTAATTTTATTGGTACATATTACATATACATAATGATCACATTCATCATAGGGAATTTGTGCCTGTACATAGTATATCTTGATTCTTCCTTTTTCCCCAGTCCCCTCCCCTCCCTTCAGCCCCTCTTCCCCTTCTTATTTACAAAAGCTTTGTTTTTGGGTTTTGCTTCTGTTCTTTTTATTTTCTTTTCATTTCCTTCTTTTCCTCCTCCCCCTTCCTTGTTTCCCTTCCCGTTTGAACATTTTCTTCCTATTTCAAATATCTATTATACATTTTGATCCTTATTTCCCTTTCACTTTCTCACACCAGAGAAACCATGTGATATTTGAACATGTGTATCTGATTTATTTCACTTAAGAGTGTGGCCTCATGGTGCATTCATTTTCCTAGAAATGGATCAAGTTTATCTTTCTTTATGGCAGAGTAGTACTCCATTGTATAAAAATACCCCACATCTTCTTTATCCATTCATTGGTTGATGAGCGTTTGGGGTGTTTTTGAGATTTAGCTATTACAAACTGTGTTGCTATAAACATGGGTGTGCATGTATCGCTGTGGTATAATGGTTTTAATTCTTTTGGGAAGATACCAGAAGTGGCATATCTGGGTCAAATGGAACCTTACGTTTTAGTGTTTTGAAGAAATTCCACACTGATTTCCACAGTGGTTGCACCAGTCTGCAGTCCCTCAACAGTGAAACAGGGTTCCTTTTTCCCCACACCCCTGCCATCATTTGTTATTGGTTGATTCCTTGATGATGGCCATTCTTTCTTGAGGTGGAATCTCAGTGTTGTTTTAATTTGCACCTCTCAAACGACCACTGATGTTGAACACACACACACACACACACACACACACACACACACATATTTGCCATCTATACTTCTTCATCTGAGAAGTGTCTGTTCATTCAGATACCCATTTTTGGATTGGGTCTTTAAATTGGGGGTCTGATTTTTTTGAGTTCTTAATACTATGTTAATATTCTTTTTATAGTCTAGATATTAGCCTTTTATCTGAGCAACAGCTGGAAAAAATATTTTCCCATTCTGTGGGTTGTCTCTTCACTCTGTTGGTGGTTTCTTTTGCTGTGCAAAAGCTTTTTAATAAGACAAAATCCCAGGGCCGGGGATTTAGCTCAGTGGTTCCAGCGCCTGCCTCGCAAGCGCAAGGTCCCGAGTTCGATCTCTGGTACCAAAAACAAAACAAAACAAAACAAAATCCTAGTTGTTGATTCTTTGTAGTATTTCCTATGTGATCAGCATTTTGTTCATAAAGTCTTTGTCTACACCCATGTCTTCAAGAGTCCTGCCTATTCTACCTTCCAGCAGATTTAATGTTTCTTTTTAATATTTAGTTCTTTGATCCATTTTGATCTTAGTTTCATGCATAGGGAGAGATATGGGTGTAGGTTTTGTCTTCAGCACAGGTAAAGCCAGTTTTTTCCAGCACCATTTATTAAAGAGGCTGCCTCTCTTCCACTGAAGGTGTTTGGCCTATTTGTCAAAGATAAAGCAGCTGAGTGTGCTTGTAGTTGTTTATGCATCTTCTAATATGTTCCATTGATTGTCAGATTCTTTTTAAATCATGGTAGTTTTGTAGTATAGTTTCAAGTCAGGGATTGTGATGCCCCTTGCCTTGCCCCTGTGGCCCAGAATTGCTTTTGCTTTCTAGGTCTCTTCTGATTCCAAGTAAATTTTAGAATTGTTTCCTCTAGTTCTATGAGGTACGCTATTGGTATTTTGATTGGGATTGCATTAAATCTGTATAAATTTTGGAGGTATGGCCATTTATACTATATTGGTTTTTCCTACCCAAGAACAAGGGATATCTTTCCATTTTCTGATATCCTATTCATATTCCTTTTTCATTGTAAAAGTGTTTTACATCCTTCATTAAATTGATTCCTAAGTATTTTCTTTTTTGATGCTATTTTGAAAAATATGGTTTCCTTAATTTCTCTTTCAGTGAGTTTGTTATTCATGTACAGGAATGCTATTGATTTTTGAGTGTTAACTTTGTATCCATCTACCCTACTAAATTTGGTTATTAAATCTAGAAGTCTCTTGGTGGAGTTTTTGGGGTCTTCTATGTAGAGTATCATGTCATCTGCAAATAATGGTAATTTAACTTCTTCCTTTCTTATCCTTATTCCTTTTATTTCTTTCTCTTGTCTAATTGCTCTGACTAAAGTTTCTAGAACTATATTGAATAGGAGTGGTGATAGTGAATAGCCTTGTCTTGTTCCTGATTTTAGAGTGAAAGCTTTCAGTTTTTTCCCAGTTAGTATGATGTTGGGTGTTAGTTTGTCACAGATGGCTTTTATCAGATTGAGATAAAGACCATCTATTCCAATTTTCTGTAGGGTTTTTTATCATGAGTGTGTGTTGGACTTTGTCAAATGCTTTTTCTGCATCTATTGAGATGATCATATGGTGTTTGTCCTTGACTCTGTTAATATAGTGTATTGCATTTATTGATTTGTATATGTTGAACCATCCCTGCATCGCTGGGATGAATCCTGCTTTATCATGGTTGGTGTATAATCTTGATGATTTGTTTCTTCATGATTGGCTTGTTTGTCAATATCTTATTGAGGATTTTTGCATCTATATTTATTAAGGAAATTGGCCTGTAGTTCTCTTTTCTGGTTGGATTCTTCTCTGGTTTTGGTATCAGTGTAATGCTTGCTTCCAGGAATGAATTTGGGAGTATTGCTTCCCTTTCAGTTTCATTAAAGAGCTTGAGGAGTAGTGGCATTAGATCTCTAAATTCCTTGTAGAATTCAGCAATGAATTCATCAAGACCTGGGCTTTTCTTTGTTGGTAGTTTTTAAGTTACATCTTCAATTTCATTGACTGGTACTGGCTTATTTAGGATTTTTGTATTTCCTTTGTTCAGCTTTGGTAATTC
>NW_004624822.1:3670997-3686028 GCF_000247695.1 Heterocephalus glaber | reverse complement strand
TTTTTTTTTTTTTTTTTTTTGGTACTGGGGATCAAACTCAGGACCTTGCACTTGTGAGGCAGGTGGTGGTGCCACTGAGCTAAATCCCTGGCCTTTCTTCATCAATTTTGAAAGATAGTTTTGTGGGATTCATTAATGTGGGTTGGAGTTTGTTTGTTTTTTTGTTTAGGGCTTGAAATACTTCACTACAAGCTTTCCTTGAGTTAAGGTTTTGTGTTAAGAAGTCTGCTGTGGTTCTATGGCCTTTCCTTTAGAGGTATGTGTTTCTTTTTTCTTAACAGTTTCTAATGTTCTGTTCTTGTTTTGAATTTCTGGAATCTTGACTATTATATGCCTTGGTGTAGTTATTTTTGATCATGTTGAATTGGAGTTCTATATGCCTCACTTATTTGTATGTCAAATTCTTTTTACATGCTTGGGAAGTTTTCTGCCATTACTTCTGTGAACAGGTTTTTGATATCGTTTGTACTAGCTCCTGCATTTTCATCAACTCTGATCAATCTTGTGTTATTCTTCTTTGCATCATCTAGAAGCTGTTGGATTGATTTTTCATGGTTCCTTGCTATTTTTAAGAAATCTTTCTTTTCACATTTGCTAACCACAAACCTGTTTCTAGATCTGGTATTCTGTCCTCACATTGGTTCGTTCTACTGTGTATACTTTCAATAGAGTTTCTAATCTCCTGAATATCTGTTTGAATCTGTTTCATGGATTCCATTTTTTTCCTGTGGTGGGCATTCATGGTTTCCATAATTTTCTTAAGATCCTCTATTTTTTTAATCTGATTCTGCTCTAGAGTCACTAACCATGTCCTTCATTATGGTCATCATCTTTTTAGTTATCTGAGAAATTATTTCTGATTTGATTTTTTTCTAGAGGCTCATTCATCTGCTTTGTTACTTCCACTGTTATCATTTCAGAGGGTTCATGTGGGTGGCTTTCAAATCATTCCACATTCCTCTTGAATTTGTTCTGTGTGACCTGTAAGTCTAGGGTTGCAAGTAGCTTCCTTGTCTTCTCATTTTGTATTTATTTTAGTTTACTTTCTACATTGATGCTTATAAATTGCTTATGATAGGTAGATTTATTGCTAGTATCAAGAGCACCTTAGGAAATAACTACCCCTCTGAGACATCTTCCAGATCTAGTTGGCTTTTGGCCTTTGCATCTGTTGCAAGACCCTGCCTCTTCAATTTATTGGGAATGAGAATTTACTGCCTGTTTGGCCTAACCCCTGACTCTGGTAATGACCTATAATATTGTTTATGATCCTCAGGCAATCTTGGTCTTGCCATACAAGGAAAACAACTGATTAGAACAGCTATGTCTCCTTGGCTAAAGTAGTACAATCAGTAATAACAATAGCATCAAGCACAGCCTAGAAAATGACAAACTTTGGTAACTAGTGATTTGTCACCTGTAACCATATGTAGATTTGTAGTTATATAAAATATAAATATAATATAAAATCTAAAACAAACCAGAAAGTTGTGTATAATTAATATCCCCTCAATAGAGTGATTTTGCCCTGAAGGGAGAAAATTTAAAAGGTTTAAGAGAAAAAAGTATAGATATAGAAGAAGAGAGATTAGAATAGATTAGAAGCAAGGTAACTGGTAACAAAGACAAGGAAGGAAAGAAGGAAAAAACAAAACCAGAAACAGAACAAAGCAACAAAAAACTAGAAATAATGTTCGCATTCATATAAAAAGAACAAATAAAGAAAAAGCAAAGAAAGGAAGAGAAAAGAAATGTGAACCTCAGGGCATGTGTCTGCTGTCACTAGTAGACAAAAGGGACCAACAGAACCTAGATCAATGTTGGTTGATCCCAGCAAGCTTGGAGTAGAATTACAGGGGGGATGGTGGATAATCCCAGCCAGCCTGTGCTTTCAAGTCCAGTGAAGTTCTGACTGGTCATGGTTTCTGGCTGTGAGGCTGGGACCCAATTTGTTCGGCCAACAAGACTCTGGGTTCCCCTTGCTGGCTTGAACTTGGGTCCTTGACCCAGCGTGTCTCCCATGGCTATACCTCACCCTGACACTTGAAGCCCCAAACTGGAGCCAACCTCAACTGCTCTGAGTCCTGGGTTCAGCTGGCCTGTTTCCAAAATGGTCACTGGCCAGTCACCCCCTCTTTGGGACACCTGAATCATTCACCAGACACTGCAGCCCACAGGACCTACTGCTCCATTCCATTGGTGCATTTATCTGTGGAGGCCTCTGGAGTTGCCCATAGTTGCCATGCCTCAATAGGTTCAAGCCACCACTCTCATGATGTGAGTTGGGATTCAGGAAGAAAGTACAGTTTGCCACCTCCCTCTTCTGCACTCATGTCCCTCTCTTTGCTCTCACTGTGGGCTCCAATTCTTGCTTCAGATCCTTGCTGGGTCTCAGGGACCCACTTCTCTCCTTCTTCTCTTGCCCACATTGCTATATTCCAATGTATGGACTCCAAATCTCGGAGAGGCAGATTTGCTGCTGCTCACCACACTGCCTTCTTCCTAGAAGTCTCCCACATGCTTGATTTTAAAAAATATATTATCCTTTGGTAAGTCATCTTGTTAAATTACTTTATTAGGCTCAGTAGTTGTCGAAGATTTTTTTATGAGCTTCTTTGAGCACATTCTGTGAATAAAGACAGTTATATATCTACCTTACCAATGCTTATGTATGTATATTTTTCTTGCCTATACCATTGGCTAGAACTTCCAGTACAGTGTTGAAATAGAAGTGGTAAGAATGTGGCTGTTCTTGATTTCTTCCTGAACTCTCAGGGAGAGACCTTGGTCTTTCATCATTGAGTACAATGATAAGTGTAGATTTTGCCTTTGTTTTCAATTTTTGGTTGATTAAGTTTCCTTCTTTTTCTAGTTTGCTGAGTGTTTTTGTTATGACGAGGTGTTGAATTTTATCAGATGCCTTTTCTGCGTGTACTGACAGGATCATGTGATTTTTGCCCTTCATTAATGTGGCAGACTCTATTGAATTTTGAATATAAACCAATTTTTTATCCTCAGGATACATTCCACTTGGACCTGATACGTTATTCCTTTTTTTATTCATTAAGTTTATTGGTACATTTTATGTACACAATATGATGGCACTCATCATTGGGAATTTGTATCTGTACATGATATATCTTGGTTCTAATTTTTTCCCCATTCCCCTGCCATCCTTTCAACCCCTACCCCCCTCCCTATTTACAGAGAGACTTTGTTTCCATTTTTTCCTTTTCTCATTACCCGCCCCCCCTTCCCAATAGGACACAGGTATAAATACCGAATAGTTACTCTGGTGTGAGAAACTGAAAATGTAAATGAGGACCAAAGTGTATAATAGATAATATGAAATAGGAAGAAAATGTCATTCTTTTTATATATTGATGGATTTGATTTTCTGATATTTTGTTATGAGTTTTTGTATGCGTATTTTATTAGGTCTATACATTTTCTTTTTTTTATCTGGTTTCACTCTCAGGGATTGATGCATAATGAAGAATAATTTGGTACCAGTTACTATGTCATGCCCACAGCAGAGTTGTAATTTTTTAACTTTTAAGTGCATAGGTGACAGCCGTTAAGAGGTAGAATTGATTTCATGACCAGGTATCTATGGAATAGCGTATTTGTTGTGTTTGAGGTAATTCATCAAAGATACTGGAAAATATTTTGAGTTCAGCAGCTCACACCATCTCTTTTACTAAAATTGGGTGTGTGTTTGTATATAATACGTATTTACTGTTAGACCAACTTTTGTGTTTGTATTTTATTAGCAAAATTTCTTTTTATCACTGAAGGAATGAATTATCTAATTATTACTCATTTGAAATTCATGGAGTACTCAGTTAATAAGATTTTATTATATGCTGATAATTGAGTGTCTTTTTTTTCTTTGGTACTGGGGATCGAACTTGGGATCTTGCACTTTCGAGGCAGGTGCTGGAACCACTGAGCTAAATCCCTGGCCCTTTTTTTTCTTTACCCTCTTTTGATTTTATTTCTCCCAAGTAATGTCATATATTCATAAGTCAGAGTTATTTTGCATCAAGTTGATTATGTAGCCTTGAATAAAATAAAAACATTTTTTCATTTGTATTGGTAGCATTGTAAGTTGTCACTACTGCTGTGATTTTTGTTCTGGGGAGACTTCTGTTTAAAATGAAGGATTATAAATTCAGTCTAACTCAGAAGTGGCTCAGTATGGAATGGAGTTGGAAATAAATCATCTTTTTGATGAAGTAGAAATTGTGTATTAAGTAGGTAGTGATGAGAGAGAACTGAGAATAACCATCTGCTTCCCTTAGTGATTGTGCAACTGGGGAAAGTACAAGGAAAAGGGTTATGAAGAATTTGGAGTGTGTGTTGTTATCCTTTAGGAAACACATCAACATTTATACCTCTGTGGTCAGAATGATGCATTTGGGCATACATCCTCCATGTGGTCAGCAGTGTTGGTGGTCCTCTTCGCCTGGAGGCTGGCATTTTGGGGAGTTATTAGAAGTGTGATGTAGAAAGATCTTTCCCCTTATTTTATTTCCAAAATCCAAATGTGCTGAGCCTGGTACCCATAAACAAGGACCTACAACATTGTGTGGAACCTGCGATTGACATGTTTCTCCCTCTTTCCTGCTGTTGTCACTACTTCAGAGGATGATGGATGGAGATGCATGCCTCTCACTTGGTGGTATGTAGGTTTTTGCATACCACAAGCCTTGCTTCAGTGCTGCCTGTTTTCTCTCGGGGGATCCTCATCAAAAAGGTCTTGGGAGCTGAGTGTGTTTGTACATGTCTGTAATCCCAGCATTTGGAAGGCTAGGTAGGATCACAAATTTGAGGCCAGTCTGGGTTATCTACTGAGTTAAAGTCCACCTAGACTATACGGAGAGACCCTATCTCAACGAAAACAAGCTCAACCCAAAACAAACCAACCTCACCCCGAAAACAAACAAAAGAACAAACCACAAAAAGGTTTTGGAATTTGGGCCCATTTGCATAAAATGGTCTCCCAGCAGGAAATGTTCCTCCCTTCTTGCTCCACTCATTTTTATCCTCCTGATTCTTGAAGCCTTGTATTTCAAGTCCAGCCTCCAAAGTGTTCCCTGACTTATTGCAGATGGTCCTGACGTATGATGGTTTGTTGTATATTTGTTTGACTTTATCATGGTACAAAAGTGACACATGTTTAGTAGAAATTGTACTTCAGAATTCTGACGGTTTCCCAGACTGATGATGTACTTTGTGATCCTATGTCCCAATGCAGGGTAGCAGCTGTGAGCCACAGCTCCATCGCCACACCAGCATGAGGGGAAACAGCCAATACTCCAGCATGCTGTGTTGCTGAGTTCTGATGTTTAGTAGGTTAGGTGCAGTAATTGGATTTTTGAGTAAGATGCTTTCAAGTTATGGTAGATTTATTGGGATATAAGCACATAAGTTGAGGAGAATCTGTACTTAAGCCTCCTTTTTGTCCCTTTAGGGTTGAGTTTTTGCCTGTGTATGGTAATATACCCTAAAGAATAATGTGCTTTGGATTGTAACGGAGAAGATAAGACTGATATCAGCAGATGAAGATAAGATTGATATCAGCAGATGGAAGACTAGATATGAGTTTTTGTGACACAGAATGAATCCTTTTTTTTTAAAAGAAAAAAACTTGACACTATCAGAAAGGTTTTAGTTATTTGGAAACAGTAAAAAAGTTTTTAAACTACATAATGAAAAATGAAGTATTTGTGATAACCAGAACACTTAGGTTATAATGAGTGTCAAAGTGGATGATTTAGGTGACAGGAAACACCATTGACTCATTTGGGGTTTGATTTGTCTGACTCGACCTCCTGGATTGTCACCTTGTTTCCTTTACTTTCAGTGTATCTGATATGATTTTTCTACAGAGATTTCTTTTTGTCATTAAGGAATTCTTTCTACCGTACCCATCCTATTAGATTTTTTAGTAACTTTCTCTTTTAGATTTTATACCTCAGCTTTCTAATTATTGAGGATCCTCTGCCAGGTTTTTGTTTTGTTTTAGGTTATTGGTATTGGAGCCACACATTTCCAGCACCTCGTCCCAAGCTCTGTAGTCTTGAGCAGGTTACTCTTGCTGGTCTTCCTTTTATTCCTTTTCAAAACAAGAATGATGAGGCTTGGCTTGCAGGATAGTGGTTACAGTTTGAGATCGCTTGTATTTCCATATGGTAGCTCATAACAGGGGTCTGGTTGCTCTACAGCAGGGACTCTCACAGTCTTTATAGATCACAGGCCCCTCAGCAAGTGCTCTCCCAAGGGGTGATGACATTTTGAGTAGGGTGACCTTGGTCATTTATAGCCAAGGGGAAGTGAGTGTCATTAGGTCCAGGTTTGTCTGCCCGTGTCTGCCAGATTGTTGCAAAGGCATGTTTCATGCTATTTACCTTATTATATTTACAAGAGTAGTCTATTCATAATAAAGCCCATTAAAACAACACCCAGGAAGTAGTTAAGGCCACATATCAGTGGATATCTTATGCTGTGTTCTCTGGAGAGATCTGATAATAATTAAGGGACAAAAAACAAAACAAAGCAAAACATGGAATGAAAGAGGATAATTCCAGGAGAAGGCGAGACTTTATAACCACAATAATAATTTCCATTTATGAGCAGTTGCTGTGTTCTAAGCACTGCCTTCAATAGTCACAATCATAGGGCCAATATGTTTTACTAACTCACTGAGGAGTAAACTGAGGCACCAAGAGGCTGTATATTGAGGTGGGCATGTAAAATTTGGAGAGAAGAGCAAAGTATGCACCTCAGGTTAAGAGAAGGGAATGAGGAGATGGGTGACATAGTCGTTTTCTCATTGTTGAAACACAATACCTGAGCTTAAAGGAGGAAAGGGTTATTTTGAGAGCTTGTTTTGAGGTTCTAGCAAGGGAGTGCAGTTTCTTATACACCTTTAAGTGAGAAAATGGTCCTCCTCTGTCAGGGGTGGTTGTCCTCTTTGACCCAGTGTGCAGCTCTGGGAGGGATGCACATGGAGCAGTGAGGGAGGGAGGGAGGGGACCCCCCAGGCGGCCAGATCAGCTGAATCAACTCTGGCGATCAGTGGGGTGACGGATATCGCAGCCAGATCACCCTCGGATCCAGGAAAAGTTTATTTTGGTTCACATTTCAGTCCATAGTCATCTCTCTCCAAGACAGAATGGCATGGCACAGGGGCATGGAGGGGAAATAGTCGCTCGCCTTGTGGTGGCTAGGAAGTGCGGGAGAGAGAGAGTCAAGGAAGGAGCTGGGAAGGGACATGCCCACAGTGACCTGCCTCTTTGAAGCCAGGCCCCACCTCCTAGCAGCAGGTCACCTCAGTGCCCCTATAATCCAATCGCCTTCCTAGGGGCTCACCCCTGATTGGATGTGGCATTAGGGGACATCTAGATATATAGCAATAGGTAATGATAAGAAATTTCAAGTACTCTTTGGTAGCACTTGAATTTTTATCACATTTCTGTTGATTTTTTTTTTTTTTTTTTTGGTACTGGGGATCGAACTCGGGTCCTTGCACTTGCGCAGCAGGCAATGAAACTCCTGAGGTAAATCCCCAGCCCCTTGTTGATTTTTAAGATGAGTGGCCTTTTCTCCCCAGAACTTGAGGTTTTCATATAATGTTAAATTGGCTTTTGTATTTATGTTGTTCTTATGTTTCTTTGCTGGTTTTCAAAACTCTTTAAAATTTGTTGGGTTTTATATTCTTAAGTTTGTGGTAGATGCTTGTCTTAGTTGCTTTTGACACCCACAAGTGAAAGGCGGGGAGGTTTATTTTGGCTCACAGTTCTAGAGGTCTCAGTCCATGCATGGTGAGCTGGCTCCAAGGGAGGAACAGCCTGGTGGAAGAGTCTGGTGGAGGAAAGCTTGATGACCAGAAGTAGAGAGAGTGGAGGGAGGAGCCTCATTGGGAGATAGACTCTTCCAGGTCACATCCCAGTGCCCTGTCTCTAACCGGGCCCCTCCTGCTGACGGCAAGTCAGTTATGAACTCATCAGTGGACTAATTTACTGATAAGTATAACGCCTTGTGATCCAATCCATCCAGACACACGAGGCTTTTGGAGGCTACTGCATACCTAAACTGTAACATTCCTCTTATAGCCAGGTGGAGTGGATCTTGTTCACTTCTGTCCAGCTAGCTGTATGACAGTTGCACCTGATGTGCTGCATCTCTACATGGAGGTGTTGGTACTAAGCATTAGGGTTAAGAGTTTGGCCCATGGCCTTTCTCAGACCCGTGACTGAGCGCACAGAGGATCCTGAGGAAGTTTTTGTTCTGCATGCACACAGCCAGTTATCCATGGCGATTGAGATTTAAAATGAGAACTTTGCTCTTCTTTTGATGTCTTAGCCATGTCCCTTTGGACATATTTCTCTGGGAGTTGTTAATATATCTTTCCCTTCATGTTTTCCTTCTTGTCTTGGCTTCAAAGAAGCGGAGCTGAATTTATTGCTTGATGATAGTTGCTGTATTGGCTAAGGTTTTAAGTATGTATTTTTTTTTCTTGTTGATGTGAAGTTTCTTCCCTATTTTATTTTGATAATTTTATTGTTTCTGCATCCTTAATTATATATAACTTTAAATCATTTTGAAAATTAGGTTGGGTCTACACTTTCAAGTCATCAGCTCAAAAGCAAACAGATTTGGGCTACTTTGGTCAAAGAAGTTGGGGCAGTTTTTGTATTTAAAGTCCTTTTTAGGTTATTCCCTATCAAGTGATCGGTAACACTCATTCTTCAGTCTTTTCATGTGGAGAATACATCCGGGGAATGTTTCTCTGTATAAAAATTACTTGTTTTCCTGATGGGACAGTCCTGGTGGGTTGACCTTCAGTTCTGACCTTGTAGGTTCTGAGAACTGCAGTCCTTGGTCTCCTTTGCCATAGGCCTGAGGCCACTTCCCTGAAGTCCAGAGCAGCCAGTAGGGGTGGGGGGACTGAATGTATACTACTGCTGGCTAACACTTCTTGACTAGGGAGGATGAGTTTTGGGACATAGTTACTGGATGTCACTCACCGCCCCATTTTGCAGCCTAGCTTGTGGAAGTACAGTAGCTTCTGTGTACAGTACTTGACAGCTGTTAGGCGTCTACTATATGCCAGGCACTGAAGTGTGGGTCTTGTATTTTTAGGCATCTAATGATGGCATAGCATCATTAATGGTTACAAATATGATTCATCGCATAGACCAATGGTGGCAAACCTTTTAGAGCCTTCAGTGATACAAAAAGCCTGCTACAGCATGTGCCATAGGTTTGCCATCACTGATATAGACAACAAATCTCAGAGGAATAATATTGAAGAGATTCATAGTCACTGATGAATGCAGCTGTAGGGGAGGAATGGAGGCCACTGTCAGAGTAGATGCTAGCTAGCTGGGGACCATGCAGGGAAGGAGAATTCCCTTTACCAGGCGGAGTTCTTTGAGTGTGAGGGCTCCTGGGAAAACTTGTCTCAGTGATTTCAGATACTTAGGCTTATGCATAAAGTACCTGAGATCCCTCAGCCCTTTGGTATGGCCCCCAGAGATTCCTGGGTTATTTCTAGAAGTGATTTGGGGGTGGGGTGGAGTATGTGGGCTGGTCTTGCTTTCTTCTCTCCTCTCTGCTTGTGGCTACTGCTTTCTGTAATTCAACTGATTGCTTTTCTTTCCAAATTGCTTTCCAATTAAGCTTTATCTTATCTAATTTTATCTCTTCAAACCTTGTGTGTATCCAGAGCATCATTAGAGCCTGTGCTCATTCTGTCCCGTCTACTTCTCCTGTGCTCTCTCCGCAAGCATCCCCAGGGAGTAGGGACTGAATTTGCATATTCTCTGCATTTCAGGGCACTGGGAGGGTGCCTGGGGTCCTTTTCACCTCTGGAACCTCACTTGTGGGTGTTATCCACATCAACATATTTCTGTTTCTTCTAGGACCTGCTTTTCCTTTCCCTTCCAATCTTTCTGAGCCCATTGACGTCTTCGACCCCTTCCTGCCCCCTGTGTGCTCTTTGGTACCTGCTTTCCTAACATTCTGTGCCATATACATGCTCACTCCTTTTTACTCCAACTTCTGCTCATTCAAATAATGAACTGCAGTTGATATAATTAAATATGTAATATATTTATTTTAATGTCAATATCTCTCTTCATACACATATTAGGAAGAGACTTGGCTGCTGGCACTGGGGCCTGTGACTAATTTGCAAATATCCACTTGTGCCAGCCCCACCTGAGGAACATTTATTATGTCCCTCATCTGTGTTTTCTCTGTGTCTCTTTGCTCTTTGTATCTCACTTTCTCTCTGTGTCCCTGGCTTTCTCTGTGGCACAAATTGCTCAAATATGTTGTCACCTTTCCCTCTCCTTATTCCTCTGTGAGTACACAGAACCTGGTGAGTGGAGAGAAACTAATAAAGTATTCGGTAAAGCTTACTTACACAAGAGCCAGTGGAGAGCTAGGTTCGTGTGTCTACGTCGTTGTTGTCCTTGCTGCTATCTCCTCTAATAGGGTGGCTCTTTAATAGTTCGGAACTTGCAGCCTGGGCGCCCTCCCCTGAGTACCTTGCTGATGCAAAAAAGGGAAGGCAGAAGCAATTCGTCTTGACTCACCTAGCCTGTGGGTCCCAAGTGATCCCCTTCACCAAGTGAGTGGTAGGGAAACCAGCCAGTCTGTGAGGCATCTGGAGTGGAGTGACAGGAAGCAGAGGATACAGTACTGTTATAGATTACGTGGTATTTGCTTGTCACTGCTGTTTAAAGGCAAATAAAAATCTATCTTTGGCTTGGAATTACAGCCTCCTAACCTGTGGGTGAATATTGACTGACACGCTTGACCTCCCATGTAGAGAAAGCGCGCAGGCAGAGCTACAAATTAGAGCTCCGCATTGGACATATCATCTTAATGTTTTCTGCTGAGTGGACTTAGAACATGGTGTTTCTTTTGAGGTTACAAAAAGCAAACGAGGATCCTTTTCCTCCCAGACTAGTGGGAAGTAAACTAATTACTTGAAATCCTGTTTTATCAGCCATAAAAGTTAGATGAAAGCTTGGACAGTTATATTAGAAGATCTTGATATATCTTGGATCACAAATTTTTATTCCTTTTCTGGAAGACAAAAATTGCATTTTAGACATAGATAACTTTGCCAAGTTTTTAAGGATACCAAATATAAAGCTTGTAGGGTTTTGAGTTTTAGCACAATGTTAGGCAAGTCACTTAACCTCCCTAAGACATCTTCCTTAGCTCTCTAAGGGAAATAAAAATTCCTGCCTCATAGGTGGTAGTGAAGATTGGATGAGAAATGTCTGCCATTACATGCAACATGTACTCAGAAAATATTAGTGACAGATAAGCCTGCTATGAAGTCCTGGGTAGTTCTTTTGTTCTTGTTTGTTGGCTTTGTTATGATGTACGGCTGTAACTATAATAAGACACGTTGTTTGTGCTTCTGAGGATACTGGTGCTTTCAGGGCCATAACTATTGTTTTTATGGAATTTTGAGAGGATTCATGGCTCCAGAAAGGGCTGATAGGTTTTGAATTTCTTTTTTTCTTCCTTTGCAGAAGGTTTGAAAGCTTAAGTCATGTAATTAATAACAGGGGAGGTTAAGAGTCAAAGATTTTTCTCTTACTCTGGTCATTTTTTTAAGCTGAACTTGGCGTAGGTTGAAGCAAATCCGTGTCTTCTTGACCATTCACTGTTTTTTAACTGAGAAAATAGATTCTATCTCTAATGAAATAATTGCAAACAGTTCCATTTACATATGGTACTGATTTTTACAGAAGCATTGCTGAAATGCATGGGAACTACCAGGTTAAAAGACAAAAATGGACGGGCCATATATTCCTGATGGTGTCTCTAGACCAGAGGATCCAAGTATCATGAGAAAGCAGAGTGGGGTTGGCAGACTTTGGCCCCCAGGCCATGCTTGGCCTTATTCCTATTTTTTTATGGTCCAAGAACTAAGAATGATGTTTCACATTTTTAAATCTTTGAACAAAAATCCAGAGACTATAATATTTTGTGATATGTGAAAATGTCACATTTCAGTGTCTATAAGTAGTTTTATTGAGTCAGAGCCCCTCATTTTTGTATAGTAGTCTCTGGCTGCTGTCCTACTGCAATGGTTGTACTGAGTAGTGGCCTGAAATACTTACTGTCTGGTACTTTTACAAGGGTCTCTTTACAAAGAGAGTTCAGAATCCTGAGACTAGATGGTGAGGAGTTTTGTTCCAATATGTATGAATTCATATGATTCATATATATTGGAACATGACATGATTTCTTTCTGAAGTTCAGCTTCTAACTTGAGATTTTAAAGTCTTTTTACTTTTATTTCTTATTAATAAAAAAGTTTAACAAGAAATGTGAGTAATCTCACTACTTAGACCACTCCCTCTAATGTTTTTGAAAATAAAAACCCTAATGCTGATTTTATAAGTATAAGCAGTGCATACTATGGAACAGCATAAGACGAGTTTAAAGTGACAACCTGCGCCCTACATTTCCTAGCATCTCAGTTCTTGACTCAAAGATAATGCAGCAGCTAGAAATTTAATAGTTAACATTCTAAAAATATTTCGTGGTTATACCAAAATGTATATATCCTTTTTGAAAACGCTTCTCATAACATGGCTAATTTACCGGTAGAATACTCGTAAGTGAATTATGTAACCTTTCATTGTGAAAAATTTTCAAATGTTATACAGTGTAAGAAAGAAAAGCCTACTGAACCCCATGTAGCCATCATTTGGCTTCAACAGCTTATTACCTATGTCATCTGTGGGATCCACTTTCCATATTATGTTGAAACAAATCTCAGGTACCTCAGTTCATGTCATATCTCTGAAAGATAATAACTCTTTAAAAACCCTAAGTGTAAACTAATAACGTGAAAAACAGCATTAATAAAAAATAACAAAAAATTTATATAAAAATAATTCCTTAATGTAAATCTGATTGCTGGGTATATCTTTTAAATGTTGATTTCTTTTACTGTTTGTTTGAATTAGGATCCAGATGGGGTCTACACAGTGTGATTGGTTCTTCTCCTTTAAATCTGCTTTAATCTGTCAGTTCTCTCTATATCTCTGTTATTGTCCTTGTTACTTATTTTTTAAGAGACTAAGGTTATTTGTTAGGTAGAGGTTTCACATTCCCATAGTATTGTTTAATATATTCCTTGCCCTTCGAATTTTCTGTGAATTGGTAGTTGGATCTGGAACCTCAGTTGCATATGGGTTTTATTGTATTATTATCATTATTTTTAGCTAGGCTACTTCATAGGCATTAGTTCTTTCAATAGGAGGTGCTTGCTTACTACCTAGTTTTTTCTTTATGTGATGTTAGCACTTGTTGGAATTTTTTGGTTTTTGTTTTTTTTGGTACCGGAGATCAAACTTGGGACCTCGCGTTTGCGGGGCAGGCGATAGAATCACTGAGCTAGATTCCCCTGCCCAACTTGTTGGAGTTTAATGTGTAAATCAAGTCATTCAATACAGGTTGCAACCTGATGATAACACTCTGTATAATTTCTTTACCATTTATTGGCTGAAGTGTTTGATTTTTTTTTTTTTGGGGGGGGGTACTGGGGATTGAACTTGGGTCCTTGTGCTTGCAGGGCAGGCGGCAGAACCACTGAGCTAAATCCCCAGCCCAAGTGTTTGATTTTTTATTTTTTCCAGATTTGAAAGTTTTGACCTGGCTTTTCATCTTTTAACAGTGACTCATTTCGGTTTTGTAAATGTTTTAAGTATTATGGTTTGAAACATACTTAATATGTTCCATTGAAGTTGGAGATGCTCAAATTGACCCCTTTTTGGCTAGGGTGAGCCTTTTCAAGTTGGTTCAAGTTGATGAGTCACTTTGATAGCTTTCCTTCCACCTGGTATAACAAGATATTGTGGATGCATCGTACACATTTCTTGCTCCAGTTCGGGAATCAACTGTTTCTCCAAGGAGTCAGTCTTGATTCTTTTCAGTGAGAAAAAGTATTTCGCAGAGGTACATATTTATGATTGAACAGTTTTTATAATAAACATACAGAAAATGCATGCAATACCGTACCTTTGTCACTGTCACCTGGGTCAAGAAATAGAGCATGTCAGGAGCTCTGAAGCACCCTGGTGGGTCCCTTCCTGGCTATGGTCCTCTCCACTTTCCCCAGAGTAACTATTCAACCTGTATGGTGATCCCTTCCTCGTTTTTTAAAAAAATGATTTCTGTGTATGTCCTAAGCAGTACAGATTATTTTTATCTGTTTTTAGTTCATATAGATGGACAGACTTCCTGAATTCCTTTGTATCTCCTCATATTTTGCATCATAAGATTCATTTATATTTTCATTTTCCTTGCAAGATGATTGTTTGTTGTATGAATAGTCTACAATGTATTCATTCTACTGTTAATACATAGTTGTATAGATTAGAGCTGTTAAATGCTGTTGTGACTGGCCTCTGTACCCCTCTCCTGGTACACGTGGTCATACGTTTGTAAAGGATATATATGTGGAAGTGGAATTGCTGAGTTAAAAGCTATGTGTCTTCTTTACAAAGTGTTGTCCAATCAATACTCTTATCAACAATGTGCGAATGTTCCTGTTGCGTCACATGATTGGCCACCCCTGGGATTGTCAGAGTTCAACATTTTTTGCTAGTGTGTTTATTCAAAATGATATCTTATAATTTTAGTATGGTGTTTTCCTGATCAGCAGTGAGGTTAAATACACATTTTTATATACTTGACTATTTACAGTTTTTTCTTTATGAAGTTTCTGTTTAATTTCTGTTCTGTCAGGTTTTGGCTTATTTTTTTTATTGAATTTTTGTCCTGATTGATCCATAGGCATTTTTATATGTATAGGATACAGTATCTCATTGGGTGTATGTGTTGTGTGAAAATCTTCTCCCATTCTTTTGTGGTATCTTTTGATTAACACAAGTTGTTCTTGTGTGGGGTTTTTTGTTGTTGATCTGCAAGTGGTGTTATCATTATTTTTGTAAATTTTTTTTTTTTTTTTTTTTTGGTACCG
>NW_004624822.1:3609205-3670897 GCF_000247695.1 Heterocephalus glaber | reverse complement strand
TTTTTTTTTGGTACCGGAGATCGAATTCGGGTCCTTGCGCTTGCACAGCAGGCAGTGAAACCACTGAGCTAAATCCCTGGCCCCTATTTTTGTAAATTTTTATTTTTAGTGCATGCTTACAGTACATGATGATTACACTCCTTGTGGGGAGTTGCCACATGCACATAACATACCTTAATTTTTTTCTTCACATTCCCCTGCTCTGCTTCCGCCTCCCTCCATCTCCTGGTTCTCTTCTCTTCTGCAAAAGCTCTTTTTCTATTTTCTAGTATCTTTTATTTTGCTCTTTTTTATATTTAGGGCTTCTCATATAAGAGAAACCATGCAATATTTCAGGTTGTGTGTCTTATTTTATGGTCTCAAGGTGCATCCATTCTCCTTGTATAGCAGATTAGACCATATGGTATGTAAAGACATAAACTGTAGTAATAATATAATATATATTATCAATTACTATTATATATTAAATACTATTTGTATTATGTGTAAAATAATATAAGAATGTATCTTTTAAAAGCCCTATAATCTTGCCTATCTATATACATTTCCTTTTTAAAAATATGTACAACATTAATAATATTATTACATTGTTCTGCACCTTTTTCACATAAAGTTTTATTCTGGAGATCTTTTTATATCATTTATCTACCAGTGTGCTTTATTCTTCATCATGGTGGCTTGGTCTTTCATCCATTAAGGTTGTTTCTAGTCTCATTAAAATTTGGCAGAAAAACATGTATATACTCATGGCATGCTTTTCTCAGTATATCTGTAAAGCACATTCTAAACAAGAGAATTTTGGGGTGAAACCATTTGGATGTTTAATGTTAATAAATATTAGTATTTCACCTAGTTAATTCATGTAAAAGAGCAGTTCATATAGTCTAAATTAGAAGCCACTAAGTGGCCATGTCCTGATAAATTATCTGAATGTGAAATGATTTTTTAAGCCTTCCTGTATTCATTAGAATTTGATTATTTTTAAACGATCAGCACCAATCATTCTCCATGTTTCAAAGCAAGAAATTGCTAATTTGATCAAGTACTTTGGAACAAATTTCATGGGAGTTCCATGTCTGTGAAGTTGTACTTTAAGAACAGGGAGACAAGCGAGTGCTTAATTGTGTTATGAAAGGTACAGGGTGGGCTGGGGATTTAGCTTAGTGGTTTCTCCTGCCTCATAAGCACAAGGACCTGAGTTTGATCCCTGGTACAAAAAAAAAAAAAAAAAAAAATTGAAAGGTACAGGGAAAGCTTCTTCTAATGACTGTGGTTGTTCTTTATGGCAGCTAACTTGAGAGCTCTTAGGTTCCTGAGTAATTATCCTCCCAAAATTGAGACTCTGACCAGCCTTTTGAGTCTTTATTTTTATTCAAATTGAAATGCCTTTTTCTCCTATTATTCTGGTAATTCTTTGAGTATGTCTGTTTTATCTCAAACACTTCCTGAACGTGTCACTGTGTTCTAGGCAGTAGTGGATCTGTGAGGAATGTAGAAGATTGATGATGAGATTTACTCTTTGTCTTCAGAACACATTGCCAAGGTATAGAGGAGTTTATGAACATATTTGTGCAATGGACTTCTTTACCATTAATTGGGTACTAATCCCTTCAGAACATCATTTAAATCAAAGGAGTTGAGCTGGTCACAAGAGCCCACATAGCACATGATTCCATTAATAAGAAAGTCCTGAATCGGGAGATCCCAGAGGCTGAAAGTACTGTGGCTCAGTGGTGGTTTGTGGCTGGGGGGATAGATTGGTAGCTAAAAGATGCAAGTTTTCTTTTTGAGATGATAAAAATGCTCTAAAATTGTGGTGACTGTGGTATGAATAACTTAAAAACCATTGCATTTTGTACTTTAAATGAGTGAACTGTTTGGAATGTGAATTATATCTCAGGGAAGGTATTAAAAATATAAAAAAGAAAACAACAATAGAACTGTTCTTCCTTAGCTGGCTCAGTGCTGCTTCCCCATGAGTTCGCTTCATTTATTTATTTTTGTTTTCTATATTTATTTATTTTTTGTTGTGTAGTTCAGGCTGGCCTTGAGCTTACTGTGTAGCCGAGGCCCTGGCCCTGAACTCATAGCAATCTTCCTGCCTCAGCCTCCAGAGTTCTGGGATTACGGGTGTGAACCACCATGCCTAGCTTAATTATTGTTTCTGAGCAAGAAAGAAAAAAAGAAAAACCCTAACCCCAAACAAACTCCCAGCAACCCAGTCCCCTCAGCCCTTTTAACTCAAATCTTCGTAACTTCTCTGAGTTTATGATTCACAATCATTTAAATACTTCTCATCTCTCCCCCCCTTCCATTTTTATTGAGGACGAGGAGAGGAAGAGTAAAGAATCTTAGTGTTTATGGCAGGGTTAATTTTATTATTCTCTAAGTGTACAGGACTCAGGGCTCTTCTGTGGGTGGATGCATATTATATACGGTAGATACTCAGGCATCATTGCATATTGAAATTCTTAATGCTTGCCTGTACTTACGTAAGACACTCTGGCAATATTCAAGAAGATAGTGCCCAGCTGAAACAAACATGTGGATAACAATTATTCTAATATTAGCTACCATTTATGAATTGCTTACTGTGTGCCAGGCCTGTACATTATAAAGTTGTTATAAAGCAGGAAAAAGCCGTGACAGAGTTACAGTTGTCTGGTTTAGTTCTCACAACTGATGTGGTTGATTTTAGTCTGATTTTACAGGTGAGATTCAGAGAGGTTAAATACCCTGCTCAAGGTCACGTGGCTAAAAAGTGCTACCCTGATTTGTCCAACAGCAGAACCTGAACTTTTTCCTGTGGGGAAGACTTATAATATTATTGTTATATAAATAATATGAACTAAAAGATATGCAGAAATACAAAGAAGAAAAAAAAATCTCTAATTCTACCACATATGCGTGCCCATCTTTATTGATTCTGTTTCCTTTCAGTCTGTTTTCATACCTTCTGATTATTTTTATATCCGTTCAACGTCTGTCAGCTTGTCAGTGAAAGCTGTTGATAACTTCTTGAAAGACCTGGAGCAGAGGGCAGACAAGCCATAATCTGGTGTTTCATAGACTAGGGCTGAGAGGGTTGGGTGGGGTACAAACCTGATGAATTTATGCTGGGTTCCAGCTCAGGAAACTCTTTTTTTATTTTTATTTTTTTGAGACAAGGTACTATTTAGTTCAGGCTGGCCTTAAACTCGCTATGTTGCCCAGGCTGGCTCCAACTCGCAGCGATCCTCCTGCCTCAGCCTCTGCAGCGCTGGGATTACAGGCATGGGCTGCCACGCCTGGCAGGGAAGCTCTTCTTGTTCCAGAGTGTCCTGCCAACCTTTCTCTGTTCTTCCATCCATTAGACTGTCTCTTCTGTAAAACAATAAAAAACGCCTAAAAGGGGCAATTCTGCAGCATGTACAGTTATAGAAATTATGTGGTACAGTATGAAAAATACAGAGTTAATAATAACTGCTTTGGGGTTTGATAGATGGGCGGGGTGTTTTGTGGGGAGTAGGGGTTGGATGGAGGCAAAAGAGAAGGCTTTCTGAGCCAGATGGGACTGGTGCTGGCTCCCATCCTGTTGAAAACCTGTGAATCTGGAGAGAAAGTTCCATGTGCTATAAAAATACAACAAGAACCTCCAGACCCGAGAGGCTGCGGGCAAGGGAAAGTCAGGGAGGACTTGACCCACAGAATCATTTGTCATTGGCCTGGTGGTTAGTGGGGATTGTTTGCGTGTTGTGCCTGTGTCTAGTGAGGGCTTAGAGCTTTCTCTGAATTAAAATCAGAAGATCTGTGTGTATGGCACATTGGGATGTAAAGCTTAGAGTGAATGGGGTGGCTGGGGGTAGCAAGACATCTGGATTAAAGGCTCAGGCCCTGCTGGTCTGTAAACTTGGGTTCTAGTCTCAGCTGTGCTTCTTGCTCCCCCTGTGACCTGGCAAATTGCTTAACCCTGTATCTGTAGAACATGTGGCTGCTAACACCACCTCCCTCACAGGCTCACAGATGGCTGGAAAGTTTAAATGAGATGAGGTACATAAAGCGCTTAGCACAGTGCCTAGCATAGAATCAGTGCTCCATGGAAATCAGCTGATGTTTTATAATTTATAATTGGCAGGGGATGTACTGTGTGTTAGGGTGGCAGAACTGTTCCAACCTTACTCTTCTTGTTGTGTTCACCAAGACAACCAGGCCAAAACTTTTCCTCAGCAGTGAGATGATGAGTGATTCTAAATGATCTTTTATATTCTGTCCATTACCGTAATCTGTGATTCACTAGTTTTAAAAAGTATGTTATTGAATACAGAGAATTTAGAATATTTCCTCCTTTGACCCTTCCTACAGCTGATAGGGTATTGGTTAGTCATGCCTTTTTCCCAGAGGAGGGAGCAGACTGGTAAACATTAATGACTTGCCTTCACAAAGCTTCAGGCTTGTAAAAAAGTGTATTACAGAAAAGAAAGACCAGGGAGCCTTTAAAGCAGACATGTGTGATATGGATGTTGCCTCCATGGGGCTTTTGTGCTATTGAGAAACAGCCCAAAGGAAGTTCGTGGAGGAGCTGAGGGCTTCAGGAGAGGTGATTTCCACAGGAGCTTTGAGCTAGGACTGTCATAGTAGAATAGCATTTATGGGCTTCTGACAGCTGGAAAAGGTCATGATGTTCTTTAGTTATAAATGAAAACATAAAATAGCTTAGGGTCCAGGGAAAAAATAAGGGCCTGTGAACACTGACCTCAACATTGTTATCATGTAAAAATGCTATTTTTGATGCAATTAGCCCAAACCCGAACACTTTCTTCTTCCAGAGGCAGTTGGGATTCAGGGCACAAGATAATACAGCATTGGAAAGGTGTAGGGAGGGGACACTCTGGCAATGGCGGAGAGTCCGAATTGTTTCTGTTGTGTGTCCTGATAGAAATTCTTTTTCTCATGCCCTCTGTGGTTTATCATTTTCCATTTCATGAACCTTTTCTGTAAAGCAATTACAGAAGCAGGGAAATGAGGCAGTCTTGATGCGAATCAGTGCCTTTTGGAGGGGAACTGATACAAACTGGGCTTCAGGATTTGGGGTGGTGGTGAGGAGGGTATAGGGCTCATGAATGTGAGGAAAGGAGGGGTTCTTAGGGGAATGATGAGTCCCCAGGGGTCAGGGATATTGCATATTAGACCTCTTTGGCCGTGCTCTCCAGCCCCTGAGCTGCTCCTGTTACTCGCTGCTCAAGGACTGTGGTCGTGGTGATTGCCATGGCAGCTGAGCTTGCAATTTAGATGTTACCACTGTGCAACCATGAAAGGTTGGGAGCAGGCGACTCATTCCAGTGCTGGGAGCGGTGAGGGCTTTGGGGAGACTCGCAGGAACCCAACAGAACAGTGCTTGAACCCTCACCTCATCAGGTCCAAATTTGGGGTGGGATTCCTCAGACTAAACTACGGCCATATCTTTATGAGTAGGCACTGAATATATAGCTGTTTAATGGTCAGAATTTAGATTAATCTCTGCCCTGGGTTTTGTTATTTTAGAATAGTTTTCAGTCTGTGCTTCTGGTAGCCAGCTGGTTAAAACCATAATATGGCCTTTTGAAAGGTCATGAAAGCCAGGATTTGGCTGTCAGGAAGGAGAAGCCATTTCCAAAGGAATCTTGCTGCATTTATTATTGGTCATTTCTACTGCATTTACTTTCTTCCTTTGTCTCTGACTCTAACCCATCCCCATGTTTTTGCTGAAAGTTTTAAATTGTTGGGTGCAGCTCACCGTCCTGGCCCTATTAGTGTAATTATTGCCAAGACAGCTGCATCATACAAAGACACAGTGAAGTAAGCGGGTAGAAAATGGTCCTGCTTCCTTACAGTGGACACGTGACCTGAATCTTCTGAGTCTCAGGTCTTTTTACTTTTATGAGTAGGGGTAATAGTACCAATATACAACATAATTATAGAGAAACAAATGCAAAAGCTATTCAAAATGAAACGCTTTAGAAATATAAAGTGGCATTCTCACATGTGAAGTGCCTTGTAAAGTGAGACTTGTTGCAGAGCTGTTTGTACACGTTGTACTTATGTAGTACTTAATCGTTAACCAAAGAGCTTTTGTTTTTGATTCCACCAATAATCTCAGACAAGAAACAGATCATTGTTACCACCCCGGCTCTTCCACTTCACAGATTAGGGAAACTAAAGCTCACAGGTATTGAATGACTTGCTCAGGACCAGTTCCTAAATAAACGCCACGCTTAGTTCCAGAACCAGGTGCCTGGGTCTTGGTGCATGCAGTCCTCCTGTCACTGTCATGTTCTGAGTGCAGAGTTGTGAGGCTCATTGGTCATGGCCCTAAGCGCTTCCTGCCTAACCACACTCCATTCATTTGCTTAATAACTATTTACTGAGGGCAGCTCTAAGCCTGGTCCTCTACTGGGTGTTAGACAGGGCTAATATGGCTACTCTTTTGGAGTCTTAGTCTGGTAGAAAAACAGATTTTAAAAATTATGGTGTCATTTGTTCTCTTTCTGCATCCTGTGAATGTGCAAAGGTACGGGTGGAAAAATTCCATCCCCTCATCTTGGGCTTTGTATTATTTTCTCTTTCTGGGCAGTCATGAGATAGCTTTTCAGATGGGCCTCTCAGAATTCTACCTACCTATATTTGAGACTGTGCTTGACCGTTGGAGACCATGAAGGTTGCATTGTGTGAGCTGAGGGGATTTTAAGAAGAGATGGGGAAATTTCTCCAGAGAGGCATATTTTGAACCAGCTCTTAAAGATGATGACAGTGGCCCCTTGAGGGTAGCTGCCCCTCTTGCTGGCTGACCCAACATTGTCAGTGTTCACTGAGTCCTCTCATTTTATTTGTGAAATTTTATACTGATTAGCTTTCAGTAGAACTTGAAATGCCAAGGCACTGAAGTCTTGCCTGTATCCCTCTAACATCCTTTCCTCACCAGAAGTTTTCCCCTAAGAGTGTATCCAAATACTTACCACTTCTTGGCAGTGCTGGACAGCCTTTCCAGCATGAGCCACAGGGGTAAGTTTCAGGGCAGAGGAGTGTCAGGCCAAGGATCATCCCAGATTGCACAGCTGGATGGATAGGAGGGCAGCCTGGGTTCATTAAAACAACGGCAGTTTTCCCCCCTTTTCATCAGATAATACAGGTGATTTGCAGATTCCTCTCAGTTTTGATTTTCCTTGGACCTTTGAGTCTTTCTTCCTGTTCTTGCCTTTGCTCTTTCCTTTTGCACCTTTGTCTCCTGAAGTCATTTGGCAGTGTTGTTAGAAAGACTCATATTAAATATACTAGCTTGGTAGCTTAGTAACTGTTGCACAAAATAACTGAAAAAGCAACAAGCTCTCTTAGCTCTGTGTCTTCATAGATTGAACCCTTCAGAATGGTGGGTTTCCCAGAGTGCTGAAGGTGAATTTTTTTTCCTTCAGTTCTTTTACTGGTACATTTTAGGTATACAATATGTTTACACTTATCATTGGGTGCTTGTACCTGTACATGATGTATCTTGGTTCTTATTTTTTTCCCCATTACCTGTGCGCCCTTCACCTCTCCACTCTTCCCTATTTACATAGATGAAAGTGAATTTTTAAAATTCCATTTTAAGCAACATGTTTTTGTTTATTTTTTGAAAAGAGTCCGTTTTGGAAGACAATTCTCTGAAATAAATTATATGTCTAATTGTCTTTGGAAGCAGCTAGCTTGGAAGTTAGCCTGGCATTGTCTTCATTGTGCGGGGCCCCGATTGCTGTGCTAGGACAGGTGCCTATGGGTTGCTGGCCCCTGCAGTAAGGAGCTGCAGCATCTTGGACTTACCTGATTCTTTTATCTGGTTCTGTGTCATCAGATCTGCTGCTCCCTCAGCTTTAGGTCTTGCTCTTGCTTCTAATTTCCCTCCTTTCTTATTTGTGTGTTCAGAAACAAGACAGCAGTTTATTTAGCTGTAATAAGAACAACTTCTGACACTCAGTGGGTTTTTATTTTAGGTGCTACGATAGTACTTTTCCTTCCATTAAAGGCCTCCAGAGCTCTATGAGATGGGAAGCATGATTCTTCTTATTTCCTAGAGGAAGGGACTGAGCACCAGCGAAGGTGACCACATACCCTCCTTGCCTGAAATAGTGTATAGGAAATGAATTCAGTAGACATCCATTGGAAATTTCTGTTTTACTTGTTAAGTACCATTAATTAAAAATAACTGGTGGGGGTGTGTGTTGAGCAGTAACAGTAGAAGAGTGAATAATAGAATATTCTTGACCTTAGCCAAAAGGCCGAGAAGCGATATACTAGAATATTCTTAAGTAGGCTGCTTATTTACATGGCTTCGCAAATCTTTGCTTTTTTAGAATATTTGCAGGGTTTTAAGAAGGATAGAAGCAATCTGCAAATTAAAATGCAATTGCTGTCTTCTCACTGCTGCTGTGGAGTTTACTTCTATAGATCAGATGAAAATTCAGTACAGTAGTTATTTTATTTGTCATGTACTGATGTCACAGTGCTTTGTGTTCATTTATGCAGTGTAATTGTCTTAAATTTGAAATTGCTTTCATTTAAACCCATTTCCTTCTCTCTTATCTGCTGGAAATGACACATACCCAGTTGAATTTATACACACATAGGCTCCTGAGAGCATGTGGAGAGAGTGGACCCAAGTCTAGCTGTTCATTTAGTAGACTTGGGCTCTAGTACGCAGAAGCCTCCCTCCTGGTGGACTTGCTATAGGGCCCCGAGCAGAAATGATTACTTTTCTGGGCCTCACACTCTTTGACTGTAAAATGAAGCAAGAAGGGAATCTGATGGGATTTCTATGTAGGTCATTCTATGGAGATTCTGTCTACAGTGTGTCTCACATGCTGGCTACCAGAGATACAGGTCTTGCGTGCTTACTCTAAGGAGGGCTGTCATAAACAGTGGTGTTAAGTGTAAACTTCTAATTTACCAAATTCCTTAAGAGTTGATTTACTAAACTTGCCCTGTTTAGAAAAATTTTAAGTAATTAAGAAATGTTCTCCATTGGCTCTGTCATCATTCTCCTTATAGACTATTCTAGATGAATTTATTATGAAATCTGTTGGTGATTTTCTCTTAATGACATTTTTGTATTTTCTGTTTACCTTGGCCCTGTAACTTTGAGTAAGTTAGATAACATAGTGGAAAAGTCCTTATCCCTTCAAAGGGTTGATTATCTTTCCTTTTCTCTTGAGCAGTTCTACACAGCTACCACACAACAAGAGTAGGACGAAAGGCTTGAAAGTGGAAGAGGTTTAGTTGGCTGCATAGAACCTGATCACTGAGCTCAGTCCCGTGTAACATTACTGAGTGGAGGAGGTGGTGTGTCAGGTGGACCTGCTCCCCATCATCCCTCATAAAAACGTGCATCTGTGCTCTCCACACTGGCGCCTAAAGAACGTCTGCTGGAAAAAAGTGGGGAGATTTCCCCCTTCATCCCCAGTCCTGGCCTCTTTTCATTAGCCCTCAGGCAGCTCCTTTCCTGGACTTTTAATGACCTACCAGGCTTTTCCCTAAAATTGGGTCAGGCATCCATATGAACCTGCTCACTGCCAATTTCTTCTTGGAATAGATGTTGATTGCATGGATCATTTTGAAGATTCTCCATGGGTGTGTAACATGGATTTAGAATGCTGGGTACTCTGTTGCTATATCTGTCGGTGGGTCTTTTGGATTGGTTGTTTTCAGTCTTTTGTGCAGATGGTGACTTTAGCCTTTGAAAGATTGTATCTCTTGGTATTTCTACGGCTCCTTGTGGAGAAAAGCCATATGAGAAGTCTGCAGGCCCTAATCTTCATAGACCCGGATCTTCATGAGAGATGATGGCTTGGAGAAAAAATACAGATTTTAGTTATGGATATTTTAATAAGAAAAGAGAGACCCAGAGGTGTTTTTTACTTAAATGAGCAATTATATGCTTAACTTGAGGATGGAAATATGTTCTGAAATTTGTTTAGTCAGCTCCCTCTGAAATAAATAGTTATAGTGATGATATCATTCCTGCTTAAAATGTTTGAAAAGGTATCAAGGCAAAGTGATTAAGGCCTAATTGTTTGCCAAATTTTCTTTAAAGTTACATTTTTGAGGTATTTCTGTGCCAAAAAACATCTTAAATTGATGAACATATAGTTCTCCTCACTTATTTTGGCTGTTTTTTAATTAGATGACTGCTTTCATAGTTTAGGAAATACATTTAGGTTGGGCCTGTGCCCCAGGGTGGCAGATTTCAATCCAAGAAAAAAATGTTCTCCCTCAGTTTAGTGCTGATGTGCACTTAAATAGCACAGGTGCGGTGCTTCTCCTTGGCCAAGGGCACGTGGTAACTTTCCGGAGGGTTGACTGGTTAGGGCTGGGGAAGTTTAAGGTCAGGTGCCCTGGGCTGCCCTCTACCCGAGGAGACACGACTCTCCGGCTTTCTGCAAATACAGCCTTCACAGGAAGTCACCCAGCGTCCTGCGCCTCTGTTATCCAGGTCAGACTGACATGAGCAGATTGGGGTGGGCACAGGAGCCTGCTGTGCACTGGGGGACAATCTGACCTTCATGTTGTACCCACTGTCTTCCTCGCTTTGTGAGTCCTTGGTCTTCAGCTTTATGTGTTGCCTGGGCTGGGTGCTCGTAAATGACCTCTGCAGTGTTTACCATTTGCTTCTTACTTAGGGAAGATACGGAGACAAATTAATTTTTCCTAAAATAATATTTTGAGGCTTACAATGGTGTAATTCTGTTGCTTATTTCCTCTCTGCTTAGGATTTTTCACTGATCATCTTTGTGCCCAGGGCACGAGGGCCAGACTCCTACGAGTATCACACTCTCGTCTATTCTAGACAAGGCTTGCCTTCTCCCCCTGAACTATTTTGCCCTGTTTGCTCTGCCGTGTCTTTTCACCGTGTGGTACTGCGTCTGACAGGGAGGGCCTTTCACTTGACCTCCGCGGTGAGTGGATGTACCCCCCAGACACTCTTCCCGCCTTATCTGGAATAGTCGGGGTTTTCCTCGGGCCACAGCCTCACGGCAGGGTGTTGGTTTTGCCCCAAGAGTGCCAAGGTGGAATGTAGCTATTGCTGGGGACTCAGTTCTTGCTTGCTCTTTAGATGTTCTGTTATTTGGGCCCGCTCTTCCGTCCGGAAGTGGCTCCCCGTCGGGTGGCTGAACTCAGTGCAGTGTTCTAGCTGATCACAAGCTCCGGGATGCTTCCGGCCTCTGCCAGTGTCCCTCAGTGTGTGCGTGTAGGGGCTCAGCTCTACTCTTAAGGGTTTTACTTTGTGTTTTAAAGATTTACTTTTTAACGACCTCCTCTGACTTCTTCTCTCCAGCTTGGAGCTTATCTGTGGGAGTGCTCAGGATTTTGTTGGCACCCTCTGTTTCTGAAATTGCCCTGGAGGAGCAGAGGGGGCTCGGGAGCAGTCCATGGCGCCTTTTCCACTAGGTTCTTCTGCTTTATCCTTCTTGACATAAATAATTTCATTCTCTTATTTGATTGCTCCTGGTATTTTATTTCTTTTTTATTGCGGGGGGGGGGTCTTCTTTCCTAACTATTGTAATTGTTTTGCTTGGCTTGGTAATAGGAAGATGTTACCATTTTCTCCTCCAGTCTAAACTTGGAACTGCCATGATGCAGTTTAAAAGGATTTATTATTCTTGGGAATTTTTGCTTTCCTAAATGACAGACTTTCTCGGGTCAGGAACTGCATGTTGTTATTGTGTGTGTCTGCACTGTACGTACACCTGCTGAGTGCTTAATAAACCCAGGACAGAATGAAGGAGTGCTGAACCTGTGTGAGAGAGCAATTGCTGTCAAGTTATGTGAAAAATCCCCGGGCACATTAAAAATTACTCACAGATACAAATCAAGCTGCCTGCACATGGATTAAATCAGGGACACTAAGAACCACTGTTCGGCAACAACCTTAGCTTAGGAAACAAAAGTTTACTTCTAAGTAATGCTCTTACTTAACATTTTAGCTGATACACTGATTCAGAATGGCCTTAGTACCAATTAATGGAGCTATTTCATTGAGGTTTTTAATAAAAATCTGAATTTTTGTGACTAATTAGGCTAGGCTTGTGTTCACACAGCCCCTGTTCTCAGTTATTAAGGTATGTAAAAACTGGTTTACACTGTTTCTGTGACAGCCGGTCTGTGTGACGTTACCACCTGGCTACACAGCCCAGGAATGATTTTGGTTTCTCCTGTTGCTCTTGCATCTTAAGAACAGGCTCCTGTCTCTCATCAAGGGTCCGTGCCTGTGGATAGAGGAGGTCTTATTAGCGCTGCAGCTGCAGCCACTGCAACCGCTCTTCTGATAGAGGTGGCAATCTGCTCACAAGCACGTGTTTGTAGCAGAGACCTCCAAGGGCTGCCCATGTGTGTGTGTGTGTGTGTGTGTGTGTGTGTGTGTGTATAATTTCTATAATTTTACTTTATAGTTTGAGAAAAAGAAATAGTTGTTAACATTAAAAATTTGTGATGAGAATCGTGTTCTTCCCAAAGCCTTTGAAACAGGATAACACTAAACAGAGTCTTCATCCAACCGTATTACAAGTCACATGCATATGTGCCACACACAGGTTCCAAGGCTGGGTAATATTTATCCCTTTGTAGTCTACACATGTGAGTCCCTGGCAGTCAGTCCCCCTGTATTGGAAGAGGGTACAAATGAGACTATTGAGATTGAATTCAGAAGTTCTTCTAAGGACTGTGATAGGCCTTTGTAATCAGAGCTCTCCATCCTGGGTGTGTGACCTAGAGACTTGTGTTAGAGGAGAATTGTGGTACAAGACACAATTGTATTAATACTTTTTAAAGTATCCTACGTTGTTCATGTGCGTGTTTGTGTGTTTTAACACTGAAATATGCATTACTGCACTACATAAAAAGATATGTAAGCTAAATAATAAAAGTCTTGTGACTTTTACAGTAACCAGATTCACTGTTACTAACAACCACCTGCAGTTCCTACAAATCAGGCTGTATCTGTCCTCACACTCCCCAGCCCCAGCAGATGGAGGAACTCTTCCTCCTCCCCGGGTCTACTACCAAACAGCTTTTCTGTGAACGTGCCCTGTTGAGCCCAGGGGAATCCTTTCCTGCTGCTGCCATTTTTCAACCCACAACAGGATGGGCACTGGATTGAATGAGTGCCTAGATTTCCCAGGTCATTTTCAGTTTCATTCATCTCTCTTCAGTGGCTTTTTTCATCTCAAGGGTATGAATTATGTTGTTCTTTCTTTTTTCACCCACAGCATGTGTGTGGTTTTTCTGCATGAGGTTAAAACACTTTGGTGGCTGACATTTCATCCCTTTGTGACCATTCAGGAACCAGCAGCCTCCTTGTATCCAGTAAACAATCACTAAATACTTTGTTGATGAGTGACTGTTAGAGCAGGGTAAGGTTCTGCAACTCTATGTTCAGTTGAGCTCTGTGCCTATTTGTATTCCGTTCATGACTGGGGAACGGTTCTGTGGTGTAAACTCCCTCTGACTCTCATGCACTGATTTAATCTCACAGAATAAATTCCCCTTTAAAATTTGCATTCTAAACATTAATATTATGAGTACGTATATAGCATTATGTGGGATTTTAAAGAGAATGTGCCAAAATGGAATGAAGATGAAAATGATAATGACTTTAGAGCAAGGCCATGTATTCTTGTAGCCTGTATTCCGTTCTTTCTGTGTAATGTACCTCACATTGCACCTTGAGGATGCTTTACCTAAATGATTGTACCGGAAACTGGAAAAGATTTAATCAAGAATTTGGTGTCATAGATTTGTGAGATGAATCAGTACTGGAATTTGCGGCTACTTTTCACGGCCTCATGCTCTAACCAGCAGAGCTCCTTGGCCAGCCGAGGATTTTATAAAATCATGAAAGTTACTAAACATTTAAACAAAAGATCTCAGTCTCAGCAATAGAATAAGGTGTAGGCCATGGGGTCCATGGAAAGTGGCTGAGGGTGGAAGGTGGACTTACTGCCCTTTGTTGCTTTCTGGCTGCATTTTGTGTTTTTCTATGAGGCCCTTCCCAGGGAATAGAGGAATAAGTTGACAAAAGGCAAGGAAAAAGAGGGATTTAGGACTTTCTAAACCCTAGAACTGATGGCCCCTTAGTGCTGTATTGACTCATCTCATTTTTCCACTTTGCCTCATTCTAGTGATGTTCTGTTTCTCACTATACTGCCACCCCTCCCCTCTGTTAGCAGTTTTACCTGACCTGTCGGGGAGGAAGAATCTGTGAACCATGTCTGCCCCGCTGCAGCTGAGGGCCTGCCCGCTTCTCACGCAGGCCTCCTTTCTCTGCCCTTTGATTGTCTTGCCTTGATAGACGGTGCCAGATTGTTCTTCTGTTTATTTTTAAAATTCACACAAAGTTGGTTTTTCGACTGTATTCAGTTCTGTGAGCTTTAGCATGTAGACACATTGTTGCCGCCACCACAGTCGGGTGGTAGGACAGGTCCATCACCCGGGCCTTACTCGTACGCCCTTTACGGTTGTACTCTTCCTTTGCTCCTCGCCCTTGACAGCCGTTGATGTGTTTCGTCACGATAGTGTTTTTTCTTTAATAAACATCCTTTTAAATTATTTAACATTTTTATTTTTATAAGTCTTTAGTACATCCTTACAGAACATAATGATTACATTCATTGAGAGGCGTTGGTACAGGTGCATAACCCATCTCAATTCTTTTCTTCCCCTTCCCTTTGACCACCATATTTTTAAAATTGTTGCCAGCATTAGTTAGATGATAGATTTATTTATTTATTTAATGACTTTATCAACTTAATTGTCATAAACATAGCTTAACAGGACAAAAACATATAAAACTATTAAATTCACTCAGGGTTCTCACTGATACATTGGAGATGCTGTCACGATAGTTTTATCTTTTCTACAGTGTCATATAAATGGAATCACTCAGCACAATGCCTTCAAGATTCATTCATGTTCAATAGTTTGTATCAATCATTAATTGCTTTTTACTTTTGAGTAATGCTACATTTACAATACACCACCTTTTATCCATTCACCTGTTGAGTGATATTTGGGTCCTTTCCAGTTTTTGGTGATTATGAGCAGAGCTTCTGTAAAACATATAAACATTCTGTGGAAATCTGAGTTTTCGTTTCTTACATGCCAACCTCTCAAAAACCTCTGGAACTGCTGGATAATATGGTAAGTGTACGCTTAACGTTACCCAGAAGTACCGAACTGTTTCCTAGAGTGGCTGTACCATTTTGCACTCCCATCAGAAATATATGTGAGTTCCAGTTGCCCATTGCCTCCGTGCCATCACTCAAGAGTGCCAGTAGTGCTTTAGCCTCAGTGGGTATTTCATTTGGTTTTAATTTTCATTTCCCTAATGAAAAATGATAAGTATCCTTTCATATGCTTACTTGATACTTGTTTGTCCCTTTTGGTGAAGTCTTTTTTTCATCTTTTTTCCATCTTCGTAATTGGTTTAGTTGGGCCAGCTCAGTGGTTCTGCCACTTGCCTTGCAAGCGCAAGGACCCGAGTTCGATCCCCAGTACCAAAAAAAGAAAAAATTGGTTTAGTTGTTTTTTTCCTGTTGAATTTGAAGAATTCCTCATATATTTTGCATCCCATACTTTCATCAGATGTGTGATTGATAGATAATTTCAGTCTGAAGCTTATCGTTCATTTTCTTACTGTCTTGCAGAGCAAAGTTTTCAGTTGTTTTCTTTTGTGGGTTGTGCTTTCAGTGTTATATCTAAAAACTCTTTGCCCAACTACAAACCATAAAGATTTTTTCCAGTTTTTTCTTTTCTTTCTAGAAGTTTTATAGTTTTACATTATGATCTATGGTCCAGTTTGAATTAAGTTTTATAAAAGGTATGAAGTTTTAGTTGAACACAATCTTTTTGCATATGAGTATCCAATTGTTCCAACATTATTTGTTGAAAAGCCTGTTTTTTTTTTTTTTTTTTTACCCCCAGTTAAATTGTCTCTGTACATTTGTCAGCAATCAGTTGACCATACTCGGCTCTATTTCTGGACTCTTCTGTTTCGTGATCTGTGTGTCTCTCACATGTGATCACGACCACCAGACTTTTGATTGTGGTTCCTTTACTGAAATCTTAAAATTGGGCGGTTTGAGTTCTCCAACTTTGTTCTAGATTTTCAAATTTGTTTTATATAAGGGAAAATTCCTGTGCTCACTTGGGCAGCACATATACTAAGGGAAAATTCCTTTGCCTTTCAGCTTACTGATTTCTGAAAAACAAGAGTTTGCTGTTATTTTGATTGCATTTAATCTATAGATCAATTTTGGGGGAATTTACATCTCAACTATATTGTGTTTTCTGATTCATGAACATAGTTTGATTCTCTGTTTCTTTTATTTCATCAAGAAATGTCTCTTCATTGATGTGTTCAGATCATTTACATTCGTTATTGATACAGAGTTTTATTTTGCCTTTTTATTTTGTGAGACAAGGTCTCGCTATGTAGTTCAAGCTGGCCTTGAACTCACTGTGTAGCCCAGGCTGGCCTTGAACTCACGGTAATCCTCCTGCCTCAGCCTCCCGAGTGCTGGGCTCACAGGACGGATACTGATTTAGGTTACAGTTTTATTATTTGTATTCTGTTTGTTCTTTCTTTCTCATTCTACCATTTACCCTTTCCTGCCTTCTTTTGGATTATTTAAAAATATTTCAGCATTTAATTTATCTATTGTTCCTGATCATAGGGGAAAAGCATGCAGTCTTTGACCATTGAGTATAATATTAGCTGTGAATTTTTTTGTAATAACCTTCATTAGGTTGAATAAGATTCCTCCTGTTCCTAGTTTGTTGAATGTTTTTATCAGAAGTTGTTGATTTTGTCAAATGACTTCTGCTTATATTGAGACGACCATGTGGTTTTATTGCATTTTGAGGGTATATTACATTGATTTTTTTCTAAGAATCCAGCATTGCATTATTGTTACGACTATCACTTGGTCAAGGTCAAAAGTTTTATACTCATATGCTGAATTCAGTTTGATAGTATTTTGATGATTTTTGTCTTTGCTCAGAAGAGATGTAGTCTTTCTTTCTTGTAATGTTTTTTAGTTTTGTTATGATGGTAGTACGTTATGATATTCTTTCCTTTCTGTTTTTGTACTTGTGAATGATTATTGTCAATTCTTCTTTAGACATTTCGAAGAATTGACAACTAAAGCCATGTGGATTTGTAATTGTGGGAAGGTTTTAAGTTAAAATTTCGGTCTTTTTTACTTATTGTAGGCCTATCTCAATTTTCTTTCTTTGTGAAACTTCTGTTTCATTTTTTTTTCTCCTGAGAACTTGTTCATTTCATCTAGGTTATCTAATTATTGGCAGGATTTCTTTAACATTCGTTTTCTAGAAATTAATTCTCTTTGTTTTTATTCCTCTGAGATTATTTCACTTTAATTTCAAAATGATGTTTATTGCTGGACATAGAGTTCTAAATTGACAGTTATCTTCTTTTAGCACTTTGTAATCTTATTCCACTTTCCCGGCTCTGTGGTTTCTGCTGAAAAATCCATACTCATTCAGATCATTGTTCCTGTATTTTATTT
This sequence comes from Heterocephalus glaber, assembly GCF_000247695.1. Next base: position 3,653,330 of record NW_004624822.1, on the reverse strand, counting down.
GTTGTTTTCCTCCGGGTGCTTTCCAGATTTTTGTCTTTAGTTTTCAACAATTTGATTATGACCTGTCTGGGTATGGATTTTTTAAAGATTATTTTGCTAGCAGTTTACTGAGCTGTTTGAAACTGTAAATTTAGGTCTTCTGTTGAATATGAGTTTTTAGCCAGTAATTTTTCAAGTATTTTTCCTACATGATGCTCTTTCTTCTCTTCTTCTGAGACTTAGACATGTTAGTGTTTTCCCCCAGCTCCCTAAAGCTCTATTCATTTTTATTTTTTTTGGTTCCAGGGATTGAACTCGGGTCCTTGCGCTTGCCCAGCAGGTGGTGAAACCACTGAGCTAAATCCCCGGCCCTGCTCTGTTTATTTTTATAAACCTATTTCACTTCATGTTTTACCTTGGATAAACTCTATTAACCTAAATTCAAATGCATTTACTACTACTTCTGTCACCTGCATCCTGCTATCAAGTCCATCCAGTGACATTTTAATTTTTTGTTATTTTTTATTTCTAAATTTTCCGTTTGGTGTGCTTCTGCTGCTGCTGCTTCTGCTGCTTCTTCTTCTTCTTCTTCTTCTTCTTCTTCTTCTTCTTGAAAAGGACTGAGATTTACTTTCATTTCATTCCTTCAAGAATGTTCAGTCTTTTTTTTTTTTTTTTGCGATACTGGGGATCGAACTCAGGACCTTGCACTTGTGAGGCAGGCATGTTGCCACTGAGCTAAATACCCGGCCCTAACTTTTGAGCTTCCTTCCCAGCACATTTTCTCTGATAATTACGTACTCCTCGAAGCCCTCTTTTGTTGTCCTTTAGTTAGCAAGCCAGGACTTTAATTCTCTGCTCTGCTGCATTACTGTCAGTGACTTAGTTATCCAGGGTCAAGTTGCAGGTGTCCCGAGAGACAAAGCAATGGGATTTCACAGCATGCTCTTGGGACTATAGCTTGTCTTGTGAGAGTCATTCTTCTGAGTTTTAGGCACCTGCTCAGCCTCTGCTGTTTTCTTTTTGGGATTATTATGAGATTTTCAGGGCTGAGGCTGCAGTGTGAGAGATCAGAAAAAAGCAAAAGCATATAGAGAATTTATCAGGACGTTAGGAAATTTTTTCTCTTTTAGGCCAGAAATTGAAGGTCCCTCCAACCCCCGCCATCTTTTCTGTCTGCATCCAGGGAATGCTTCTGGGTGCTGGACTGCCTTTGAAGCCAACCTGAGTGATGCTGGGAGGGGGAGAAAGAGGGAAAAATTCAGCACTGGTTTGGGAGTACTCTGAGTTCCAGTCTTCATTTCTTAGTCTACCTGTTACCTTTTCCATTTCAGAGTCCTTAGGTACTTCATGTTTTCTGCCCAGCTTTTTTATTGGCATTTAGTGGGAGAGACAGGGTAATGTTTTTTTGCTTGGAACGGGAGCCTCCATATTAATTTTAACAACATTGTTTATAACTCAAACCCTGCATAGGGTAGGATTTACCAAACCTGGTTTTGTGAGTACATAGGATGTATTCATTACATGTACCACGGCATTCTCAAATAATGATTGTGATAATAAGCTTACCTTTTTTATTTAAAGCAGAGTTTGGCAGACTATTTCTACAAAGGGCCACATGATAAGCATTTCAGTCATGTGTCCAGATAGCCTCTGTCACACTTCTTCACTATGTGGTTGTTATGTAAAAGCAGCCATAAGCAATATGTAACTAATAAGGGTGGCTCTGTTGCAATAAAACCTTAGTGATTAACACCAAAATGTGAATTTCTTACACTTTTCGTGTGCTTTTCGTCAGGAAAACAAAAGCATTAATCCACTCATGAGAGCTGTTCCTCTAGTGACCCTAACACCTCCCACCCGGCTGCACTCCCCAACACTGGTGTGCTGGGGACTCAGCCTCGGTGTGGGTCTTGCTGAGGGCAGTCACCCCGGGAAGGGCCTGGAAGAGGTGGTGCACCCCGTCACTTCAGGGCTGCGGAGCTGTAGCGAGCATGCCTGGGGCTGGGACCATCTGCGATGGCTGTTGCCCAAGAACTCTGAAGCTATACAGGGAAGTAGAGTAAACATGTTACTTCCTTTTGGGCTTCGGTTTTTCATTGTAAACTCCCAGATTATACTTGGCTTGTTTTAGTGTTTGCCGCATAAGTTAGTGTCATTTTCTTTGAACTTTTATCAGTAGCAGTCAGTGATAAATGCTTAGGAAATATAGGCCTTGATGAAGTGCTGGTTTACTTACTTGAAATCTGTTTTGCATATAGTAAAACATTTCTTAAAGACATTATATGGTAGTATGAAAATATTCATTGCTTTCTTTGTTCATTCTAGTATTTAAAATATCTTTTTCACATTCCTTATCTTGACTGTGTACATTCAAATATGAGAGAAGAAAGAAAATGTAAACAGTCATTAAAAAAAGAATGAAGTCACAGTTTGCTGCTTTGTGCTGGCTGGATATTTTTGTGCATATCCTTGTACAAAGTAGCAACCCTCATTTTATCCCAATGAGTCAAACGCAGTCTCTACCTTTAAGGAACTAAGTTTAATAGTTTGAAGATTCTCAAATGGCAGTACTCTCCCTTGAGAGTGTTTAGAAATATGTGGGGCAACTCTAGTGTCCAAAAATACTGAGAGGTGCTTTTGGAATTTAGTGTGTGGGATATCACTGGAATGAATTTTCCCACCCAAAGTTCTCAGAGAGCCCCTGTTGAGAAACACAGGGCTGAGTAAAATAATATTAAGGATAACAATACACATTTGCTTGTGGAACACTTTCTGTGTGTCCACAGAGCTCTAAGAATACAGATTCATATTCTCTGATCTCTAGATCTAAATCTAGAAATCTCTAAAACTGAATTAGGTGTTCTTATTAACCCATCTGGTGGTGAAACATAACCTGAGTTACTGTGAGACTGTTTTTTAAAGAGAAAACCTGTATTCTTTAAAATAGCTATATTGAAGAATAGTTTACATGCCATAAAATTTACTTATTTGAAGTGTATTCATTGATTTTTTTTAGAAGTTTATAGAGTTGCATAACTATTGCAACAATGCAGTTTTATACCATATTTATAAGCCCTAAACTTCTCTTAAGCCTATGTAAGACTTTTTGTAGTTTTTGTTCTGTTGATGTCAACTTTCACATGTTTCACTGAAGCAGTATCAGAGTTTGATTGTGAAGTGATGCTCTATATCCTTCTGAAATGTGAGACACTAATTTTCTGATTGAAGTTTAAATTCTGAAACACATCCAGCCAAAGAAATTTCTTCTATGGAACTGTGGACTGTATGAACACAACCTTTTCCTACAGTAACTCTATGAAGTCGATCTGCTGTTCCTTGTTTTTACAGTTTGAGGACACTCAGGCACGGCGAGATTAAGTACTTTGCCTAAGACGCTACAGTTAAGAATAGGGAAGCCACAGTTAGAACCAAGAAATGATCACAGCCTCTTCACTTTGCCACTGTTTCATGTATCCAGAGCTACGCAAAATGCCACAATAAAGTCCACTGGGAGTCCATGAGAGATCATTGAGAAAATGCTATGGTAGCTGGGCCTGAAATAGAATTTGATATGTTTAAAGATGGGTTGATGGAATCACCTTTGTTTCTGAGTTGGTACTGAAGACTCTTCCTAACCTGGGGGTGATGCCACATGTCTGTAATCCCAGCACCCCAGGAGGTGAAGGCAGGAGGCCCACAAGTTCAAGCCCAGCCTGGGCAGTTTAGTGATTAGTGAGATCTTGTCTTAAAAACGGATGAGGTGGGGCAGGGTGAAGGCCCTGGGTTCAAGCCCCAGTGTACATGCCCCAGAAAGACTTTTCATAAAATATTTAATGTTTAGCTCAAGACACAATGAAAACCAAATCACCGTATGTTTTACTCTCATGTGTCCCTCCTGAGCCCATCACCTTCTCTGCTGGTGGTGTTCATTCTCCAGAATTTCACGGTTTCTTTTAAAGCTTTTATTTATTGTTTTGCCATGTCTCGATTCTTCAGTGATGTCTCTTTAGCTTTGCACATTTTGAAGTTTATGTAAATGAAATTATACTAAGTATTAACCAACTTTTTATTCCTGTAACAAAATGCCAGAGGTAACTCATAAAGAGGAAAGGTTGATTTTGCCTACTCGCTTTGCAGGTTCCAGTCTGTGCTTGGTTGGCCCTGTTGTTTTAGACCTGTGCTGAGGCAGAACATCCTGGTGGCAGTGTGTGCAGAGCCAGCCTCTCACTTCATGGCCACGAAGCAAAAGGAAGTGAGCAGGGGCCTGGGGTCGAAGTCCCTTAAAGGTCATGCTCCAGTGACCTACAGATCTCGTAGGAGGCCCTACCTCATAGAGGTTCCCACAACTCCCAGGAGCCCCACCCCAGGGATCAAGCCTGTAACACATGGGCCTTAGGGGCACATTCTGTATCCCAACTGTAGCACTGAGAATATTTTTTAACTTACAGTTTCACTCAGTCATACTTTCTGAGATTTATCTATAATTTATCTTTGTTTTTCATTGCTGTATAGTAGCATATACCGTCATCTGTTTATACACTTATTGTTGGTAGACATTTGTGATAGTTTATTTCTCCCTAAGGGAAAGTAATTCAAGTGTAAAGGATTACATAGGAGCAAATTTGCAAGGTTACAATGTATATGTGTCTTCAGCTTTACTGAACTTTATCCAGTTGTTTTCCAAAGGGTTGTATCAACTTATACTCCCCCAATAAAGTGCAAAGTCTGATTGTTTTCATTTCCTTGCTAACACTTGACAGATTTTTCAGGGTTTCCAATCTAATTGTTCCAAAAGATTATGTCATTGTGATTTCAATATGTATATCCAGTGACTAGTGACATTGAGTATCTTTTTATATTACCACTTAATTTTCTTTGTGAAGTATCTGTTTGGTTTGATTCTCACTGAGATATCTTTTTCATACTCATTTACTGATATTCTTGATATGATCTGCAGACCAACACTTTGTTGATTATATGTGATATATTTTTTTCCTAGTTTGTGACTTGTCCTTTTGATCTACTTATGGTGTCTTGATGACCAAAAATTTAAATTTTAATGTAGCTAATTTATCTATCTTCCTGTAGGGATTTTTTTTTCTTTCGTTTATTTACCTGGCACTTATGAAGCATTTTCTATATTCAAGACAATTTCCTAAGTACCTTTTTGAGTACTAGGGGTTGAATCCAGGGTACCTTAGAGCAGGCGCATGCCCCAGTACCAGCCCACTGGCCCCTTCCTCAGAGCTCCTGCTGCATCCTGATTGTCTCCTGCTGCATGCACCACTTAGGCAGCTCTTTCTAGACTTATTTTTTTCATTATGTACTAAGCATCTTGAGGCAAAGGTCTGTCATAATTTTTCTCCCTTCTGTTATCCCTGCTGTCTTCCTTCAGGGCTCGGGCCTGAGACGTGTGTGCCGCTTTGCTCTTGGTAGAGTCTTAGCTATCTGTTAACAAGAGATGTGGGTATCAGTTGTCTTCCCCCAGGAGGACAGAAGTAAATGAGCAGCAGTGCAATTTCACATGCAAACTTCTGGCTGAAGTAGCGGTTCTCTTCTGAATTCCTCTGCATGCTTTTCTGGAGCCTTGTGTAGTAAAGTTCCGTTGCATGTAATCCTGAAGAGGAAAGGGAGCGATCTTTCTTGTTCACTGTACTTTCTCTAGTGCCTAGCATGGTACTTGATGCAAGATACCTATACTCAGTAAAACTTACCAGTAGTTCATTGCTGAAGTGAATTTTGGAATATGTGAAATTCGTTCTTTACTTATTTTTTATTCTTGCTGTCCAAAATTATACTTTAAAATTGAAAGACTTATTTACACGATGCATACAGGATATGTAGGGAACAATTTCTTACTGAGAGAGCCTTTGTTGTTGACATGACAGCCTGTGATACTGGAGAAGGGGCTGAGAAAGATGCGTACCTGTTCCCTAGTTGGGGTATTCGTAAATATTAACCTTGAAGCCTCTTCTGAGCTAGTTACTACTTTTGCTTCTCTTAAAGGAGCCCTTGTGACCTTAAAGAATCCAGATACCTTCCAAGGTAGAACTGTATTCCCACTCCCTCACTACCAGAGTTTACACCTGAAGTGTTCTGTCCCAGAGGAATGGAAACCTAACACTCCAGGATTAAAGTTCGTGAGATCAGAGGCAGACAACATAGTCACTCAGAAAACTCCATAAAAAAGTAAAGCCACATATCTACCGTTGAGAATATCCTCAGGAATAAATAGTTATGGGCTAATCTCCATGTAGATACAGACAGTGCTCATGTACATTGCCGGGGAGTGAGGCTGCGTGTGTTTAGGCGGAAGCATGGGCCAGGCCTCTCGCCAGTTTTGGGAGCCAGTCTTGAAGCAGCAGGCTCACGCAACGAGGCGCTGTCGTTCAGACCTCTTCCTGGCTGAAAGTAATGTGGTGGGGCAGAGCACTGGGGTAAGTCTGTGACATGAGGTCAGTCATTCGACCTCACTGAGCCTTAGTGTCCTCCCTTAGCACAGGCAGAAACATACAGGAGTAATGCGTGGATTAAATGAGGTAATGCGATAATTGGCAGACATTGGAGTTCTGTAGAAATAAGATGACCAGGTAGGATTGTATATTTGCTAGGCAGGACCTCAAACTTGTTTAAGTGCAACTTGTTAGCCTCTTATGTACTTGCACCCACGTAGCTAAGTGTGATCGGAGACATCATTTTGCTATAATTGATATTTTTGTAAATGATCACTGACCTTCAGCAAGAGCTTAATGCCACCGGCATTGACACTGTATCTATCAGATCCATTCTCTAATGTCTAGATAATTATTTCACAGTTTCTCTCTTGAAACCTCTAACACTTCCTTCCCATCCCCGCTCTTAGTTGACAGCCTTACTTCCCATTTCTCTGAGGAAATTGAAGCCGCCAGAAGAGAGAGTGTGTAGGCTTCCATTGCCACCTCCACCCACCTGCTGACATTTCTGTCCACGGTTGCTGCTGCTGCTTCTGTCGATGGGGTCGAACCACTCATGCCCCCAGCTATGGCTAACTTCTTCCCTTGTGTGCCAAGTTGCATCTGCTCTTGCTTGTTGAAATACACGGCAGTGGAGCTCCCCGGTTCTCGCCTGCTTTATTAATTCTTCTGTTTTTTGGGGGGCGTTTTTTGGTGCCGGGGATCGAACTTGGGTCCTTGCGTTTGCACGGCAGGCGCTGGAACCACTGAGCTAAATCCCCCGGCCCTATTAATTCTTCTGTACTGGATCTTTCTAGTCAGTACACCAACATGATGCGATTGTTCCTCTCGTTTAGGTAGTAAACCCTTATTGATCCCTTTTCAGTCATCAGATGCTACCTGAGTTCTTTCCTCTATAACTAGACTCTTCAGACTATTTTTGCATATACTATTTCCTATTCCTTTTTCCATATTACACTTTGAACTAATTGTCATCAGGCTTTTGATCCTACTAGTTCTCTAAAACTGCTCTCATTAACATCACTGATGATCTTCATGTTGCTAAAGCCAGGGTTCCTCCGCTTCTCACATAGCGTGCCCTCCCCGCAATGAGCTTCCTTCCAGGATACCACACTCTCACCGAGTTCCCATCTCACTGGTTGGCCCCTCTTGATCTTTTCCAATTCCTCCTGGACCTCACTCTGCTGGAGTGGCCCAGGACACAGTCATTGGACTTCCTCTTCCTTCCATCAGAGCTCAGTCCTTCAGAGATTATACGTAGTCTGGGGCTTCAGATGCATTTAGAAGATTTAGAAGCGAATGCCTCGGGCACCTTCAGCCCAGACTTCTCTTTTGCACCCCAGGTTCACATTGCCCTGCCCTTGGAAGGTGTACCCCATCCCACTCACCCTGCGTGCTCTTCTCCAGAGCTTTTATAACCACTTGCTGGCTGTAGGTGTTCTTGCTGGTTGGTGGCTATTATCTCTGTGCTTACCACTAGAAAGTGGGCTCCACAAGGAAAGACTATTATTGGTGTGTCCACAGCACCTACAAGGGTGCCAGGCACATAAATATTATAATAAATACTTTATTGAATTAATAGGTTAGGTCTCAATACATAGTGGTCTCTAATAATTTAATAATTAATCCTTCTGATGTCTATTTCCAACTCTTTCTTCAGTTTGTGTTTTAGCACTTCAGAGATGGTCTCTTTCTTTGAAATTTTTTAACAATTCATTTGATAACATGATTGTCTAGAATCTTGTATGAGACATTTTAGTATATAGTATTACATATATTCTTTATGATTGATTTAGGGAATTGAAATATCTTTACTTTAGAGCTAGATACTCCAGAGTTTGAATTCTTGTTCTGCTGTTAAATAGCTATAGTGCCTTAGTTAAAACATAGCAACCATAGATCTTAGTTCTTTCATTTGTAAAGTGAAACATTTGTTTCATGGGGACATTAGGAGAAATTGAATGCTAAATATGTGGAATGTGTGTAGCATAATTGCTGGTACATAATAGAGGTGTAGTAATAACCATTATGATAAATGTCCATAACTGTATAGATGATCTGTAGGATTACATGCATTTCAAAAACTTTGAAATAAAAAATGTATAATTGTTTCTTTAACACATTGATAGTTGGACTTTGGTTACAAACATAGTTATCTGGCCTCTTTAATAAATGGTGCTGGAAAAGTTGGGTTTCTACTTGCCAAAGATTAAAACTAGACCTGTATCTCTCATCATGCATTAAACTACAATTGAAATGGATTAAAGATCTAAATATTAAAACAGAAACTCTGAACCAGTTGGAACAGAGGTAGGTAGAACCCTTGAAGACATCGGTGTAGGAAAAGATTTTATGAACAAAACCTCAGTTGCCCGTGAACTAGCACACACAATCAACAAGTGGGATCTCTTCTTATTAAACAGCTTCTGCACAGCAAGAGAAACCACCAACAGTGTGAAGAGACAACCCACAATGTGGGAAAAAATCCTCACCTGCTGTTCCTCAGACAAAGGTCTGCTATCTAGAATCTATAAAGAAATTTAAAAAATCAGACCTCCCAAATTTAAAGACCCAATTCAAAAATGAGCATCTAAAATGAACAGACATTTCTCAGACAAAGAAGTAGAAATACCAAATAAACATATGAAAAAATGTTCATCACTGGTCATTCGAGAGATGCAAATGATACCAACACTGAGATTCCACCTCACCCCTGAAAGAATGGCTGCTATCAAGAAATCAACCAATGACAAATGCTGGCGGGGCTGTGGGGAAAGAGGAACCCTGCTCCACCGCTGGTGGGAGTGTAGACTGGTGCAAGCACTGTGGAAATCAGTATGGAGGTACCTCAAAGAACTAGGACTGGAAGTCCCATTTGACCCCGCTATTCCACTGCTGGGGATCTTTCCCAAAGAATTAAAAGAATCATACCACAGTGATATGTGTGCACCCATGTTCATAGCAGCACAGTTTGTGATAGCTAAAACTTGGAAACAGCCCAAATGCCCATCAACTGGAGACTGGATAAAGAAAATGTGGGTTTTTAAAAATAAAATGGGCTACTACTCAGCCATAAAAATGAGAAATTAGAGACATTTATAGCTAAATGGATGCACATTGAGGCCATGCTCTTAAGTGAAATAAATAGGACACACATGTGTAAATACCGAATAGTTTCTCTGGTGTGAGAAACTGAAAGTGTAAATAAGGACTAAAAGGTATAATAGATAATGTGAAATAGGAAGAAAAGGGGCAAAGGGGAAGGGGAAGTCAGAGGGGTAGGGGAAAGGAAAGAAGGGAATGGAATTAATATGAGAAAATGGAAAAATAGGAACAAAATCTTTGTAAATAGGGAGGGATGGAGGGGCTGAAGGGAGGGCTGGGCAAGGGTGAAAAATAAGAACCAAGAGAGATTATGTAAAGGTGCAAATTTCCAATGATGAATGTCATTATATTGCACCTAAAATGTACCAATAAAATTAATTTTAAAAAAACTTGGAAGAAAAACATAGTTATCTAATACAGGATTGTTTCTGTGGTGAAAGTTAAATTTGATTTACATTTCAGCCTACAGAGCCCTTTTCAGGAGTTTATTCTGCTGCAAAGTTCAAGGACTGCCTTTCAGTAAAATTTACTTCATTGGTGTGCTTTGGAATGGAATGTTCTAGAAGAATTCAATTTCCTAATTAATGAGAAAAAACTCATTTTGTGTGAAAGCCTCTTTATAAAATGCCTTTATATGCCATTGAGGATAATCCACACTAAGTTCTCAGTAAATACTGTGTTACTTGTCTTTGACCCAGAGACACTTATCTGAACCCCTGTATTGTTGCAATGAGGAACAGCTGTAGAAAGTACGGATGATGTTACTAAACACGTATTAAACATAGGCTTAAAAATATCATAAGGAAACTTGTTGGCTTTGAACCTTGAATATCAGGAGTAGCCATATTCATAATTAATTATTGATTCTATTTAGGCGAAGAAGGATTGAGAATGCTCACAGCTCCAAGAGTGTTGAGCACAGTTGGTGAGATAGTACATACAAACATATATCCATGTGTGCACATATATACATGTACATATAGAGACTCACTGTGTGAGATGATGCAAGAGCAAAGCATGAAGTGCAAGATACAATCACTTGGCAGTGTGTGGTAAGTGCAGAGGAAATGGGATAAGTTTAAGTACTGTGATTTCAAAGGAGTGGTTAGCAGAGGTTAAAAATGGTCAGAGAAGTCTTTCTGGGAGAAGTGAGATTGCAGTTGGACATAGGAAGATTAGTGCCCCGTGATGCAGTACATCAGGTCAGTCCAGCCAGGAATAAGTTCATGGGCTCAGGGAAAGTCCTTTGATTGTCTCACAGCTCCTCTGTGAACACAGTCATCCCTAAGTCATGCCCTTGTCAGCCACTTGTGATTCTGGGTGCTTTGGGACTTCCAGTGAAGGCCATAGATCAGGGTGTTCTTAAACTAGGAGAGCAGAAGAGGGAGTTTAGGAAATGATGTGGAAGTGTTTAAATGACGGGTCTCCTGTATATCTTGGCTTTCTTTGGAGATGAGTTGACAAGGATAACCTTTGGCCGTGGATTTCTCTCTGGTGATGTGAGTTGACTTGATAGATGATGATGGAGAAGAAGGAAAAGCAGATTCACTGTTTTAGAGAGTAACCTGGTATCATTTGCAAATACTTCCCTTAAATCATTAGATTAGACCATGTGGCAGGGACAGGAATAGTTGGATAGCTAGAGAGAGCTAGCATCTCTTCATTCACATGCTCACCTCCTGGATTGTTCCCTGGGAAAGCATAACTGTTCATAGCTGATTGAACTAGCTGAGCATGTCTGCAGTGTCACCCAGGCCTTTTGGGTCATCAGGAGGCAGTTGGCAAGTCGGTGTGGTAGTCGGTTGGCAGAGAAGCTGAGATGGGGGTGGCCAAGCCGGAAAAGGAAGGGTTGTGATTGTCCAGTTTCTGGGTGACAGTCACACTTCTAAGTTACCACAGCTGTCTGTATGTGTTTAAAGTTACCTATGAGCTTTAAACAGAACAACCTTTGTCCTTTCAGACCTCCCTAGTTTGTGTCTCTACATGAGACAAACAGCTTTACAAGGTCTAATTATGAAAAATCATGGTGTATGTGATGATTATCATGACTGTTCCAAGTTTTCTGCTTTGATGGGGGATTGCAGATTAGAGCTGGTTCTGGGCTTGCTTGGCAAATACTCTAGAAAGGAATAAGTGGTGGTAAACATCTTACCCTGAGTGACTGGGACTCATGAAGTTCTCCGGAAGTGCCTTAGACATTATCCTGGTTTTATAAATGCCCATGGACCAGTTTGTTTGAGGTCACCAAGCTCTTGCCTGTTCATCTGTCCCTCCCTCCTTACATGCTGCCTGTTTCCTATTGACAATGACATTTGTCTTCCTATCTCTAAACTTATTGATCATCTTGACGTACATTTCCAAGGCACCTTAAACCTGACATCTCCGACGTAAAGTCCAGATCTGTCTCCAGGCCTGGCCACTCCCATCTTCCCTGTCCCAGCATGTGGTGACCTACTCACCTGGGTGCTGACTTCTAGAAGTCTGAGAATTTCGTGGATTCCTTCTTCCCCCTATTCCTATGATCGGAATCATCAACTGGTCCTGTCCTTTCCTCTTTGGCCCTGGGTTATTTGGAACCTCTCCACTTCTCTTCATTTCGCTACAACTTTCCTCATGTAATCTACTGCAGTCTTTTGTGCCTACAGTCTCTTCTGCACACAGTGGCCAGAATGGCCTTTTAAAACTGCGCCGGAACATCTTAGCCATCTGCTCATCGTTGTGTGGACTGTTCTTATAGGAATGCAGCTCAGGTGCCGTTCTCTGATGTGTGCCGCTTTATGTGATCCCTGCATTTCTTGTATCACTGTCTGCTCTCCCTTTGCTCTCAGTGCATTAGCCACGTGAATATTTATTCCCACAGAGCTTTCAAACATATTTTGTCCATAGGAAAATTCCTTTTTATCCATTAATTCCTAGCTTAAATCACTTCTTTTAGGCCTTCAGTGGTTCCTCTGACCTAAGATTCTCCAAGATTTTTCTGTTTTCTTGATAGCATTATTGATAATTGTTTACCCATTAAGTTGGTTATCTTCTGTACTGACTGCCACCAGGGAAGGGCCTGTGTTTGTTTGCTCAGTGGTGTGACTCCCCTCTGTCCCAGATCACCTTCGTTGCTCTGCCTGTCTTGCATCCCACTGTAGCAGCACTTGTCTCCTTGCTGTTTTCAGGCACGCCGGACCTGCTCTGCCTCAGGGCTTTTGTACTTGCTGGGCCTTCTGTCCACAGAGTTATTTTACCGTGATATCTGCATGACTGGCTCTCATTCTCTTTAGATTTTTCCTCAAAGTTATCTTTCAGTGAAGCCATCTCTGACCCCTATATCTAAAATTGTATCTGCTCCTGACAGTTCATACCACCCTTTTCAGCTTTATTTTCTACTTTGCACTTATTCCTGCCTACCTTGTGGTATTTGCTTTTTTATCTTATTTATTATCTGTCTCCTCACAGAATAAAAGCTCCATGAGACCAGAGAGCTTTTCATATTCTTTCATGATAATGTATCAAGTTGCCTGAATAGTTTGGGGCACTTGGGACTCTATAAAGTGTAACTGAAAGAATGATTGCCTGAACAATATGTGCTCAGGACTGGCACCAAATGAGCATGCATTATGCTTTTTTAAAAATTTTTGTACAATATACATAATATAAAACGTACCATTTTTCCATTTTACTAGTCACATTCACTTAAAAAAATCAGTCTGCTACCTTTATCTTAAAGTGCCAGACGTTTTACAGTCACTCATGTGATAAGCCCTGGTGTTTGATTGTTAATTGCAATATTTTATGATACTTAAGCACCCACAGTGTAAGTCATTAAGAAAACTTTGGAAGTGTCTGTTGGAAATAGGAAAAAATAACCCTTAGCTTGCCATTTTTTCTATTCTTGAAATTAAGCTTATAAAGGACTAAACAGATGATAAAAACATGATTAGTTATTTTTCCAAAGCTGTCTTGTAGGAGAAAGTTTTGTGTCTTGTGGGAGCCTTCTCTCCCCACTACTGCTTGACGAAGCACACAGTGCTCACGCTGGTCCTTGTCGTATCTTTGCTTCGTTGGTTGTCCTGGATGTCTTGGCTTTGGCCAAGATGCATGACGCATGCAGCAAGTGTGCCATTGACTTTTACTGGGAAACGTTACTCTCTCTTCCCATAATAGCTCAGTTTGCTTTCCTAAAACAAAATGGTGACCAATGAAAGTTCTCTGGTGAATGTGTCTTCTGAAATTTTAAACAGGTGTAAAGAAAATTCATCCGGTGGATAAGAGGATTCTCAGTGAAATTTTCAGTGTACAGAATTACTAAAAGCCATTGAGTCTACTGTCATTGCTCTCTGTAATGTTTTCCCGTAAAGCATGAGGCATCTACATCTTCCATCAGACTAATGGTTTTTCCAGGCCAGCATTTTGCTGCTGAGAGTGGTATTAAGGGAGCTGTTGTGAGAGAACCTGATGACCTTCCTGCCATCACCTTAAAAACTCAGGGGTGTGCTTCAAATATATGTAACTTCCCTTAATAAACTGTTACAGAGCCATTATTCAGATTGTGCTTGAATTTGCTTAAATTGCTTTTGCAGCAGTTCTTATTTTTGGCTGTTACATCCGGTGGGATGTGGCAGCCAGCCTGAGCAGCAGCCAGTGAGCTTTTACCCCATGTCACCTGCAAGGACCACAGTCCTTTCCCATTCAGTTTTCACACCCACTCCTTTGACTTATGAAGTCAAGTTGATAAATGCTCACATTGTTCACCTGCATGTTTACTTTAGATCTTTCCAAGGGCACATTGCTAATACAGTTCTAGTGACATTTCTTCTGTAGGGGCACTCAGAGCTCACTGTGGAGCCTCTGGCTGGTAGCACCTATCTTAGAATAGTGAGTCCAGGGTTAGATTCCTGGCCTGCAGTTTACTGGCCATGTGCTGTGGAGTGATTTAGCAGATCACCCAGAGGCTTGGCTTCCTCATGGGTAAGGTGGGGCAGTAGGTGCCTTCCTAGAATTGTACTCACTCGTACTCTCTAAGTTCAAGTGACCGAAGTCCAGTTCAAACTAACTACCGTATGTAGCTGATAGCAAGTGTCCCTGGCTTCCAGAGGCTCAGACCAGGAAGGCTGTCTCTTTCATCGTGTCTGCAGTGGTTGTCTCAGCTTGACTTTCTTCTCAGATGTGGTGGCAGGGTGACCACAGCAGCCCCAAATTAATATCCAGAGAGCTTGGCAGCTCAGCCCAAATTGTTAGTGTTTTTCTAATAGAAATATTAGGGAACTCCCACGAGAGTATCGGGGTGCTTGGCTTGGGGTGCACTTTGTTCTGACCTTTTCATAGTGGCTAAGGGAATAGAGAATTGTGTAATGGTCAGAGGATGAGGTCTTTCTCAAACCACATAAGTAAAGTATTCCTGACAGAGGAAGAGGTTCTCCGCAGGAGAAGCAAGGTGACAGCAGTGGCTGCCAGGAGTGTGTGAGCAGGAAGAAAACCGTGAGCAGTGCTGGCGTGAGGCACTCACAGTACACGGAGCCCATCCTTTCCTAGTCTTCATCTCAGCACGTAAGGAGTGCAGCTTCCTTATACTGGTTCCAAATGCAGTTCTTTAAAACATTAAATTACATTGAACCATACTCTTAAGTGAAGTAAAACATTAAATTGAATCTACTATCTTTATAATCCTTTAATTTGACTTATTTTGCAACCTTTATGTATTTTAAGAGGGGGTGTGGCAGGAGGAAATTTCATTTAATCTGTTTTTGTTATCTAGTAAAAAATTCTTCATGGAGAATCATGCCTATAAAATACCCCACAGTTCTGGGGCAGATAGGAAGAAGGAAAAGCCCCTTTCCTGGGATGTCTATACCCCTACTGGAATGGGTATCAGGTCAAGTGTACAGATGCTATGATATGAGATAAAATATGCAAAAGTGCAGTCAGGGAAGTAAGACACTCCAAGAAGTCCAGAAGAGAGCCTGACCCCATCTTGCAAAGAGAATACAGGAAGGCTTGATAGAGGAGGTGGCATTTGCACTGAGCTTGAAGGAGGGATGTAGTTTTATGGTCAAAACTTTAGGGAACAAGATGGGATGAAAGAAACAAATGGTCAGGCAGAGGCAGGGGAGGGGGAGCTGATTTGTTCATTCCTTCTTGAAGCTCTTTTTATGCCTGACTCTGTCTGGCACTACTCCTTGCTCTGTTAGAGGAATACTGTTATAAAGAGTCCTGGGCACCTCATCAGAAGTCTTTATGAGAGCTGGATGAAGGTACAGAGGAGAGAACTCTCTATGCTCCTTCCTGCTAGTGAAGCAGTGTGAACAAACCCATAGAGGTGGAATGGTGAAGGACGGATCTGTGAAATTGTAATCTGGGCTTTGCTATCCACCAGGAGGCAGCATGGTGGAGCCGGGTGGTAAAGGGCCTGGAATGACAGTCAGGAGTGTAGTGCCGTGTTTGTTTAGGCAAGGATTCTCCAGGGAAGATGTCATGGGTGTGTGTCCAAGGCAGTTGCTCAGGGCCTCACGCTTGGCATAAATCTTTGCTCTTATGGCCTTGAAATTCCCCATATTTGTAAAACCTTGCATTTTTGTTTTGCACTGGGCCTTTTCAATCACACAGCCTGGTCAGGGGGTATACTGACAGTCTGAGCTGCACTGCGCGCCATGTCCGGCTGGAGTGAAGAGGGGAGCACAGAGGTGTCATCTCGGGCATGACACTGTTTGCAGAGTGTTGAGGAAGAGGTAAAGAGCCTAGGTAGACCATGGAGGAAAGGAGGGGATGGCTCTGACAAACAGGAGTTGCAGGGTTAGAGGGAGTGGGACCCAGAGTGAGCCTTCAGCTCATGTTTGCAAGCTGCCCTGTGAGCCAGGGCTGCGGGTGACTTTGTGTGGGTATTGCTGGTGTTCCGAACTGTCTTAATGCTAGTACTTCCAACAGCAAGCTAAGCTGACACCGGCAGGCTTATTCAACAAATATGAAAGAACCAGAAAAGACATTCTGAAGCATTCTGGAATCAAACAGATGGACCAGGTGATCATGTTAAAAACAGTAAAGCATAACTTGAACTTTAATCATAATCGCATTTTACTTTTCTTAATTATTTTTGAAACATCTCCCCAAGTAGTTTTCTATTTTGGTTTTTTTTTTTTTTTTTTTTTTTTGTACCGGAGACCGAACTCGGGTCCTTGCGCTTGCAAGGCAGGCGGCGGAACCACTGAGCTAAATCCCCGGCCCTTTATTTTGGTTTCTTTTACTTAAAAAAACCTCATTACTATATGACACCTCAGTTAGACATACTTCATGTATGACATCCGAACCAAAAAACCTTATCATTTAGGAAGTAATATCCTTTTTCAGGTTTTGGAAGTGGCTATTTTGTTTTCTTTACAAAGATTCATGAAGAAATTTATCTTGTTCTGTTAACATAGAAATTAACAAAATGTACTCAGTGACTTTAAAAAATATCCTTAATGTAAATCAAGATGGTTTTGAATTTAGGGTCCCAAACAGCGGCTGGCCTGTTGTTACATGTTAGCAAGTGGGGCTTGAGCCATGGGGTAGGCTGGGTATGTGGCTTGAACTTGTCAGGTCTGTTCTGTTAGTTTCATGCTCTTTCCTGTCTGGTACAGACAAAGCCTTTTTGTCACAAGGACAGAAGGTTGAGGCAGATGCTATGCAGGGAAAACCAAGGAAGCAGTGATAGCCAGAAGGAACCAGAGCAGGGCTTGTGTGAAAATGAAAGGACTTTACTCTAGTCAGGTAGACAGATTGCTACTTCTTTTCATATTTTATCAAAAATAAGGCTCAGGTTGGTATGAAGACCACCGAGGCTCATGTTGCCCTCATGGTATTGCCCTGCAGCTGGTCATCAGAATGGCTTTCTCAGGTGGGTTGCTGTTAGTGATATCCATGGTGATAATCAGGGACAAAGAGCAGAGCAGAGAAACTGAACAACTTAAATTTTGGCCCAAAAGGAGCCGTGTGTAAAGTTGGAACCAAAAGAGGTGTGGCTGCTAAAGAGATTAGTACTATTAAAAAGAAACAGAGTACAATGGTACCTCGGTTCATGAACTTAGTTCTTTCCATGATTCTGATTGCAAACTAAATTGGATGAGAACCAAATCAGATTTCTTCATAAGGTCAACATGGAACCTAACCATTAAATTTGATTCAGTTCCCATCCAATTTGGTTTGTGACCAGAATTGTGGAAAGAATTAAGTTTGTGAACCGAGGCACCTCTGTACTTTATATAGGGACAAGAAGACAGAGATGCCTTAAGGGCATCTCAGGAATCAGCAAGATGCCACTCATAGCAGGCTCAAGGGTACAGAAGTATCAGCCTTTCGTTTGAGAAGAGTCCTTGGGACTCCTGCTTGAGAAGGTTCTTCTAGAGAATTGATTTCCTAGGATTCGTTTCTCCATGCTCAGCCACCCACACACTCAGAGGCTGCTACAGCCATGGCCCAATAGGGCCTGGCTACTGCTTCTGCTGACAGCAGACCTTGGTGTCATCCACTTGTGATGTTGTTGATTTTACTGGCATGCAGACAGTAAGAGTTGTAGGGTCAGGGAGGGTTCCTCTAAGATTTCACAGGAAGGCCTGAGAGGCCAGGCAAGTAGCCCCTGCGAGGGCAGTGTGTGAAGCTGTGGGAATGAAGCCAAAGGTTCAGTGGAAACCCCAGGAAGTCAGAGATGTCAGGAAAATTTGCCAAGGAAAATTGCAACCGAAGAGAGCTAGCCCAAGAGAGAAGCTATATGGGTTATAACATTAAGCCTATAGGGGTAGGGCTGCCCAAGCCCTCTGGATTCACATTTCACAACCATGTGCCTCAGCTGTCAGAAATGGAACTACAGGACTTAATGTTTGCCTTGCAGGGTTGAGGGAGTCAATTGGTCTCCCTTTGGTCTGATTCTTTTCTATCCCCTGATTCCTCTCTTCTGGAATGGGAATGTTTACCCTGTGCCATTGTACCTTGGGATTATGTAATATGTTTTTGATTTTTACAGAGGTTCACAGCTAAGAGTTTGCCTTGAATCTCAGAAGAGACTTGGACTTGGACCTTTGAAAAATGCTAGGGAATGGACTGTTGCATTTCTAGGATAGTTGTATTATGTTAGGTGGAATTACAGACTTGGTATTATCATTATTTGGAGATTAAGTACAGTTTAATGCTTTCCTGCCAGCTTGAACCACTGGTAGTACATGATGACTGTCCCATTGGATGGCTTGTACCACTAGTGGTACAAACAGATCTAATCACTTTTATTGATCTTTTTATTAATACCATTAACAAAAACTTACCTGATGGGACAGTCATGCATGTACCACCAGAGATTCAAGCCACCTGGCAGTGAGACATATGAATTACAGCCCCATTGTGAACATGTTAAAGATTTATGTTGTAGATTATGACCATTAATCCTGATTTATCAATTTCTTTGGCTTAAACACTTAATAAATGAGTAAAGCACACAGATGGGTGTGTCTCAGTAGGTCATGGAGGTGTACCTTGGGTACTATGTATGGTCCCTCCCTCATTCCTTCCTGGCTCTGTTCCCCTGCTTTGCCTTCCTTTGCAGTTTTTCTCTGCCAGGAGGTTTCTGCCTTAGGGCCTGCCAACCATGTATGGAATGTCCTGAACCATGAGCTAAATTAAACTTTTCTTCCTTTAAGTTGGTGTCTGGTATTGTGTCTCAGTGACCTGTAAACTAACACAGCATCCTAATACCTTTATAGCCTCTCTTGGCCTTTTTGGCACTAGAGGCGTTGAAGGCAGAGACTGTCTTTATTTTGCTCTGCATTTATTTCTCAGTGCCTAGCATAGTTCTTGGTACAGGGTCAACACTGTCTTAATAAATATTAAATGAATGAATATATGAGTATGATACACCTGTCTTTCTTATATTACACCAGTGGTGTAAAAGTGAAGTCAGGTGTTCAACCCAGCTCCTTTGGTTCTCAAGATCTTCATATATATGTTTTATATATATGCTCAACTCAGTGATTGGCACATGGCCATTGGCATTGTTCAGGAAATGAAGTTGTAAGTAGTAGTAGATGAAAGACAGTGTACTGAGGAGGACTTGGAAACACCTAACCAGTCTGGAGACATCTTGACATAGGTTAGGTATCCTGTCTCAGCTGGTCAGAGTCCTGCTCTCCAAATGGGCATATTAATTGCTACTCTGCTTATCTTGTGAGTGGACTATGCAGTTCACAGAAAAATAGATATGAAATAACTTGGCCCAAGTTAAGCCTTACTCAAGTGTGAAGACTTCAGCTTGTCACAACAACGGGATGGAATCCTGTTATATTGGGAGTGTGACTAATGGATATCCACTTCCTCCTCAGACCTCTGAAGAACTAGTGATTTGTTTTGCCTAAATAAATACATGCACAATAAACATAAACAATTAAGATACGTTATCAGGCCTCCTGGCCAACCTGCCACGCTGCCCTGCCCTGGAGCCAGCCAGCTATGGATGGAACTCTCTGCAGACTGTAAGTTAAGATAAACCTCTCCTCCCTAAACTTGTGGGTGTTGGGTATTTTGGATGAGCAATGAGAAAAGTGACTAAGACAGATATTGGTACCAGGAATGGGGTCATTGGTGTGATGTTGCCTGAACATGGGGTTCAGAAGCCTTTGGAACTGGCTTTTGGGAAGTGTTTGGAAATGTTTGGAGATGCTGGCTGGAGAAGCAGTCCTGGAGTGTTAAGGGCCAAGCTTGGTAGGAGACTCTGGGCAGAGCCTAGAAGACCAGAATTTCTGATAGAAATGTAGCTGGTAAAGAATGGGCTCAGAAGGTTTCATTTGGGAGCAAGGACTGCATTGGCTGTTGGCTCTGGCAGAAAAATTTGTCTTCACTCTGCTCATTTCCAGACACGTTGCCTGAGACTGAGATTAAAGGTGGTGGACTAATTAAATTCATGGAATAAATTTCAAGGCAGTCTATTGTTGAGGCAGTGGCATGGATACTGCTGGGGGCTTTTAGCCAGCTCTACCTTGAGAATGAAGAGCAAATGGCCTAGCAGAATGATTTAAAAGGTTTTGAGTTTGGTCAGAAAGGAAGCTCCAGTAAAGTTGTGGCCAGCAAAGATGGAGCAGAGAACTTGGGTGGTGAAAAGATTAGCACCAAAAAGCCAAAAACTTTGCAATGGGAGAAAAGAAAAGGTGGCCTGAGGGCATCACAAGAAACAGCAGGACTTCAGCCTTTGCAGTCTCAGAGTTGCAAAGGTGAAAGATTTTGCTTTGAGATGAGAGCCCCAGAGCCCCATGTTCCAGGATGGGACAGCAGAGTTCCTCAGGATTGAGTTCAGAGTGCTCAGCAGTCCAGTGCCGAGAGAGAAGGAAGCCCCCACAGCCAAGAGAGGAGGAAGCCTGGCCGCTGCTCCAGTTGGTGGTAGACCTTGGCATCATCCACACAGTGGTGGTTTTAGGTGCATGCAGAATGCAAGACTTGTGGGGTCAGTAGGCTTCCTTCCAACCAGGCTTCAGAAGGCCTGGGAGGCCAGGCAGCATGCCCCTGAGTGGACAGTGTGTGAAGCTGTGAGTGTGAAGCTGAAGGTGCAGTGGAGACCCCAGAAGGTTGGAGAAGCCAGGAATGTGGATCATCTGAGCAAAACTGCCAGGAATGAACAGAGTTGGCCCAACAGTGAAGCCTTGGAAGCTTCAATACCAGAAGTGCTGTAGGGGTTGAGTCCCCCAAGCCCTTTGTAGTTCACATCTTGACATAAATTTCCCCAGGTGCTAGACATAAAACTAAGGGATTTAGGGCCGGGGATTTAGCTCAGTGGTTCCGCCGCCTGCTCTGCAAGCACAAGGACCTGAGTTCAATCCCTGGTACCAAAAAAAAAAAAAAAAAAGGAAAACAAAAAAAAAGAAAACTAAGGGATTTAATGTTTGCCCTGATGGATTTTAGTCTTGCTTTGGTTCCAATCCTTTTTATTCCCCTACTTGTACCTTTAGGAAAGGGAATGTTTGTCTTCTGCCATTATATGTTGGTAGTGTTTAACTTTTTCATTTTTACAGGGGCTGGCAGCTAAGAGTTTGCCTTAAATTGCAGAGGAGAATTTGAATTTGGACTTTTTAGCAATGCTAAAACTGTTAGGACGTTGACAACTCTTAGAGATTGTCTACATGCCTTTTGCATAAAGGGATGCACATGAGTCTTTTGGGGACCAGAGCAGACTGTTATGGCATGTGTCTAGATGTCCCCCCAAAGCCTCATATGCTCAGAGGTGGGGCTTTTCAGAAGTGGCTGGATTTAGGGTGTGTGAATAGAGATTAAGGGTATGTGATAACCAAATTAGTCTGCTGCTTGGTTTAGCATGGTTCTGGGTGTGGTTAATGGGAAGGCCCACTCTGGGTGTGGATGACACCATCCAATAGGCTTGTAGCCTGGATGGGATAAAAGGGAAAAGGAGGCTTTCTGTTTCCTGCTCGCTGCCTGCACTGCCATGGACTGTTTCTCCTCTGCTGTGCTGCTCTGCTTTGGTATTAGCCGACTATGGACTGAAACCTCTAGAAACTATGAGCTAAAATAAACCTTTCCTCCTTAAAAAAAAATAAGATACATTATCAGTATAGAAAATTTGGAAATTACAGAAACCTATAACATATAGGAGGTAGTCCACACCCCTGTCAACCTTGTACAGTGTTTCCTTTTATCCCTCTCTTAGGGAAGTACACACACACACACACACACACACACACACACACAAAGATTTTATCACACAACAGTTATTTTTTAAATTTCATTTCCTCAAGTAGGTGGCCATCTCCAGCAGAAGAAAAAAAAATTATCTTCACATTTCTTCTGTAACTTCCTCAGGGCTCTGTCCATTGTCAGATGGGAAAAGTATTTGCTAAGTACTTAATGGCTTTGTAGGACTTTAGGGCTGGAAATATTCTGAGTTATAATTTAACATTCTCATTTTAAATACAGCACAACAAAGATTCATGGAGAGAAACAGTCCCCGAGCCCCAGGGCGGGATGATAGGAGAGCTGGAACTGGAAACCTGGCTGCTGCCTTCTCTCCTACCTCTGCTCCCTGCTAGTGAGTTCAGTGCAGGCTCTAGAGGTCCACTGGGCTGGTGCTTTTAGCAGGGAGATGATTGATGCATGGTGCATTTTGCCCCCTCTTCTAGGTTTGTGCCTACTGGCAGGAACCAAGATAGTGTCTGAGTGTCTTGAAGCAGCTGTCTCAAGTGGAGCCTTCTGACTGTTCTCACAACATAGGCTAATTTCTATGTCAGCCTATATCTGAGGAAGTCTTCCTGGTGATTGTTGTTTTTGCTGTATGCATCAGCTCTGTACCTTTACTTAACATTCTAGTCTTGGATATACATTCTCTTGCTCTATCCCGCCTTTCAAGTACAGTAATACACAAGTACACACACACTGTGTGTGTGTGTGTGTGTGTGTGTGTGTGTGTGTGTGTGTGTGTGTGTGATCCAACTTGGGGCCTGTTAGGCAGTAGCTTTACCACTGAGCTGAACTTAATACCTACAGTCTCCGGGGGTCCTCCTTTCTATAAGTGGGTCTTTCTCACAATCTTACTAGCATGTAATCCCTCCTTCCTTTTGTGGCTCTCTTAATGAGCAATCTTTCATTTGCCAGCACACATTTCATGTTTAAGTTTTCAGCCTATCCTGTGGGAGAGTCATCATAGATGTAAGCCCAACCTTTAAGGATGGGGATGGGGGATGTATACAGAAAAGTTATGGCTTGGTTTAAACAGTGGCCAGTGATCCAAGAGAGGGCAGATAAAGTGCAGGAGGCCTTGATCATGGTGATTAGGGATGAGAAGGACTTAGAAAGGAAGGCATCTGAGCTTGACTTGGACAGGTAATTAGGATTTGAACATGTAGAGGTTACAGGTGAGAGCACTCCAGGCAGAGGAACAAGTGTCAAACGAGAAGGTCAGGACTGAAGTCCTTGGTAGGAGCAGCTAAGAAGGAATCCCAGGATCAGTGAGCTCAACAGTGACAAGCTGAGGTCTTTCTCTTCACAGACTATTGGTCGAGTATGTGCTTTTCTCCTAACTCACTTCCTCTCTTCCTGCTCCAGTGGTGTTGGTGTAAACAGTCTGGCAAGTTCAGGTACCTGCTTTTCTTTAGGACAAGGCTCCTGAACAGAGGTCCATGGACTGTTTGGTGCCTCAATGTGGGTTTCAGGTAATTGGAGAACTCCCTAAAATTGTGTACGTAACTTGGTGTATACGTGTCCCTTTCCCCTCTGATTTTCAGAGTCTGTGTTACCCCTGCAAGGACGTGCTCTTTTGAGTCTTGGAAGAATGAGGTTGGTGTAGTAGTCAATCTTGATTGTCAACTTGATTGGCTTGAGAGACACCCAGGAGATTAGTCAAGTGCACTTCTGGGTATGTCTTGCCCATGGGCCATGATCTTGGGGGTTATATCTGGTCCCTGCCCCCTTCCTTTCTGGCCCTTTCTTGCTCTCTCTGTTTCTTAGATGCTATGATGTGAACAGCTTTCCTTCACCATGCCCTTCTAGTGTGACGTTTGTGCCATGGACTGAATGAAACCTCTGAACCCATGAGCCAAAATAAGCCTTTTCTGCTTTAAGTTGTGTATGTAGATATTTTATCCCAGCAACAGGAAGGTGACTATTGCAGAAAATTAGTACTGAGAGTACTGGTACTGTGACTGTCCTATACCTGACCCAGTTGTTCAGAAAGAAGCCTTTGGAACTGGTTACAGGAGGGATTTGGAAAGGTTTGGCATTGTGATTTCTAGAGAGGTGATTGGAGAAGAGTAAGCAGTTTGATGGGTGATTGTCATCACAGCTCAGGAGATCAGAGTGTCCTGCTTGCTGGGTTTCAGATGAAAATGTTGACTCTATTGGAACTGGACTAGAGGCCATTTGAATTCTGTTCTGGCAAAGAGTTTATGTACATTTTATGCATGACCTGCAATTTTGTGTAGGACTGAGTTTGTTTATTTATATTAGTATATGTTTACAGTTCATGTTTCCATTCCATGATGGACTAATTGATCTGGGAGATGAAATTTCAAGGCAGGACAGCATTCAGGCTATAGCATGGTTATTACTGGCTACTTTTAGCAAGATTTACCATGAGAACTAGGAGCAAAAAGCGGAGCTGAAAGATTTTTAAAATTTGCAGTTTGGCCAGAAAAGAAGTACGTGTAAAGCCCAAGCCACAGAAAGTGTAGCTGCTGAGGAGATCAGTACAATTGACAAGAAGCCTAGGGCTGGGGATGGAGCTCAGTGGTGCCCCACCTGCCTGGCAAGTGCAAGGTCCTGCGTTTGATCCCTGGTACCAAAAGTAAAAATAAAAGGAAACTTAGTACTTTGCATCGGGACAAGAAGAAATATGCCATGACAGCATTTCAGAAATCAGCAAGCCCCACCCACTGGAGGCTCAAGGGTGCAAAAATGTAAACCTTAATTTGTTAAGTGGGTATGCAAGATGCTGGATTGGCAAGGTCATTTGTTTTCCCATCAAGCCTAATCTGCTTTATAACATGGTGAATGAGATCAAGGGAGCAGAGTGGGCCCCTTCATAGTTTTCAAAGTCCTTGTAAGAAAAGCAAAAGGAAAATGTTTAGCTTCTTCAGTCATTGGCATTGGGCTCTTTTGGTAGGATAGTAGCTATGACATGTAATGTGTTAGAATAAAAAGCTGAGACAAGAAAACCATAATTCAGGTAGAATCAGGACACCCTATGTTGCCACTCTTATTCTTCTGCTCCTCTAGGCCATTGCTATTCATTTAATAGCTCACTGACTGTCTAGTATATACCAAGAGGGAGACAGAAAATACACGCAACATGACATCTTCCCTCAAGCTTTCTTCCAGAAAGCAAAGGACACCAACAACTGTTACTAATCAGGGTAGTACGTGGCCTAAGAAACTTTGAGATGTGTGCAGCATAAGGCAGGGAGGGGGTAGGGTGGACATGCTTGGATCATTTTTTCTGCTTTGTCCCTTCTGGGATGTTCCCATTGTCTTTCTGTTATCCAAAACCTTCATAGTCTTCACCACTCATTTCCATCCTTAACATGTTACATTTAAAGCTTTTACATTCCTATCTGTTCACCTAGCCCTTTGCCCCCAAACACTTACATGTCATAAGTCAGGAATCAAAAAGAAGACTGTCGGGCTGGGGACTTAGCTCAGTGGTTCTGCCACCTGCCTCGAAAGCACAGGGTACTTTGGTACCTCGATCCCCGGTACCAAAAAAACAAAAACTAAAAAGACTGTCAGTCCCTGGTCTCAGGGGCCTCACCTTTGATTGCTTTCTCTTGGTTCTAGTTGTGTTTGGATTTTATTCCCCAGCTAAAGTGGAAGTTCCTTGAAGGTCAAAGACCATCTCTTCTTCAAAGACAGAAAGATTGGTTTGGACAGTAGGTTGCTATCATTGCTACTCTGGGTGCATTTGCTTAATAAGAAGCTTAGAAGAATATGTATCTGCAAATCCTACCTGCCTTTCTGCTTACTGTGTGGCAAAAACGACTCTTAATGGAGGCTCTTGGTTCTGGTGGGAAAGTCCAGAATGGTAGGAGGTTAAGGAGGGTTGGGGGGCGGTAGGGGAATATAATGTCTCAGTAGACAAAGATCCCAAAAGTATATCTATGCTTGAGGGTTTCCTAAAAAATTAAAAGCCTGATTCATGCTTTTTTTCTTTGTGCTTCTAGTTCTTTTTCTGTTTTTTAAAAGAAAGAGACATGTCAATTTGAGCTGCCTAATTCATTTTCAATGTGGGTCAGAGCTGCCATCTTCACATGCCTTTGTCTAATCACACCTAGATTACTGCTGAAATGCTTGCTTTAGAAATTAAATTAATTAATAGACTTAGGAAGGTGAAACACAGGGCTGACAACTCTGGTGAGAGATGTCTTTGCGCCTGCCCAGAGCAGCCTCTAGCCCAGCATCCTTCCCAAGCCTGTAGTCTGAGGTAGATTCCTACTTAGGGAGCCAGGATTCTAGGAGTCAGCCTGGGCCATTTGTCAACAATGTGTAGCTTAGATTTGCTTTTAGCATAGGTGGCTGGCCCATTTACAGTCCTGATGTCAGAAGAATTGTCATTGTCTTAAAAATATTTTTGACAAGAAGCAAACAAAACAGACTCTGGGTTGGGGCCAGGTTTGAATCTTAAAGCAGGTTGACCTATTTTCATCACAGCATTATCAAAGCCTGCTTTGTGATTCTACCTCTCCTACATGTTTTTATTGGTGTCACATGAATTGAGCACCTGATTCAAGCAGGAGAGTGAAGATCATGCCCTTGTCCAGGGGTGCTCGGAATGCTTCCCCAGAGCCAACCTGCTGGTGGCCCTCTCTGTCTGGGGGAGGGCCACCTGGGAAGGAATGGCAACTCTAGCCCAAGCATGTAGGGCTGTGCTTTTTACAAGGTGATTTTATATCCCTGTCTGACCTCATCAACTTCCCAGGGAGGCCAGCACAACTGACGATTTTATTCTTGGTCCACAGAGGAGAAGAGGAGAAAGAGTGTTGACATGAGTAGGTAGTGAGGACAGGGCCATGTGAGAGTGCCTAACTAAAGCCCCTGTCTCCGAGACCTTCTATTTTGGTTCTAGCCATGGTTCAGGAACAAAGTAGATCCCAAACTACACCTGGGATCTGTGTATAACGGGCTAGAAAGCTGTCACCTCTGGGCAACAATAGAAAGGAACTCTCCTGAGCATCCTTGTAACATGGCTGGATGCCTTGGTGGAAGCAGGGACACGGTATCAGTTTCTTGTTGTTTGGGGGGCAACCAGTGGCCAGTGCATTAGCCACAGGAATTGATGCAAAGAAGGGGAGAGGAGGATTTTCTCACTGGCGTTTTCTTGCCTCTAGTGTCTGTGTTGTTTTTCTCCCTTGAAAGACGAAGGTCCTCGTCCCAGGGGCCATATCCTGCTTGTTGATCAGTAACCTACTTGCCTATTCCCGGGAGTGCTTCATTCTCTCTGAGGCAACAATTCCTCACCTAGTTTTTGTGACACCCTACACTGTCTCGAGTGATAAGAATGGCTGTCATAGAAAACACCAGCACAAAATTAATCTGCTTCAGTTTTTAAAAGTCATGTAGTCCACAAAAAGTATTTACAAGAAATGGAGACCATATGCTGGTATAAAACTCACAGTAGCCATAAATCTTTGTGATTTATAGAGTTTTAAAAATTGTAAACTCCCTCTATTGTCACTCCTTACGACTCTCTGAATTATGTACTGTTAATAAATATTTCTGTTTTAGAGACAGAGAAGATGCCCAAGGTTACTTGCTAGCTAGTGGACAACTGAATCCAGATCTTTAATTCAAAGCAAGACAGGCATTGTCTTTAATGTCACGACATTATAATCTAATTAATAAAGTCATTAAATAATATGAGAACAAATACAGTACACTGAAGAGTATTTGATGAGGGCTGTACCATGGTCTGAGGAGTGGGGAGGCTTTCTGGAGAAAGCTGTGTTGGCTTTCCACAGTGGAAAGAGTCCTGAGAATCACTCAGGTCATCGTGTGTGTTGAGGAAGCTGGATGGAGTGCCATATGGCTCAACATGATTGAGCAGGGGGTTGAAGATCACAGGCTTCCATCATGGAGAGCCAGGGTAAGTACTTTGTTTTGCTCCTAAGGCTCTGAAAAAGCAGTAGAGGGTTTTAAGCAGAGGAGGGCCACATGTTTTAGATCATCTTTGACTTCTGGGTGGCAATGCATGGGGGAGGGCAAGAATGAAATTGGCAAGCCATCTCATGTGGCTGAGGGGGGAGCGTATGGGGACATGGTGATGCTGTGGACTGTGGCAGTGACCGTGGGGATGGACAGAAGTAGAAAGATTCAAGAATTGATGAGTAGAATGAAGAGGCGTTTGGGACCATTGTAGTAGAGGAGGATAAATAGTGAAGATAGACAGGATTTGCCATTTTCTGAGTTAGGAAACCTTGGGAAAAAGGTCCACTTTTGGGAATGGGGACAGGATCATAGATTCGGTTTGGATAATGCTGGATTTGAGATGCCTAAACATGAAAGTGAAGACATAGAGCAGCATCTAGGACAAGTGGTTCTGGAGCTCTGAAGAGAGAACTAGACTGGAGGTGTAAATTTCAGATTCATTGACCCAAAGTGAATAATTAAAATAGTGGACATTAACGAGGCCACCAAATTCTGTATTCTTTTACCCTTTCACTTTTTGAAGATTAGATCCAGAGCTTTAAGGGACATATAACCAGTTTAGAGTTAGTTTAATAAAAGGTGTTCCTTAGGTCCCAGGGAAGATCCTGTGGAAGGAAAATCCAGGTAAATAGAGCAACAAATCAATTATCATATCTGAGTAATTGTTAATTTAGTAACCGGTGGTTGAAGGAATATGGTACTTGATGGTCTTTACAGTGACACTTACTCAAGGCTGTTTATACTTCCCCAAGTTGTTCTGCACAGATTTACTTTATGAGATCCTTGCGGTATATTTCACAGTAAGAAATAGTCCTGAAATGGATTCGTAGTATTTTCAAGTTTTGTATTAATTATTTGGATAAACTCCCAGAGGTTTTTTTTTTAGTTATATGGCACATATATTTTTATGACTCTTACAGAGGTAACTGGTTGTTTGTGTTAAGAGAAACCTTGGGCTTGTTGGGAGATTCATGGTCTCTCCCACTGATACCCTCGAGGGGTTACTCTGCCCTGGGTTTCGAAGGACCCCTCTGCAAGATACGCTGAAGCCTTGGAACAAGCCCTCATCCTCTGACTCATTCATCGGTGTTCTCTGAGGTTGCCCTCTCTCTTGCTTGCCACAAGAACAGAAACATGACTCAGATCTACCCCTGCTTATAGCCTGATAGATGAGTAGATAAACAGATAA
The DNA here is from genome assembly GCF_000247695.1 of Heterocephalus glaber. Next base: position 3,623,963 of record NW_004624822.1, on the reverse strand, counting down.
TTGCAACTAAGGATGAACTCTGCTTTATTTAAGTTCTATATGAAGTTGGGGGAAGTTCAGAGAAGTGCTTCATAGAGGTTAGGGCAGGAAATTGAGTCTTTGTAGGTAACTGACAGCTCTGTGCCCCTTGTTCTGGTGTTACGCTGTCCTCCCTCTTTTTTTCTGCAGTACTGAAGAATGAACCCAGGGCCTCCACACTGAGCTATATCCTCAGCCCTTTTGAATTTTGAGACAGGGTCTCACTAGTCGCTAAATCACTTAGGCTGGGTTTGAACTTCTGATCCTCCTTGTTCTCTCTCTTTGGCAGAGCCAGGGAACTCAAGGGGGAAGCAGGCACAGAGTTCTGCAGGCAAGCCCAGAGGCTCCTGTGTGGGCAGCCTTTTTTACCTTTTAGTTTGTGAAGTAATACTGCTGAGGAATCTTTCCGAAAGTTGGGAAACTTAAGTGACTTAGAATTTATTTGAATTGAACTGTCAATATCTATAACAGAGTCTGACATCCTTTGTGGAAAAGAATACAGATCTCTTCAAGTAGAAAAATGAGAGAAAGGGTCTTGATTAATATTTTGTCATGTTCTCATTTTTTGGAGAGCATCTATGATTTCTTAGCCATGCCATGCGTATTTCTATTTTGTGCACCGCCATTGCTGTACTTACTAAAACTTACGGATCTTGACAGATGTGTGATTTTTAAAAAAATATTTCAGATCTGGGAAATTAGTGCCCCCCAATTTCATTAAACCTTTAATGAATATTTTATCAAATGAACTCTATGTCTTGTATTTCATTATTAATGTTATTTATGAGGCCCTTTCTCATTAGCATAATTTATAAACTAAGAGATTATAGGAAGAATGATGTTTTAGGGACAGTGGTTAGAGAGTGAGCAGCTGTGCATTCTTCTAAATTTGCACAGAAATAGGCATTAAAGAGGCTGCAGGAGAAAGCAGGGCTGGCGAAGTGTGTGTATCTCTTGGGGTAACAAGTCTGCTACACACATTCTGTGAGTGTTCAGTTGTTCTACTCCTGCAGCATTTGGACAGACTTTGGCTGAGAGTAGACCCAGACAGTGTAGGGCTGTGGAGGCAGAGGAATGGGAATTAAGGTCAGTTAGCCTTCGCCCTAGCTAAGTGACCATAGCCAGCCTTTTTCCCAGGTCGAGGTCATTTTGGGTCTGCCCGCTGCTCAGGTGTCCCCTAGTTCACTGATGATCCTGGTAACTCGCTTGTGATTTTATTGTTTACCTATTCTGGCTAAATCTCAACAGATATCCCTTCCAACAGTCTGGCCTCTTGTTTCAAGGGACCTTCTCCTTCCTTCCTTGATCATTCACTCCCACCTTCTCATCATGATCATGTGGCATAAATGACCATTGGCCCCTTCGCCTCTAACTTGACGTCCTGCTCTGCACCTTGCCTCTCCTTCTGTCTTGCCTGCTCAGTACTGCTCCCAGCTCATCCTCTCTGCCTGGTAGCCGCCACAGACCTGGGACAGCTTAATTTCCAGACTTTTGAGCTCACTTCCCTAGCTGTTCTTGTTTTTGGTCTTTTTTATTGCCTCTGTCCAGGAAATTCCCAGCCCTGGATGGATCTAGTTCGTTGTTTGTTCCTCCTGCCTGTTAGCCTTAGCTCATGACACTGCCCTCTTCTACAAAACTCTTTGACCACATTAGCCTTTTTCTGTTCCTCTGAGGAGTCAAGCTCCTTTTCACCTCAGAGCTGCTTAACAGACTGTCGCTCTCCCTGGATTGCTCTTCACTCACTTCATCTACTCCTACTTCAGGTTCACGGTCATTGTTGCTTCTTCAAGGTGACTTCTCTGATGATCTGGTTGAGATCAGGTCTCTCTCCTTCAGCGTGCTCACTCAGTACCCTGTCCTGCTCTGTCTCATGTTTTAGGGCTGTCATTTATTGTTGATGTGCTTATCTGTTTAAGACCTGGTCCAGGTTTTATAGGGCAGACCTAATTTCAGACCTTCTGTTTCTTCATACTCATGAAATGTCCTAGAAATTCCACTACTTTGGCATTCAAATATCATTTCTGACTGTCTGCTCTAATCAGAAGCTGCTTAAAAATCTTTTGTCAGCATGAGTGTCCTGATTTTTAGTTTGCAAAATAACTGTGATCATCATGGTTATAATTCCTGTTGTGTGGACATATGGTAAAGGGTCTGAATGAAGGGCATGAGCTTTGGACCAAATTCCTCAAGTTAAACCCTGATCCCATCACTTATAACTGGGTGATGTTGGGTGAGATAATTGTTCAGAGCCTCAGTTTCCTTGTCTAGAACATGATAGTAGTATCCACCTCCTAGTATTGTTGAGAGGATTAAATAATACATGTGTGGAACACATGAAGGCATTAAAGGCACATAGTGAGCATCCAGATGTTGACTACTATTATCATGGGCTCTTCTCCATCACCTGTGGAGCTTAATTTTCCACTTACATGTGGGCTTTCAGCCACATATATGGGTTGAAATACACATTAATTGAAAGCAGTGTGGGGGAAGACACACACATTTTGAGGAGGCATTGAATCTTAAGGCCTATGCGTCAAAACTCTGGTGTTCAGTAGCACCTGCCTTCCCATGTTATCAGACCTGTTTGAGCATCACTGCACTCTTATCCTCTCTCTGCCCCTCTCATATAAAACAAGGGGCTCCTCTTACTCTGTCTGGAATACTCTGATTCTTTCCTGGAACCTGACATCCTGTCCATGTTTACCTTTAATAACATAAACGTCCTTGAGGATGCCTTCTCTCCTCCAACTCTGTTGACCCTGTGTGTATTATTCTGTGTCCATTCATTGCTGTATTGATTTGCCCTAATAGTTTGCTTTATAATTGTAAGATTACAAGCTAATGAAAGCAGAAGTGGCATTTTGTCTTTCCTTGGAACCACACAAAACAGAGGAATTCAGAACTTCCTAGGCATTCAGGAAAATCATGTTGACTGAAGGAAAAAAACAGTTGACCCAGTTTTGGTGTCAGTTGATTCCTGCTTAGCTATCAGGTCCTACTCTGGGTGCTTGTTAAATCTCATGTTATTCAGCAAGTTCTGTCACTAGCTTTTGGAAAAACTGATGAAGGTCATGTGTTTTCTCCCTCTGTTTTGTTTCCTTGCCTTTCCAGGAACACCTGATCCTTCTTACACTAAGGTCAGTCTCTCCCTCTCTCTGTCACTCACTCACTCACTTACTCAGTAGTTGAAAGAGTTTCTCAGCACTTACCTACTGTGTTCCAGGCACAAGTCTGAGTACCAAGAAGGATCAGCCAACCAAGGTAGGGCCTCTTTTCCCATAAAACTTCATGCTCATGGGCAGGACCCAGATGGACCTTAGATGCTAGGGAGGAGGACTCTGAGGGTTGGGAAGAGGGGAAGGGGATGCCATCGTACACCGGTGGCCAGGGCAGGACTCTTTGACGAGGTGATGTGTGGGTAGGGATTGGAATGAAGTAAGGGAGCAAGTCTCACGGATGTCCAGGAAAGCATCTTTGAGGCAGAGGGAATGGCAGAGATGGAAATGTATGTGAGGCCTTGGGAGAACAGAAAGGAAGTGCTTTTGATTGGAATGGAATGGGAAGGAGGGAGGCAGGAGGGAAGAGCTAGGGGATGGAGTGTGGAGGGCCTTCGAGGTGCTTTCATTAGGGCCTTGGATTTTACTCTGAATTGGACGGAGAGCCATTTGAGAGGTTTAAGGAAGAGAAAAACAATCTAATTTGTATAATGTCACCTCAAGTCTGTCATGAGCTTAAGGAAATTGAACTCACAAACTCATTTGTAGGAAAAGGGAAGTTACCTTTAATGGAAGGGCACTTGTCTTCATACTTGATATGTAAGGCCTATTCTGTTTAAAAGACTCTTCTGCTCATACAGCAAATATTTTTTGAATGGCTGCTGGTTTTGGAGTCTTAGGTCAGCTCTTCTGTGAACTGTGGCACTCCGGTGCCCATCCGTAGCGTTTTCCTTCCCTTGCTTTTGCTCAGCCTGTTAGGACTAACAGTCTTCAAAGTAACTATCATTTAGACAGGAAGGAATATACTCACATTTTTTGTTGTCAGGAAGAGCTAAAACAGATGCAAGATAAATGAAGGAACCGAACCAAGTAGAACTCAAAGTCAGCCATTTGACATTTTGTAGTCACTTTTTGGAACGTAATCTCTACCTGTAGATAGACAGGGACACGAGATTTTAAAAATCATACTGCCAATATTCTAATGTTGTGAGACAGTAGGAAAAAGAATGAAGGGAGATGGGAAACATGGAACTGTGTATTCTCCAGATTTCAAGCAGTGCAAAGCAGAGGAATATGGCATGAGTGGAATTAAGCAGCTCTCCAAATGCCCTTGCTTCTCTCTCCCCCAGCAGATGTATGCGTGGTAAACACTTTGGGGAAATATATCCTAAAGCCAGCGTGCTCACTTTGCTTCCAAAGGCACCTGAGCTTTTGATGATGCCAGAATGCTGTGTCTTCCCTTTCTCAAGGATTGGAGAGTTATTATTAGGAAGACACTGTTGATGCTGAAATTGTGAGCAAGTAAGAGGAGAAAGGAAGGCTGGTGTGGCTTTTTACCTCAGAGATATGAGAAGGGCAGTGCTCCAAGGCCACCCAGGCAGCTGCAGTTTTTTCCTTCTAATCCAGCAGGTATGCAGAAGGATGCCCTCCACTCTGCTTGCACTGGGGCATTGGCCTTGTGTTCACCTCAGCACCTGGGTCATCAGCAGTGATGGCTGCAATCCAGCTAGCTTTGAAAGAGTTCCATTCAGCAATAGCGATGGCAGAATGCCTATTCACCAGGTCGCTCCTACCTTCCTTAGAGGATGTAAAAAGAGGAAGTAGTAAGAGTGAGTCTTAGAGAAAGGAAGAACAGAAATTAGGTTCTATGGCAGAATGCACCAGGCTTGTCAAAGTCTGTCTAAGAGTTTATGAAGTAGGGAGCATTTAAGGATGTGCACTTGTGTGTGTGTGTGTGTGTTTGTGCATGTGTGTAAAACTAGAAGAGTGGGAGGTGTCCTTGAACAGAGGGAACCTCACTCACAGGTGTAAAGTCTGGTATACATTAGTGACAAAACGCACGCAGCAGCTTCAGTCATGTACTTGTGTTACTTTAAGCCCCTTGAAGTAACTTAGACTGGTCTCAAAGACAGCTGCCCTTGAGCCTTACTCTGAGATGGGGATGTAGTCACTCAAATGCTGTGGGCTTACTGAGATTCAAGTCAGGATGAGAAATTAGATCCCAGGCTCCTCAGGAACAAGCTTTTTCCATTTGTTGATTTAATCACCTCAACAAATGTTTGAGTGCTTTCTGAGTGGCAGGCCTGTTCTGGTACTGTGGTTACTTATGGGCAGACTCCACATGGAGCTTCTACTCTGCTGGGGGAGACAGACAAGTAAATAGAGGGAGCACTCACCTTATGAAGGAAAGGAAGTCGGTAACATGACAGGACCTGATAAAGAGCTGAGGGAAGGCCACTGAGGGCTCGCAACAGTGTTTTCCAGGCAAAAGAAAGGTACAAAGGCTTTGAGGCAGAAAGAAGTGTTTTAGGACAGGGGAAGGTCAGTCAGCACCACTCTTCACGTGGAAAAGAGCAGCAGCTCCTGGATTCCTTATTGCTTCTGTTACATCTATTGACATTCACCACACTGGTGTCTAAGTGCCAGCCCTCCTGTGCATGACAGATCCTTTTATTTTTTCTTTCCTCTGGCCACGATATGAAGATTACTAATCAGAACATGAAGTCCTGTAAGACTTGAGATTGTTTGCCTGTCATTTCCCAACAGTCCCCCAAATATGGAAATCAGATCTTCTTGAATTCCTGTATTGATCTGGAATTAGGTGTGGTGGGAGTTGACTCCCTTGCAGCTTTAATGACCTCCAGCTTTCCTATTGATTTCTTCCTCAGGTTTTAATTTGTATTTCTTCTGTGTTGTCTGTCCATTGCTATCTATTTTAGTGAAGCTAATTATTTAACCGTTAACATGGTTCACTAGTTCAAGACCGCTATTATACACAGCTGTTTAATAGGGGACTTTACCTCTTTAGTCTTAGTTCATCTTCAAGTTGGTAGTTAGGTTGTGACAGCCAGACCTCACTGTTTCCCACTGGAGAATAAGAAAAACCTGGTGGGGGGCATTTGAAGGGATTTGGGTGCATACTATGAATACTTTGATTTAGAAGAAAAGGATGAACATCAGAGGCTAATGTAAGGAGTGGAGGGAAAGTGACATCTTTTGCCCATTCCAGCACAACTGTCTCCCACGGTGTAGGGTTGTTTCTGTGGTGTAGGGTCCTGGGTCACAGTGAAGACCCTGAGATGCAGAAGGAGCCATCTGTCTACAGTCTCCAGGAGCTACTCAGTGACTGGGGTTGCTTCGCTTGGTGACCATTGACACTGGCAAGATCTGTTCTAGCCCCAGGGCCCTGTGTGCCTCATTCAGTCACCCACTCCACTACAGTATGACTCCCCTTTCTAGTGATACCTGCCTGACTTGACTCAGCCTGTCTGCCATGCAGTTGAAGTTGTAATGAGGGAGAGGCAGGGTAAGAATCCAAGAGAAAAATTTAAATGTTTCCATGGTTCCTTCTGTCTTCAAGTCTGGTGCTCATGAGGACATGCGCTCATTTAACAATTAAAGCTTTTTGTGGTGTGTATCCAGAGGCTAATCAGACAAGGAAGGTTGGGGTGTGTTTGATCAAATGTGTTATTAAGTGGGGACATCTGTCAATAGCCAGGCTGCTATCAGCTTGGACTTTCTTAATCTCCTGGGGTTTCTTTCCAGTTGTAGAATTTTGTCATCATTAAAAAAAGAAGGCTTGGCTGCTTACTGCTTTAAATAAAAAAAGAATTGGAAAATGAAGTCTGTATCTTTGGGCTTCTGTCCTCTGCAGACCTGGTCCTCTTCCGGCCCGCTGTGTACCACATGCTGTCTGGGTGTTGGGAATACAGCCATGAACCAGTGAATCTTGGTGAAGATCATTAAAAGGATCTTTCTGCCTTGGAAGATCTTATGTTTGAGCCCAACCCAGGCAACTTAGTGATTTGGTGAGACTCTCTCCAAATAAAAAAGAGCTCGGTGTGAAGGCACCAGGGTTGACTCTCCAGTAGCACACAAAAATGTCATCTTCTCTTTTGAAGTTTGTATGTTTTAGGGAGATGCCTGATAAACATTTATAGCTAAGTAAAGTATAAATTATATTGGAAGTTGATAATCAATATTGAAAAAAATAAACATAGAGCAGGTTGGGGGATTATGCCATACACAAGAGAAGGTAAGCTCAGAAGATGGAGTGGTTGCTTAAGATGGAGTCATTATACCGGGAAGTGGTGGGGCTTGGACTAACCTAAGATCTGTTGGAATTTAGAGACTTGATTTGATCCTCTTCTCAGATCCAGCCTCTTCAGGGGAAGGCTTTGTTCCGTTTTGCTCGTTTGGACTCCCCCACTTTACTGAGAGAAGTCCCCACTACCAGCTGTTGCAAGGAAAGTTGCTTTTCTTCTGTGTTTTATATTTTTAGCTCCTTTCTCTTCTCGACAGTTAAAAAAATGTCAGACACCTAGGGCTCGCCCAATGCTGGGAAAGATGTAACTCTGGTCTCTTGGCTTGGAGTTCACTAGCTTCTTTCATTGCAGCCAAGGTCTGAAAGTGAGGCTGTATCTCTTAGGAAAATGATATTCAGTGACTAAGAGTTACCATTATTTTTTCTTTAGCATAGGTTTTTTTCTGGCGGTTTGATGTTTATCATTTTGTGTCTTGGTCTTTAGAGGAAATTGAAATGTGCTCTTTGGGACTCCATTCTTCATTAGGTTGACTTCTCAATCAGATTTTGATATAAAAATAAAAAGTGCTTGGGAGTAAGAATAATAGAAGCAGATTTTTGGTATTAAACATTATGAAGCCATAATTAGTAAGTAGAGTTTTATTAACTAGTCTTGCTGTCTCAAACAGTAGGTTTTAGAGATTGCTTTTGGATTGCATTCTCTCTGTTTTTCTCTCTCTCTCTCTCTCTCTCTGTGTCTCTCTGTCTCTCTGTCTCTCTGTCTCTATCTCTCTATCTCTCTTTTGAGATAGGGTCTTAAGACAAGGTCAAGCTGGCCTTGAACTCACTATGTAGCCCAGGATGGCCTCAAACTCAACAGTGATCCTCCTGCTTCAGCCTCCTGAGTGCTGGGATTAGTCATGCACCACCATGCCCAGCATGGATTGCATTGTCTTGGTTGATGTTTGACAAAAAGCCTGTTCATTTCATACCCAGTTTGTGACTCCTTTCTCTTTCTTTCTTACTGCTACTTCTACACACACACACACACACACACACACACACACCACGGGGAGTGTGCTTCAGAAGACTTATACTGTCAACCCCTGAGGCTAGCTAGCTGCAAAAGACACTGAATTTTTAGTTACTCAGTGCAGCTTGGTTGGAGAGAGATACTCAGACTTGAGTGTTGGGAGATGGGGTCTTGGCATAACTCTATACGTTTCGAAAGATGTTTCTGGGCCCTGCAATAACTGAGAAAATATTTGACAGTTTTCATTTGACAGTTTTCTTGAAGGCACTACATTAACCAATGGAGAAAGTAAATAAGCTGTGAGTGGGCAAATTTGGATATATTAGAGGTGTACATTTGTTTTAGTTCCACAGATGTGTCCGTGGTAAGCTGTGTATAAGTGAAATTTTAAGTAGTTTTTCAATGAAGGACATCTTTCATTTTTTTCCCTTTTTTTTTGGTGGTGGTAGGAATTGAACCCAGAATCTCCTTGTACCTGCTAGGTAAGCAGTTTACCACTGAGTTCCATGTCTAGCCCATTCACTTTTAATAAATTAGGTTCTCCTGAAGGGGAAGCTCTGCCTACAGTTCCTCTTTTCATACTAGCTTAAAAAAATTTTAAAACACGTTCACTCTGAGACATATAGCAAACATAACAAAAAACCAAAATGTTGATTTATTAAAATGAGATCATTTAAAATATTCTTTCAGATTGAAAACATATTGTGAATATATTTCATCATGCTGTGTGATCGTTTACATTTGCTTTTACTGATTGTACAGATTTTATTAAAATGAGTATTACATTTAACTTGTGTAACTTGGAAATTTAAGTAGTTTTCCTCTTTGAACTAGTACAAACCACATTGCAATGAATATCTTGGGAGGTATCTCTTAAATATGAGATTGTAACTAAGAGTACACAGAACTTTATGGTCTTTGATATGGGTCACAAAATATTTGTATTGCTTTGATTTTTAAAATGGATAAAAATGTAGAAATTTTGATATTAGAATAATTGAATGGTTAAGAGCTCAGACTTTGAAGTCAGATACACCTGCCTTTGAATCTTATTTACACCATAACCAGTTGTGAGGCCCTGAAAAGTTACTTAACGTTATCAGCCCTCAATTTCCTAATTTATAAAATGGACACACTATCCTTAAACAAATGTGAGCATTAATTGAATGACACAGTATAAGTAAAACACTAGACTAGAACTCTCCACAAGAAGGAAATTCTTGTAGTTTATAGCCAAATCTGTCCTTGATCACCAGGAGAGCACAGGATCTCCTCAGGCAGTCTGCTCTCTGCTCTCCCCATGGCTTCCCTAGCAGTCACTGTGGGCACACGGAAACCCTCTGCCATCTTGGTGTGCTATAACCACAGTTGAGATGTCCATCCTAATTCTGAAAGCCTGCCTTTGGACATTTATATGTTCAGACAAACTAATCAGGCTGAAATTTCTCATGCTTATTTGCACCTAGATGAAGCAATTAATTTAGTTGCTTTGGAGTTACCCAGGCGTAGAAGAAATTGGTTTCTCAGCCCTGAGAAATTCTGTAGATACTGAAGTACAGACACCAGGGCCAGCTTGGTAAAATCAAAAACAAGGGTGGACTGAATTTGACAGAACTGTCCTTGTCAAAGCTGGTGATTCTACATAGGACCCTAAGTAAACTGAAGCTCTCCATCTGGCAGGCATCAGTCATAAAAAAATATTTTTTAAATCTCACCCTTTGAGAAGGAACTCTGAACTTCTCAGTTTTTTTTTCTTTCAGCTTTCTCTGAGCTATACGAAGGAAGCTTTTATTGAGTCTTCCTTTTTCTCCTGAATCAGGTAATTTACATAATTGCTTTCCATTAAAATCCCATTGATACAGTTCTTGCACTGTCACTAAGGGTTACAGGGCGGGAAGATTTGAGCTGAGTTTTGGGACTCTGATTTCAGAGTGTATACTTTCTCATTTCCTCATTTTAATCAGTCTGCATGATCCATGAGATGGGAGCCCACCAGGAAACTGAGGTACCAAGAGTAGTATGCCCAAGGACATGCCACTAATAAATGGTAGAACCAGGATTTGAGTCCTTGCAGAGTGTGGCTCCATTGTTAGAGTCTTTTGACACCTTTCAATGTGTTTATCAATGTGTATTTCATATGTATCTGTACCAGGGGATGGATGCATCTTTCATTCACCAGTAATACAACTGTGTGTGGAAGAATGCAAAGAGAGAAAGATGTAGTCTCTGTTTTTAAGGAGTTTTCATATAATAGATGCAACAAAATACTAACTGTAAATTTGTGTATGAAAATATCTCACCTAATATATACCTCTGAATCTCACATTCTCTGAAGATTTTTTCTGATAATAAAAATAGATAATCCTTCTATAAAACACATACACCTTCCCCTTACTTCGTCTGTTGTCTCTCCCAGTATTGGCAGGTCTAATATAGTGGTTTATAGGCTCTTACTCCATGAAATTCTCTAAGTTAGGTGTGAGGAATGAATAATGGAGTATACTGTTTTCCTTCTCCTTATTGAAGATCATGTCATCTTGTTGTCTATACAAAAACTCCCATCCCCACTTCAGCTTCTGGTACTGTGTGTGCTAACATCCCCCACCACACTCCTAGAGAATCATCACTGTGCAAAGAGGTTTATGTCTCTTCTGTAACCCATCAGGAAATGTTTGTTTAAGCCTTGCTTTATGTCATATGCATTAAGGTTTTAAATTTTGAAATATGAACTATTTTAGTACTAAATATGCTCTTTTAATCTATACCCACCTCTACCACTCTCCCAAGATCTGCCCCGCTCTGGGATCTAGTCCCTGGTTTAGTTGCAAGAGAAAAGACAGGAGAACGATCAAAACACACCCCGGGAGTCTCTGACATCCTGGGACTTTGGAAATTCTAGGATTCTAAAATTAACTGGAAGATTTTGAGTAGGAGAAAGAGCCCTGCCAATTTGAGTCATCCCTGAAAGTGCTGCACTGTTATAGTTCTAGCACAGGTTTTCCTAACTCTATAAAGGAAACATTTAAATTATGTTGTTGGTAGTAGTGATGATGATGATGAAAATGGCAATAACTACCATTTAGTATGCACTAAGCTTGTGGAAGGCACTTTTCATGCTTATTTAATCCGTACAGTAAACCCCTGCTTTAGGTATCTCACTTTCATAATAAATCTGAGAGTGGTAATACAGCTTCTTAAGTGTCTTACAACTAGGTAGTGGAGATGTTGGAATTTTGACGTGTGTTATCTGAGCCAAGTAGACCTGCCATTTTAAACATTATGTGCTGCTGCAGCTTTTAAAGCACATATATAAAGTTGTGCATGATGCACCCTCTATTACTACTGGATCACAAAATTTTAAGTGTATTATATTATCTTTACTGTCTTAAACCTTTCTGGAATATGGGTTGAGCATAAATGAATATATAAATATAACTTCATCTACTAAATACAATCTTTTTTTATGGCTGATATGATGACTTTTATCCTGGTGATAGCCATTAATGCCACTCTGCAGTTTCTGTTTAGATGGATATCTTAGTTACTTTCTCATTGTTGGGACAAAATACCTGACACCCACAAGTTAAAGGAGGAAAGGTTAATTTTAACTCACAGGTTATAGAGGTTTCAGTTCATAGTCAGCTGGCTCTGAGGCAGGGCAGCATGGCAGAGGAGAAATAGGCCTTGGCATGGCAAGCAGGAAGCAGCAACCTTCCTTCTGCTTTCCCTTTTATTCCATTCAAGGCTACAAACCTTTTGGTGGGTGCCACCCATACCCAGAGTGGGTCTTCTTCCTTCTTTGAGAAATCTGTCACCCACACCCAGAACTATGCTAAACCAATCAGTATACTAATCCAGTATCACACACTCATGATCCAGTCACTCCCAAAAGTCCCACCTATGGGTCCGTAAGGCTTTGGGGAACATCTAGATATAGAAGCTACATTTGTTGAAGGTCATGGGAAGTTGTGCGCAGGGCAGGTTCATGTCAGCAAAAGATATGGCACAGACAGAAAAAATGGTGTCAGGGTGACAGAGAAGCACTGCACACAGGTCATAGTACACAGTAGTGGCAGTAGCCCCCAATTAATCAGGCTTTCAGAATTTAAAGGCTATGTACCTTAGCCCAGGTGCCTTCCCCTGAATCTTTAGGTGTGATTGATAGGAATGATTGACAGGGTGCTGAGTCATCGTAGGGGCTCTCCACATGCATGCTTGTCCCAGAATTCACTCTGACCTTAATAACGTGCATGATATGTAGTACATATTTATGAACCTGTAATAAAGTGGGAGTAGGGAGAAGGTGACTGAAAGTCAGGCTAGGAGATCCAACACACATGTGCTTTTGCCTAGAGCATCAAAGATCCTCCAGGGTTTTTGTTATTTTATTTTCTACCTCTCTTAAGACAGTGGAAGGAGAAATCACCATAATTAAATGGATGGAAGGGAGTGACTCACTCAGCTCCATTGTTGTTTAACTGTACCACCAGTGCATTCCTTGTTCCCAACTGAAACCTCTTGAGCCTGGCCTTTACCAGCTGTGTTTCTATCAGCATTCTCGTCCTCTGAATTCTGACCAGAATCTCCTATCAAGCCCGGCTCATAGCATTCTATGGCTGCTTCTCCAGCTGGCATCTGCAAACCTCCCCAAACTCCTCCCATAAGCTGGTTCCAAAGGCTACTAAGCCACATGGTCAGGTAGCATCACAGCAATGGCCCTGGTTCTCAGTACCAAAATTTGCTACTTTCTTATTGCTAGGACAAAACACCTGACAGTCACAAGTTATAGGAGGAAAAATTTATTTTAGCTCTTCAAGTTGTAGAGGTTTCAGTCCTTAGTCAAGTGGCTCCAAGGCAGGGCAAATGTGGCAGAGGGGCATGACAGGAGAGAAACAGTCCATGGCATGGCAGGCAGGAAGCAGTAGCCTTCCTTCTTTCTCTTTTATTCCATCCAGCCTACAAGCCTGTTGGATAGTGCCAGCCACACCCAGGTGGATTTTCACTCTCCAATAAATTTGTCACCCACACCGAGAACTATGCTAACCAATCAGTGGACAGATCCAGTATCAAACACCCATGATCTAGTCACTCCCCAAAGCCCCACTTATGAATGTATGAGGTTTTGGGGGGTTGGCATCTAGATCCAAGCCATAACAATGGGTGGTGCATTGACTCAGGTGCAGAAGCCAAGACTATATTCTGGTTCTTATCTTTCATTCATTTTTATAACTTTGAAAAGTTCCCTTTCCATCCATCACCACTGATCATGATTTCCATGTTAGTCCAATTTCTGTTCCTGTAAGATTAATTTGTGAAGAAAAAGTTTGTTTAGCTCACTGAAACAGACCAAGCTTCCACCACATGAAACTTTAGGGGACACATTCAAGCTATGTGCAAATCACACCAGTAATCCTATGTCTTCCACCTCCTCCTCCTCAACCCTTGCCGTCCTACCCCTCCTCTCTCCTCCTCTTTTCTCCCTTGTGCTACTGGAGATGGAACCCAGGGCCTTCTCACTGAGCTAAATCCTCATCTCTATTTCTATTTTTAAATTTTGAGTCAGCATGTCACTAAGTTTGTCAAATGGGACTCCAACTTGTGTTCTTCCTGCCACAGCCTCCCAGAGTGCTGGAATTACAGGCTTGCACCACCACACCTGGCCTTTCCACCTTTTTTCTCCCCCTTTGCCAAGCCTCACACCCTTTGTCAGTTGACCAGAATTGGCAGGTAAGATAGAACCTGCCTGCTGTCTTTTGACTCAATGATCTCTTCAATCCCTCCCATTTCTAGAATTCTTATCTGATGGTGTAACTTGTGTGGCTTTGGCAAGCTCTTTCTAGCTGACCAAGTTTCCCTCTTCAACAACGAGGTGCCGTTGTGTTATGAGATACTGTGTCACATGCTATGAACATAGGAAGGCTGAGAAGGCAGGTTGGGAAGAATACATTGACACACAGTTAAATTGTATTCTTCACTGTAATTTTGCATCTAGAGCTTTCTGAGGGACCTGAGCTGATACATGGAACAAATCCACTTTTCCCTTGAGGAATTGTTCCACATGTTTTGATAAAGTTGAGCCTATCCCCCAAATTCTTTCAAGTAGGAATAATGTTCATGCTTGCCTTGAAAGGCAGTAGTGTAGAATGATCAAAAGGAAGGAATTTGAAGCCAAACTGTGCTAGGCTTTGGACGCCAGCTGTCATGTTAGCTGTAAGACACTGAGCTTGTTCTTTAACCTCTCTGTGCCTCAGAGTCCTCATCTGTAAAATGAGACATAATAAGAAGACTAAATGATTCTACATTTAAAACACTTAAAATAGTTCCTGGGACCTACTATATATGGATGATGATACAGTGTTATACTATTTTTTTCCCCCATTAACTTTATTGGTACATTTTAGGTATACAATACAGTTACATTCATCATTGGGATCTTGTACCATTACATGAGTCTCTTGGTTCTTA
>NW_004624822.1:3592211-3606900 GCF_000247695.1 Heterocephalus glaber | reverse complement strand
TGATTTCATTTTTCCCAGATCCTCTTTTGTTGCCAGTTTAGAGAGTCCAGGTGGTTGAGTATCAGATTGTTCCATCTTGTTTCCCTTTGGGGTTGCTGTAGGTGATCTGGAAGTCTGTTTTTGAGGGTTGTTTATGTGTCTTCTCATTTCCACCGGGGAGGGGAGTGTATGCTTCTTGCACCCACACGGCTCACCTTCTCTGCCCTACGAGCCTGGGATGGAGGTGGGGAGCTTCCTGTGGGGTGCTGGGACTGGCTGAGCTTCGCTGCCCTAGGAGCTGGGATGGAGGTGGAGGAGCTTCCTTCCAGGTGCTGGGACCAGCTGAGCTTCACTGCCCTAGGAGCCTGGGATGGAGGAGGGGGAGCTTCCTTCCGGGTGCTGGGACCAGCTGAGCTTCACTGCCCTGGGAGCCTGGGATGGAGGTGGGGAGCTTCCTTCTGGGTCCTGGGACCCTGGGATGGAGGCGGGGATCTTCGTTCTGGGTGTTGGGACCGGCTGAGCTTCTCTGCCCTAGGAGCCTGGGATGGAGGCGGGGAGCTTCCTTCTGGGTACTGGGACCAGCTCACCTTCTTGGCCCTAGGAGCCTGGGATAGTGTTATACTATTTGATTCTCTAAATCAATGACAATGTTTTATAAACTTTTTTAATACCATTCAGTACTTTCAGTGACAGAAGGTGAAGTAATGAAACATTCTACGTGAAGCTCTAGTTTATAATTCTGATCAATGCACCAGTGATAAAGCTGGCAATTTAGCAATGGTGGCAAGCCCATGAACACGACAGGCTCCCTGAATCAGTGATGCCTATGATAAGTAGATGTGCATTAAAATCTCTGGGAAACTCCAAAATCCGTATCTTGTGGTTTGTTTTCAACTAGTTGAATCAGAATTTGGTGAGGAAAGATAAGGACCAAGGAAAGTTTTATATAAATATATATATGTATACACACAAGACAAACAAAAACATTTCCAAGTAATTATGATCTACGCAGTAGTGATGGGAACCTCTAACTTGGGTGATTTTATAGTTATATTTCATAGGGTACAGAAGGGCTTAGAGAGGGTCAAACAGTAGGTGTCTACATTTAAACAAAATTTCATTTGGTGACGTGGAAGAGGCTACACATGGAGATTTATCTGAAAGAAATTTGGAACATCTGCAGACACCTAAAGCTTAGGGCTGAGACTCTGGTTCTGTTTCTTATTGAGGTCAGTTTTTACTGGCTGGCTGGTTTCCTGGCCCTGGGATACAATGATGATAGAGACTCTTCACTGAGTGAGTAGGAGAAGTGAGAGTAATTGCAAAGGGAGTTGGAAGTGGGTAATTTTTAGGTTCTTGTTTGTATTGGGCACATGGGATTCTCACACTTGGATGTGCAGGTGAAAATGGAAGGTATAGGTAGGAATACAGTATAGGAGAATCAGTGAACAAACATTTGGATGACTGGCTGGCACGTGGATAGACAAGCTCAGTAGAGAGCCCTTCTAACCTCAGTTGTCTAGGTGCAAGGAACAGCCCAAGGGTATATACTGAATGAAGAGGGGGATGGGATATTGATGAGGAAGAGGAGGATTATAAATGAAGGAATTTTTGAAGGAATCATTGAAGATCTCCTTACCCATCCCTACTCTGCATTTTATTTTGCTTGTCCTTGATCTGAAATGGGTACAGTTGTATCAACTTTACAGAGCTGTCATAGAGTTGGATTAAATGGTAGATATGAAAGTGCTTTGTTTAATTACGAAGTGCCATTCCCATTTATGGAAGCATTGCTTATGATGTGGAACTACTGGTAGCATGCCCCTTGGTAGAGAGAACAGACTCTGTAGACTTAGAAACATCACAACTTTCATTTCTTATATGTAAGAGCTGGAACCTTTCCAGAACCTGTTGTAAGGCAAAGCAGTGTGGTAGGGCCTAATGATTATAGTTGCTGATGGTATGTCTTTGTTTCTCACTATGGACTGTTGTACTTGAACTGCTTACTGATTATGTATGCCCTTTCCCCAGAACCTTCTCTGTAAATTCATTCCTTTATCTTCTACTTGAGGAAGTATGCTATATACATACATAAGAGTGATCTCATTAAAGAAGTAAGCTTGGATTGAACTGATTTAAAAATGCAATAGATTATAAACAGATTTCAAAACTACAGTGTTAGAAATGTTATACAGTATACTACATAGTTGTTAGGGGAGAAGCATGACTCCACATAGATCCTTCCCAGACATCAGCAGTTACCCTCAATCAAGACCACCATGAGGGGCTCCCATGTATGTGCCACTGTGTCATATTCTCAGGCAGACAGATGTGGTGCCATTTTCTGGCCCCTTAGAATACTTGGGTTTTTCCTAGAACATGTGATCGTGTGTCCAAATGAATAGTAGGCTCCTAGGTTCTATGGGAGTTGCTCAGAGAAAGAGGGATTCAAACTAATTGAAATAGTCTAAGTGATGAGCACACTGAAAGTCAGGCAGCAATCTGGTTATGAAAATATGAACTGTAGCTACTGGGCAGGGCATTTAATATTTTATGTAGTATTTTCATAGGGATCATAAATTCTGGTGCCTTCAGGAGCCAGATGGATAATAAAAATTAGGGAAGCAGTTAAGAATACTACAATTGGATGATGGGGATTGTGGCAAGCCTTAAAATATTGAAGTCCAAAATTTAAAACAGAAGCATAACTCAGTATTTTTTATTTTCAATATATTTTTACAGGTATGATTCCATTTAGTGGTCACGGTATCCTTGGGAGCCAGGTTTATTCTCTCTTTTCAAAGATAAGAAAATTTATCAGGATCAAATAAAGGCAAAGAGATCATGTGGCCTTAAACTGCAGTGCCAATTTTCAGGGCTATGTGGTGTCTCCCTGGAGCCCGTGGCTCTCAGGACTAAGCCATTTGGGAAGAAAGCATTATTCTTTCTTGAAGTACCCGCCTTCTCCCTAGAGCTGCCCCAGTCTTTCTCTGAGTATAGCTCTGGGGAGATGGACTTTTGATCCTGTTTGTTTCTACTCTTAACCAGTTTCTTAAATAGCCCCAAGAGGCAAAGACTGGGAAACACCAACAAGGCTCGTGTGGGAGTCAGAGAAAGCCATAAACTGTGTCACTGGATAGGTCCTTTTGGACCTAACCTTAGGTGCAAAGTGCTGAAATCAGCTTTGTGGTTACATTTAATTGGCTGACTTGAGGTTTCTTATCTCTTCCTTTTTATCTTTTGAGCATCTTAGTCTCTTTTCACTTTAAGAAGATGAGAGATGAGAGAGAGAGAAAGAGAGAGAGAGGAGAGAGGAGAGGCAGAGAGAGACGCAGAGATCCAGTTGAGGTTTGAACCCAAAGCGAAGAAAGCCTTGCACTGAGGCTGCCTTCCCCTGGAGGAAGGAGGACATGTCAGTTACGATTATTGTGAGCAGCCTATCTGCCTCTGCAGACATGACCTCTGGTTACAGCAAATGTGACAGCATGAATTACCTTCACTTATAATGAACTATATTCAACTGCATCATTGCCCACACACCTTGGTGGAAATTGGCTTTGATAACCTTGATTATGTTTCTAAAAAAAAAAAAAAAAAAGACAGCCGGGAGTACTGGGGAGTGCAGATGCCCACAGTCTGGGATTGGGTGTAGTAGCAGGCCAGTGGTTGTGGACTTTCTGTGTTGTTACCAGAGGTTACATATGGTTTGGGGCCTGATTCCCACAGGTGCTTGAGGATGGGACTTGAATTGTTTTATCAATGTATAATTTATACTTACAACAAAATATGTATGTTTAAGTGTATAGACAGTTGAGTTTTGATAAAGGCATTCACCTCTGTAATCACCACTCCAATTAAAATACAGAACATCTCCATCACTATAAGGTCCCCTTGTGCCCTAGTCAATCCCTACCCTACCTTCTGACCCAAGGCAAGCACTGATCTGTTTTTACGCTTATAGATTGGATATGGCCTTCCTAGAGTTTTATATAATGTAATGATACACAGTGTACTCTTGTTTCTATCCCAGAAATTTGTCCTTCTTACTGCTGGATGATATTCCATGGTGCAGATGTACCACAATTGTTTATCTTTTACCTACTGTGAGATATTTGGGTCTAAATATTGGAAGCTCTGTTTGACTATGAAAAATAAATATCCAGGTTTTGGCTATTATAAATAAACCTGCCGTGAACATTTTTATACAAGTCTTTATTTGGACATACATTTTTATTACTCTTGGGAAGAATAGCAGACTGGAGTTGCTAGGTCGAATGGTACGGTCCCATGATTTTTGCCCCTAGTGATACATCTGTGAGTGTGTTATGTTGCAGGCAAAAGGGAATCTGCAGATGAAATTAAACTTGCTAATAAACTGACTCAAAGATAGGAAGGATTGAGCATTATACATGGACCCTTAAAATCAGAAAAGGAGGGCACAAGAGCCAGTCAGAGAGACTCAAAGAGTGAAAAGGACTGGATCCACCATGGCTAGCTTGAGATGGAAAAATGAGTCAGTGAACCAGGCAGTGCTGACAGCATCTTGAAGGTGAGAGTGACCCCTGTATGACAGCTAGCATGGAAAGGAGAACCTCAGCCCTAAAATCCTGGGAAACCAAATTGTGCCAGCAACCTGAAGGATCCTGGAAGCAGATTCTGCCCTGCGGCCTCTGGATAAGAGCCCAGGCATATTGTGCTAGCTTCAACATGTAGGTCAGTACTCCATTTTCAAGTAATTTTATGTAAGGTATATGTGAGGTAAGAGTTGAAGTTTACTTTTTGCCTGAATATCCATTTCTAGGACCATTAATTGAAAAAACCACTCATCACCTCTTACACACACACACACACACACACACTCACATATTTGTCATAATATATGCAGGTATGTATATATATGAACACATATGTATATACATACATGGGTTCCTTTCTCAAATTTCTACTCTTCCCATTGGTCTGTACATCTCTTCCTATGCCTATACCACTCTATCTTGATTTCTTTTTTTTTTTTTGGTACCGGGGATCGAACTCGGGTCCTTCCGCTTGCGAGGCAGGCGGCAGAACCACTGAGCTAAATCCCCAGCCCCTCTATCTTGATTTCTATGGCTTCATAGTATATCTGGAAACTGGGTTGATTAAGTTCTCTGGCTTTATACTAGGCCCTTTGAAATTCTATATAAATTTAACAATCATCCTGTCAATTTCTACAAAAAAAGACCTTTTGGGAATTTGTTTAGGGTTGTGTTGAGTCTGTGTATCAGTGTAGAGAGAATTGGTAGTACTGAATCTTCTGAACTATGAACATGTATTCATATCAGTTACTTAGCTCTGATTTAAGTGCTTTATGGATTTCAGTTGTGAATCTTTTACAAATATTGATATATGCATCCCTAAGTATTAACCGGTAGTATATTGTATTTATTTTGATTTCCAGTTATTCATTGCTACTGTTTAAAAATAAAATTAGTTTTTATACATTGCCTATAATCCCATGAGCTTATAAATTCATTTATTTCTAGTCACTTTTTTGGATAAATTTCTTAGGGTTTTAGACATCCACATCATGTCATTTGTGAATATAGTTTTACTTTTATTTATTTTTCTTACTACAGTTTTTAGAATCTTCATAGGATTGGTGAATAGGAATAGTAATGGTGGAATTCTTGCCATGTGTGTGATCTTAGAGGAAAGTATTTATTGTTTCACTATTAAGAATGATATAATTTGTGGTAGATGTCCTTTATCAGATTGAGGAAATATATACTCCTATTTGCCAGGAGTGGGTATTGAATTTTGTCAATTTTTTCCTGTGTCTATTGCAATGGCATTTCTTTCTTTAATCCAATAATATAAGGAATAATATTAACTGATTTTCAACTCTTAGAACAATCTTGTATTCCTGGGATAAACCTGACTTGATTGCAGTGGCTTATCCTTTTATATATTGTCAATTTAATTTGTTAATATTTTGTTAACTTTCACGTATAGATACATATGGAGTATCGGTTAGTAGTTTTCTTCTTCCTGTAAATGATTTTGGTTCCCTCATAACGTATTTGGAAAGTGTGCCTTGCTCTGTTTCCTGAAAGACTTTGTGTAGTATTGGTATTCTTGCTTTCTTAAGTTTTTCACAGAGTTTACCAATGCAACTATGTGAGTCTGGATTTTTAAGAGTAGGGAAATTTATCGGGGAATAGGAATGGAAAATAGGAATAGCTCCTGAGAGACAGGAGGGGTCTCGAATGGGTTGCCAGTGATCCCAATTCTCTGAGAAAGTTTTATAGAGCAAAATCACAAGGTGGGTGCAATGTGGGTCAAAACTATAATCAACCAATAAGATTACAAGTATAGGCTCTTGGCTAATAATATTGTTCCAGTAGTAGTGTGGGCATATGGATGACATCATTAACCTTGTTTGATAATCTATACTCTTATTCTTCAGGTTTAGTCTTAGTAGTCTTAGTCTTAGTGGGTGGGAGAAGATGGCCCATGCTAGTGAGATAATGGCTTATTTATATGGGAAATTTTAAAAGGGTGGTACCAGTAATCTCAAGCTTCTGTTTATCCCTTAGGGAGTATGTAAATCTGGCCTTGTGACTTTAATCTTCTTTAGATGTCTCCAGCTACAGTTTTGATGTGTTCTCATCTTCTCCACTGACTTGCTTGAGGGTCTAGCCCCATCTGACTGCCTATATTTCTACCTAACTTAGCTGTCTGTACTATTACCCCCTTCTGAAGAGGTATCCCTAACTTTGGTTAGGGGAGAAAGGGTGTGGTTTCCACCTAGCTGAGTTGAGCTGAGATGGGTTGGTGAAGGGGAGACCACAGTCAGGAGCCTTCTCCTGAGAGCTAATCTAAGGGACCTTGAGTAGAAGTCATGTTGCCATTTAGCAGATAGGAACTTCTTGTACAGGTGGTTATAGTGGATCTTGTTAAAAGGAGTCTAGCACGTTTGTCATTGGTTCCATCTACACAAACATTTGGAGTTTGGCAGCCTCTAGGCAAGAATAAACAAATTTTCCAAGAAATTAAAGCACGTATAATCAAAGCATGAGCATTAGAATGGAAAAGCAGGTTGAGGGAAGAGCTCCGTCCAGTTCGCTCTTAGAGCCTTCTACTGATGGAGGTTATCTATAAGTATGATATTTCTTGTTATAAGTCCCAATAGTTTTATTTATACGAAGATGGAGAGTTTGGTGATTTTGCAGGACACTTTTAGCTAAGGAATTTAAAGATTGTTGTTGAGCTTTTATAGCTTCCACTGTAGTTTTCTGGCCTCAATGAACCATAACAGTGATCAGCTACAGGTGTAGCTGGAAAATGCCAACGGGAGTCAGTGATTGGAGCCCCATTTTATGTCTAGCTTTATTACTATAGTATTGTTTTTATACATCTTTGGTTATACTTTTCTGCTTAAGACCAAGTTAAAGTTTAAGACCAAGTTAAAAGTGAGACGTGTGCTAATCAAAATTAGCTTCTTGCTATACATCAAGGTCAGTGAAGTCTCCTCAGGCATTATTTTGGAACCATGTGCAGAGCCTCTTGGCTCCTCTGTCAGTGTCAGCTGCCAGGATGGGTCGTGGTCTTGCTTGACCATGTTGCTTTCTGTGAAAGCACGGAGACTTTTCCTTCTTTAGTGACCCTCTTTTTTGGCACTGCACATTCATTGATTCCTGTCCTCTGAGATCCAGCAGTCTCCCTGCTCAGAAGGTTGGATGACTCATCCAAGTTTTAGGATCCTGTAGAAAAGTTTCCCTTATGTCCTGATCCTTGTTGACCTTAGAGGGTCAGTACTCCTGAAGAATTAAAAATATATGATAGTAATGTAAGTACTTATAGTAATTTCAAAATTAAAGTAAAACTGAAAAACTGAGTACTTAGAGGGTCAGGGCCAAAATATTGACTATCCTCTTAGCCCAGTTACCTTTTTAGTTCTGGTCGCCAAACTTCAGTTGTTGAACACCCAGAAGAGAAGGTCAGTTACATCAGTATATATTGTAGTGGGAGCAGTGAGCTTAACTGTTATAATCTCATCTGGATATCAAGCACTTTGAAATATAAAGTATAGCAAGAGGATTTCTTGCCAATCATGGTTGTTTTAGAAGTCAAATCCCTGCAGAATGTTAACAGGCAACAATTATGAAGTTTTACACAGAAAACTTGAGATCAAGAGCCACACATAGTATTTCAGCATGATAATCATTATATTATCTTTGAAACACATTTAAATGTCCATCTTAGTATAAAATAACTTTTTAGTCAGTTATCTATTACAAGGTATCAAATGACATAAAGAAACTTTTACCTAAATTTGTTATCTTTTCACTATATTGGTTACCAGAGTGATATGTACGGAGAGTGTACTTGTTTATAGATATACTTTAAAGGTCATTAATCATTAGAGTGACATTGTCTGGACTGTTTAGGTACCTTTAGCTGTTATACCACAGTTACGTAATGACACAAGCACAAGCCTGAAAACACATCTGCATCATTTGCCTGGATGTCTCATGCTGGATTAGCATGTACATTTTCTCACAAATAGCTGGAACACGATTAAGAGAATGCCAGATGTTTGAGCCTAAAAAGTTTACCACCATAAACAACTTTCATCAGTACGATGTTTTTAGTTTTGTAAGTTTAATCAAGAGCATTTTAATATGTTAAGAAAATCTCATTGTTTTAGACATAGAAAGCGTAACCTTTTAATCATTGCCAACTTAAATATATCTTAACAGTTGCTTTAGATGACTCCTGAGAACCAAATCATAACATTTAGACATTTTAAGCTCATACATATTATCTTTAACTGATGGAAAGCTCTTAAATTATTCTAAGTAAATAACAATAGAGATTGTGGGCCAGGGATTCAGCTCAGTGGTTTCAGGGATTCAGCTCAGTGGTTTTGCTGCCTGCTGTGCAAGCGCAAGGACCCGAGTTTGATCCTGGTACCAAAACAAAAACAAAAACAAAAACAAAATAGACATTGTATTTATAAAACCACTTTTGTATTTTATTTAATTATTTATTTTGGTACTGGAGATCAAACTCAGGACCTTGCTTGCAAGGCAGGTGTGGTGCCACTGAGCTAAATCCCTGGCCCTGTGTTTAAAAAACCAAACTTCTGGTGTTATCTCAATTAGTTAACAAGCTGGATGGAAATATGGTACTAACTTTAAAAATATCTTCTTTTTTGTCTTGTTAACTCACACTGTTAACTCTGTGAACAAAGGTATTTGGGCTATATCATGAGTGTCTGTTTATATACCAACTAAAATAGAATATATAGCTATAAATTGACACATGGAAACATGTAGCAACCCAATCACATATAACTCTTATGCTATCGAACTTTTATTTCTAAGTCTTATGTAGTTTTGAGACTATCAGTCCTCATTTGTTAATGTTTTAAATAAGTTTGGCTACCCTGTAAACCTATACAAATGGTTTTCCATGGAAATCTCAAAAAGACCTGAAAAAAAGGGAAAAAAATTGGTTAAGCTAAAAAAAATTTTTTTAATGAAGCAGCTGCAGGTGTTTTAACTGGTTTAACATTGAACAGACAGATGGACATACACAAGATAATTAATTTGAATTAGAGTACACTCTCAGATGTATTTGGCCAAGTTGAATTACAGTAACTCTTACATAGTTTTTAGGTTTGTAACTATAAATTGACTAGTCAGAACTTTTTTTCAATTAACAGATATCTTTTATAGTAAGAATCTGAAGGAATAAGAACCTTTACATCTGTGAAAGCAAAGACAGTTTTTAAGATGGGCCCAGGCTGATGGCTTATGATCAGAATGGCCAGATCTGCAGGCTTCTCATTGTTGCTTTCAGTTGTGTGATAGCCACAGCTGATAGCCAGAACTGCTGTTTTGATAGCCACATGTCACCGTTCCCTCCCAAGGGGCAGACTTAGAAGTAATTTTAACTGTTTCTGGGGGGTGGGTGCACAGGCCAGCTTTGGGTGCAGAAAGAGACTAGGTGGCACTCTTTGGAGCTAAGCATGTATTCCACATAGTGGGGGAGAAGGCCAGTTTGCCCCACTACAGTTGTCTACCTATCATACTGTTTCTCATTCTTCCTATGGCCCTTGGACCATACTTAGCAACAGGGTTTTCTCTTTGAGAACCTCAGTTAGCATATTTCTCAGAATGGTGGCTGGCCTGGTAAGATGTTCTGGAGAGAAATCATACTGAAAGAGGCAGTCATCTGGGGACTGAGCCTACGCTGTCCCTTAATACTTGTTTCTGTTAGCTGTTGAAGAGTCTGTTGGAATCTAGCCAGTGAGGTAACATCTTTAGCCAGGCAGCTGTTTATCCAAGAGAAAATCATTAATGAACAGTATATCACCTACATATTGCAGGTCCGTGACTTGGGAAAATTTAAATAGGCCAAGTCATGGGAGAACACTTGTCCAAAAAGATGAAGACTGTCTCTTAATGCAAAGAAAGCCTGAACATAAGGTAATTCTGACCATTTTCTCTCTCTCTCACACTACAACTCTAGTTGCAAAATAGTATCATAATACTTCCCTCTGCACTGTACTTTTTCTCTAGGGAGTAGGCAGGCCATCCCTGGATGCAGTATATTAAACCACTCTTTCTCAATGCATGAGGGTCAAATTCCAGTGCTTAAGAATACATTCCAAAGGAGTAAGGAAATTGAACATTGAGTTTCCCAAAAACAACAGTGGGAAAAATAGGCATCCCCTTTTAATCCCTACTTGGTTTTCATGTGTCCTCACGGTGTCCCTGAGGTGACCTGCTCCAGAGCAGGTGGCTGCTATCTAGAGAGTGACCATAAGATAGGTAGGGATGGACTTTGCACCCAGTAACAACTGTACCACCATTAATAATAGAAATCAGCAAAAGTAGTAAACTGAAAGGCTAAGAAGTAATGAAAGTTAAAAGCAATAATAAAATATGGAGGGATAGGGAAAGGAACAAATGGAAGAAGAAAAATTTTAAAAAAGTGAAAACGAAGACGGAGAAAAGGTGTGATAAAAACCAATTAGTGAATAAAATATGAATAGAATTAAGTAAAAGTAACAAAATAAGAAAAAGAAGCAAACTTAAACAGCAGACAAAGAAAAGGAGAAATGAGTTCAAAAGGTTTCTCTATGTTGAGGTATTTGGATGGGCAGTTTCTTTCTAGGACCTGTAGTATTGGAATCCACTTAACCAGCTTTTGGGTGTGATTTCTGATCGCCAGTCAGTGATTGGTATGTGTTTGCCCCAAGGCCGCATTCATTCCACAGACTTTTAGTGTTTGTGTTCTTGTGTGCACCCTATGCCACTGCCATCTGCAACTAGCTTTGTGGCCTATGGGCTTGTAAGGGGCCCAACTTGCTCCTGAAGCCCCCTTGTCCATACACCCACGGGCTTGGCAAATGTCCAAGCAGAGGCCTATCCTTGATCATGTTGGCGTGTGGTGAAAGCATGTGGACCACTGAGTTCTGTGCTGGAAGGAGGCAGCAGAGGGAGCCAACCAATCTACTGGGCTTGATTCCAGTTCTTTCAGTCCCAGCCCTCTCAGAAAACCACACTGGGGCCGGGGATTTAGCTCAGTGGTTTCTCCACCTGCTGCGCAAGCGCAAGGACCCGAGTTCAATCCCTGGTAAAAAAAAAAAAAAAAAAAAAAGAAGAAAAGCACACTAGACAGGTGTGGCTCCTTACCACAGAAGCTGGTGTTGCTGACCGCTGCATCCTTCACAGCCAGAGCTCCCTGCTACTTAAACTTCTCAGGGGGTCTTTGAGTAGCCTGCCCCCTCTATGATTTTCTTGTATGGCTGTGTCCCACAAATCCTAAGTGGTGATCCCAGAGACCCTTGAAATTTGGTGGTTCTGTGATTTCAGTTTCCCAGAGTAGCTCAGTCTTAATCAGTAAGCCTGCTCTCAAAATGGCTCCTGATTATACTACTCATAAAGATGACAGGTGCTACAACGATAACTTCTCCAAAGCTCGCATGCCATATGGAAGGAATCACTTTCAGGGTAAAACTCCATACTGAATTTGCAGTTTACATTAACTGTGGGTTTTTCCTGGGGCTAGTGCTGCTAGTCCACTGTTTATCACTGGGGCTGCAGGCCCTCTCTGGGTTTATCCTGTGCTTACGGAGTCAGGTTATTTCCCCCAGAGCTGGCCTAAGCATTTTAGACTGTTTTCTTTTCTCTACTCTCCATAATTTTTAGCTTTTCTTTTAACTCTTTGTTGATTCCTGGAGCTATTCTTCTCTTTTCCTACATAGTTGTTTAAATTCCAGGTCTCCAAGATGCTGTGATCTGCTGCCAGCTTTTTCTGTTCTACCATCTTTTTTTTTTTTTGGTACTGGGGATCGAACTCGGGTCCTTCCACTTGCGAGGCAGGCGGCGGAACCACTGAGCTAAATCCCCGGCCCTGCTCTACCATCTTGATCCTCTGTTCTATGACCTCTTAATATTGCCGCACTGAGGATCAGGTTTTCATTAACCCTTGGTGGGTACACTCAAACCATAGCAGGTTGCTCTTTCTTCTTGGTTACTGTATTATTATGAAATGTCTTGTCTTTTCCTCAGTTGATGTTCTTTGTTCTGAAATTTTATATAATGAATGTTATGGCCCCAAACCCTCATGCTTTTTCAGAGGTGGCTGAATCTAGAGTGTGTAATTGATTCACAGTGGGGCTAGGCCTGAGGGTACTAGGATTAAGGGCGTGAGTGCTACTCACCCTAATGTAGTGTAAAGATAAAAGAGGCAGAAAGATCTCTTGTTGCTTTTGTTGCCTTCCACCCGTGAACTGTTGTCCTTCTGCCATGTCCCACTCTGCCTTGGAGCCAGCTGATTACGGACAGAAAACCTCTATGAACTGTAGGCCAAATAAGCCTTTCCTCCTTCAGCTTTGGGTGTTGGTATTTTGTCTCTGCAAGGAGAGGAAAGTAACTAACACAATAAGATAGCCTTTAACTGGGAAGCACCAGCTTTAGTTGGGCCCTGTTAAATTTGACCCCCCCCAACCAGGGATCGAACTCAGGACCTTGTGCTTGTGAGGCAGGTGCGGTGCCACTGCGCTAAATCCCCAGCCCCTCAATTTGATCTTTTAATTGAAATATTTGGGTCATGTATATTTTGGTTTCAAGTCTACCATCTTGGAGTTAGTCTTCTGTCTTTCTACACTTTCCTCTCCTTTTTCTGCCTTTTTTGGAGGTATGATTGAGTATTACTTAGCATTCCATTTTACCTCTACTCTTTCCATATTAACTATACTTCTTTTATTTGAGTCTTTTCTTTGTAGTCTTTTATATTTACCATTTCTAGGGCTCTTAATTTCTTTCTGTAGATAAAAATTACCACTTGATGGCATTTCTCTTTTTTTTTTGATGGCATTTCTGTATATGGATTTTCTTTTAACTTTCTTAGTGCATTTCTGCTAGTGATTAATCTTCTTGAATTTTATCTAATATTCTTTATTTTACCATCACTTGATAAGATATTTTCATTGAATACAGAATTCAAAGTGAGTTTTCCTGGAAGCATTTTAATGGTGTTGTTTCATTGTCTTCTGGTTTGCAGTTTCAGTTAAAAAGTTTTCTTTGAATATGTACACATAATATATCAATTCTTGTCTTTATTTGATTTTAAGATTTTTCTCTTTATATCAGTTTTGGGGTATTTGATTTAAATGTGAGGATCTCTTTGTATGACAAAGATTGGATTTGTTGAGCTTCTTGGATATGTGGGTTATAGTTTTCAAATTTATAAAGTTCTCAACTATTAATTTGTTTTCTAGTTCCCAGGACTTCAGTTACATGTATTGGCCCAGCTGATATTGTCCATAAGTCATTGAGATTATGTTCACCTTTCTAAAAAAAACCCTGATTAATCTTGGATAAAGCCTGTGGCTGCATTTATAAAATAAGTTCATTAATCTTTTCTTCTGTAGTATCTAGGCCGGAGGTCAAAGCATTTTTTTTCTGTGAAGGGCTGCATAGTAAATATTTTGTGCTTTGTAAGCCATATGTTTGTTACAGCTACTCAGTTCTCATGTCATATCACAAAAGTATTCATAGATAATGCCAAAAAAGTAGATGTGCTCAAAAAT
This sequence comes from Heterocephalus glaber, assembly GCF_000247695.1. The sequence continues at coordinate 3,592,832 of NW_004624822.1, read as the reverse complement.
TTTGTAGAAATAGGCTCTGGTTTGGGTTAGAACTGTTGGCCATACTTGGCTGACCTCTGGTTTAGTGTGTTGTTAATTTTGTTGGGCAGTTTTTTTCTTTTTTATTTAGGCATCTTCAGCTTTCAAAATGCTCTTTGGTTCTTTTTAATATTTTACATTTTCCTTTTCCTTTGTGTACATTTTTCTTTAAATACTTAATAAAGTTAGAATAGCTGATTTGGGGTCCTTGTTTGGTTTATAGATTAATTTCTATTTTTAGTATCATTTCTAGATCTTTATTTGCTTATTCTATCATTTCTGGGTCTGTTTTCTATGCCCTAGAAAACTGCTTATAGGTCCCATTTTTCTTTTTCATGACAATTCTAGTAATTTTTGCTTGAGCTCTGGACATACTAGTGTCTGAATTTTCTTTCAAGAATGTAGGCCTTGTAATGGTTGGCAGTTAAGTTACTTGTCATTCATAGTGATCTTTTCAAAGATTGTTTTTAAAGCTTTATTAGTGGATTTATTTATTTATTTTATTTTATTTTTTATTATGTATACAGTAATACTAATTTCTGACACTTAGTTCATTCAATAAATGATAGATATAACCATTAACTACCTCTTGTAACAACCCCT
>NW_004624822.1:3445687-3590262 GCF_000247695.1 Heterocephalus glaber | reverse complement strand
TTTGGATGCTATTGTGAAAGGAATTATTTGCCCTATTTCTCTCTCAGTGAGTCTGTCATTGGTTATTAGTGGATTTAGAATAACTTTCTGAGTATTTCTATTGAAAGCCCAACAAAACTTTTTTTTTTTTTTGGTCTTTTGTTGATGAATCAAATGATTCCTACCCTCTGAATCTGGGAACCATTCAGCTCATAATTTAAGGTTGCTTTTTGCTTAGCATCATGGAGTATTACCTTCACATCTGTGACTCAGTATTCGACAAAGACTAAAATGTTCCCTCATCAGAATTATGGCTTTTTGTCTTACAGTATCCAGCCATTCATTCCATGGAATATATTCCATTCTGTTTCCTCAACTCAGAGAGGCCACTGTGTTCTAGTATACCTGCTCCCTGTTCCATGTTCCAAAACATATCTTCAGGCAGAAAGTTCAAGGAAATGTAGGCTTAGTTGATATGAGAGGATTTCCTTATTACAAGGATTAGTCTTCAGTGTCTGTTGAATATTCTAAAGCATTTCTTGTATTTTTTCCAGTTTTCGAGTTGTTTAAGCCAAGAGCATAAATGTGGAACCTTTAATTTCATCATGGGCAAAAGTAGAAGTCAGTCACCATTTTTTAGGCAAGGCATGAGCAGGCTGAGAAATGTGTTTCTATAGGATTAAAAGATAAATCTCAAGTCTGAAGTCTGTAAAATGATAGTAAGGTATATAGTAGGGTATATAATGCAGAAGGCACTTTGCTTCTGCACAAGAATGTCTCTGTATAGAGAATGTTGCTGAATTGCTTTGATGTATCTAATCCTAAATGAATGAGTTTAAGCTTATAAATTAAATTGTTTGCAATATAAAGTGCTTATCAGTTTCAGGACAGAGCTATGCTATTATGATTTTTCTATACTTTGGGTTGAATTCTAGCAGTTAAATTTTATCCTCTTTGACCACAGAGAAAATGGCCCCATTCAAAACTCCCCTCCTCCTTCTCAATGCCCACTTTAATAACCTTCTCTCTTTCCTCTTCTTCCCCTACTCTTTTGACTTGCTAAAAATGATAGTTGTCCTTGTTGTCTAGTAGAGTGGAAAGAGCCTAGGACCAGAATAAGGAATGAGATCTTTTAATTCTAGAGCCACATCTGACAGTGTGTGTGAACTTGAGACAAGACACTTGAGCCCTCAGCATCTGCTTCTTGTTCATTTGTGTAATTGGCACAATTTGTGTTTGTGTATGGATTCAAATAAAACAGAATGAGAGAGCTCTTTGGAATCTTTAATACATGCTGTGAGTGTGAGGGGTTTTTGAGTCACTGAGTTTCTTCACTGAGACTGAAATAACTGGGGTGAAATGTGTTATAGTTGGGCCAAAGCTTCTATAGAAAGCTTTGTGTGGACTGAGAACTCTTACTTTGGAAGATATTTTTTTTTCCCTTACATTGTAGATAGAAGATTTCCTGTCTTTTTCCTTTTTTTCCTTATAGGTGGGCTATTCAATCTCACGCTTGGCCACACAGTGATTCAAACAGTCAAAATTGACCATAAAATTATTAAATGAAGTGGGAGTAAAGAAATGAAAGATTGGCTAGTAAAAAGTAGAGAGGACACAAGAGAAGATGGGACTAGCAGATCGTAAGGAACAGACACTACCCTAGGGGCTGAGCTAGAGCACCTGAGGAACACACCTTTCAGGGGTGATGTCCAGATCTTGCTACAGAGGGCTTGGCTGCAGCTCACTGAATGGCAGAGAGGTGTTTTGGTGTCACGTGATGGTGGAGAAGTCACTGTTCTGTGCTGGTGGAATTTGCTGGAAATTGCACTTTTGGAATTGGCCAGGAGTCCCCGCTCAAGTGCCAAGGAAAGCTGTTCATTGGTAGTTGTTACATTGAAGGCACTTCATTTTGAAACTACCTGAAGTTGCATGTAGGAATGTGGAGAAAGTGCTGAGCACTGGGTGCTGCTGTATACCACGTGCTGCAGGACCTTGATGCTGGACAAGACACGTGCTCTGTAGGCACTTGCTGAGTGAGCAGGCCGTAACCAGAAAACAGAACTCTTGCAGCAGTTTCTCTCCAGCATCCTTTTTTGTTAAAATTCAGCATTGTGGCAGTTGACAAAGAAGAATATTTGCAAGGGCCGAATCCATTCTCACAGAACAAGCAAAAAAGTGTGTAGTTGGAGCTGAGAGCAATCAACCTGTAACTGGCACTTCTACCTCTTTGGTTACTCAGTTTCCATATACACCCTTCTGACATTGAACTCCTTCATGACAGCGTAGCTACCAGTGTTTCTACCTAACAAGGTAGAGCTAATCTTATTACAAGTGAAGAAGTTTTTCACTATTCCTCAAAATGAGGAGATTCATAGTCCCAGGTGCCATTGTATTTCTTTTTGGCTGTAATAATTACTCCTCAAATGTAGTGATAGTCCTGTTGAATATTGTTACCTAGACACTAAATAATAGTTTAGTAAGTTAACCAGTTTTCAGTAACTTGTATATGAGATCAAAATAGAGAAAAGAAATGGCTGTATATAAATAAAAATTCACATATAAAACCAAGAAAATGTATCAAAGTGCTACATTTCTCATTTTTTTTATCATGTTTGCATCTGTTTAAAAATATTTATTTATATTAGTATATGTTTTAGGACATCATGGTAGTATTCCTTGTGGGGAGCTGGTACATGTACATAACTCATCATAATTCTTTTTTTAATCCCCTCCCCTCCCCTCCTTCCATCTCTTAGTATTCTTCCTATATGCAAAAGATCTATCTGCCTGTTTCTTACTGTCTTTCTTTTTATTGGTACATGTTTGTAGTACATAATGATTACATTCATCATGAGTTGGTACATGTCCATGACGTTTCTTAATTCTTTTCTTATCCCTCTCCTACTTCCCCCTGCTATTATCTATCTTTTGTTTTGCTCTTCCTTTATATTTTGGGTTTCTCGTATAAGAGAAACCATGCAATATTTAAGCTTCTGTGTTTGATTTAATTCACTTAACATTGTGGTCTGAAGATGAATCAATTTTCCTACAAATGACTCAAGTTTATCCATCTTTATGGCAGAGTACTCCTTTGTGTATAAATATGGCATTTTCTTTATCCATCTATTGATGGACATGTAGGCTGCTGCCAACATTTAGCTGTTGTGAATTGTGCTGCTATAAAAGTAAATATGCAGGTATAACTGTAATACTATGTCTTTAACTCTTTCAGGAAGATACCTAGAAGGGCAATAGCCAGGTCAAATAGAATTTCTGGTTTTAACTTTTTGTGGAATCCCCATACCGTTAGCCATAGTGTTGCTTAAACTTGCATTTCTCTAGTGGCCAGAGCCTTTGAATATTTTTTTAATGTATCAGTTGACCATTTGTATTTCCTTCTGAGAACTGTCTGTTCATTTCAGTTGCCCATTTTTTGATTGGGTCTTTTATTTTAGGAAGTATAATTGTTTTGAGTTTTTAAAATATATTCTAGTTATTAGTCCTCTGTCCAAGGAATAGCTGGCAAATTTTTTTTCCCCATTCTGTAGGTTGTCACTTTACCCTGTTATTATTTCCTTTGCTGTGCAGAAGCTTTTCAGTTTGATATGTTGGCATTTGTTGATTTGTGGTATTATTTCTTGTGCTATTGGGGTTCTGCTCAGAAAGTCCTTACCTATACATAGATCTGCAAAAATTTTACCTATTTTATCTTTTAGCAGATTAAGTGTTTCTGTTTTAACATTTAATCTTTGATCCATTTTTATTTTATTCTAGTACATGGTGAGAGATATAGGTCTCAGTTTAATCTTCTATGCGTGGATAGCCAGTTTTCCAGCACCATTTGTTGAAGAGGCTGTCTTTCCTCCAGTGTAAATTTTGGTCCCTTTGTCAAAGATGAGGTAGCTGAATGTACCTGGAGGGTTTTTTTTTTCCACTTACTCTGTTCTTTTCCATTGATCCACCTGTCTGTTTTTTTTGTTGTTGTTGTTCATTTGTTTTTTGCCAATACCGTGCTGTTTTTATCATTATAGCTTTGTTTTATAAGTTGAAGTCCAGGACTGTGATGCCCCCTACCTTGCCCTTATTGCCCAGAACTGCTATTCCTAGTCTAGTCTGATTCCATATGAATTATAGTATTGTTTTCTCTAGTTTTCTGCAGAATGCTGTTGGTTATTTTGAATGGGATTATATTAAATCTGTATATCAGTTTTTGAAGAATGGCTATTTTGTTGATACTGGTTCTGCCTATCCAGAAACAGGGGATGTTTTTTCATTTTCTGATGTCCTGATCTCCTTTTTCAGAGTACCATAGTTTTCATTGTAGAGGTCTTTCACTGCCTTGGTTAGATTAATTCCGAAGTAATTTTTCTTGATGCTATTGTGAGTGGTATTATTTCCCTAATTTCTTTCTCAGTGAGGTTATTATTGGTTTACAGGAACAGTATTGATTTTGTGTGTTAACTTTGTATCCTGTAATGGTACTGAATTCGATTATTAGTTTTAGGAATCTTTTGGTAGAGTTTTTTGGGTCTTCTATGTAGAGGATCATGTCATCTGCATATAATGATAATTTGACTTACTTTCCTACACATAGCCCTTTTATTTCTTTCTCTTTCCTGATTGCTCTGGCTGTTTCAAGAACTATATTGAATAGGAGTGGTGACAGTGGATATCCTTGTCTTGTTCCTGATTGTAGAAGGGAAGCTTTCTGCTTCTCCCCATTTAATATGACATTGACAGTAGGTTTTTCATAAATGGCTTTTATCAGGTTGAGATAAAGTTCTTCTATGCATGTTTTGTTCAGGATTTTAAATTGTGAATGGATGTTGGATTTTGTCAAAGGCTTTTTCTACATCAATTGCGATGATCGTGTGATATTTACCCTTGCTTCTGTTTTTGTGATATATTACATTTGTGTATTTGCATATGTTGAAGCATCCCTGCATCCTGGGATGAATTCTACTTGGTCATCATGTATGATCTTTTTGAGGATTTTTATGTTGTGTTTGCCAGTATCTTGTGGAGGATTTTTACATCCCTGTTCATTTAGGAGATTGCGCTCTAGTTTTATTTTTTGGTTGGGTCCTTTTCTGGTTTTGAAATATCCAAGAATGACTTGGGGAGTATGCCTTCTCTTTTGATTTCATTAACGAGTTTGAGGAGTATTGACATTAGATCTTCCCTAAAGTTCTTAGAGAATTTGTCAGTGAAGCCATCAGGACCTGGGCTTTTCTTAGTAGGTTTTTATTGCTTCTTTAATCCCACTTCCTGATTGTATTATTGAGAGATTTTATATCTTCTTGGTTCAGGTTTGGCAATTCATATGTATCTCGGAATCTATCCGTTTCTTCTGAGTTCTCCATATTATTAGAGCACAGATTCTCAAGTTAGTTACCAGTAATCTTCTAGCTTTTGGCAGAATCTGTTGTGATTTTTCATTTTTCATCTCATTGATATGGATATTTTCTTTCCTTTTTTGGTAAGATTGGCTAAGGTTTGTCTATTTTGTTTATTCTCTCAATGAACCAGCTCTTCAATTCATTGATTCTTCATATTGTTTTTTTAGTCTCAATTTTATTAATTTCTGCTGTGATCTTTAAAATTTGCTTCCTTGTACGATCTGTGGATTTGTATTGTTCTTATTTTTCTTGGACCTTGAGGTACATCATTAGGTTATTTATTTGGACTTGCTCCATTTTTCTAATGTGGGCATTCCTAGCTATAAACTCCCCTCTTATGACTGCTTTCATTTCGTTCCATAGATTCTGACACTGTTGTTTTATTCTAGAAACTGTTTTATTCCTTGATTTCTTCTGTGACTCATTGATTATTCAAGAGGATACTGCTTAATTTCCGTGGTTTTGCATATTTGTGGTTTCTTTTACTATTGATTTCTAGGTTCATTACACCGTGATCTGGTAATATGCATGGGATAATTTTGATTCTTTTCCATTTACTTAAGCATGCTTTATGGGCTAACATGTGGTCTATTTTGGTGAAAGTCCCATGCTGCTGAAAATAATGTTTATTCTGTTGTTGTTAGGTGGAACACTCTTTAGATATCTAGTAAGTCTTTGTTTGCAGGTGTTCAACGTTGATGTTTCTTTATTATTTTTGTCTAGTTCATCTATTTGTGATAGTGAGGTGTTAAGATCCCCACAATAAATCCAATTTTGTGTGTACAATAGTGTTTCTTTTGAGAAGTTGGGCATTCTGGTGTTTGGTGCATATGTTTATAATTGTTCCCTTCACAATGTGTAGTGACTTTCTTTGCCTCTTCTGATCAGTCTTGGTTTGATATCCACTTTGTCTGAAATTAGAAGCTAGTAGCTACTCCTCTTCTTTTCTGGGTTCTGGTTGCATAAAATATTGTTTTCCATCTTTTTTTAATCTGTAGATTTTTCTTTGGGGATTAAGTGTGTTTCTTGTATACTGCATATTGTTGGGTTTTGGTTCTTGTCCATTCTGCTAATCTATGTCTTTTGATTATGGAATTGAGCCCATTCATATTGAGAGTTATTACTGAAAGGTACTGACTTATTCCTGCCATTGAATTATTTTTCAGATGCTGATTTGTTCTGTCTATCTCTGTGTCTGTCTGTCTGTCTCTCTCCTTAACGACTCACCCTGCCTGGTATATTTATTATATCAGATTTTTTGGCATTGTTAGCTTTATTCTTTGTAGGATATCCTTGAGAATGTTTTGGAGTGCTGGTTTGGTGGTCATGAATTTCTGGAGGTGCTCTTTGCCATGAAAATACCTTATTTTTCCATCAATTTTGAAAGCAAATTTTGCAGGATATGTAAGTGTAGGTTGGAAGTTACTATCTTTTAGAACTTGAAACACTTCACTCCAAATTCTTCTGGGTTTTAAGGTTTGTGTTGAAAAGTATGCTGTAGTTCTAATGGTTTTACTTCTTAAGTCATTGCTTTTCTCTAAAAACTTTTAAGATTCTGTCCCTTTATTGAACTTCTGGGATTTTTGACCGTGGTGTGACGATGGAGAGACTGTGTTTTGATTGTGGCTTTTTGGGGTTCCATATGCCTCACTTATCCATATGTTTAATTCTTTTCCTCTATTTGGAAAGTTTTCTGCTATTATTTCTGTTAACAGGTTTTTAATGCCATTTGTGCTATCTTCCGGTTTTTTATTAACTCCAGTTAATCTTAGGTTAGTCTTCTTTGTATCATATAGCAGATATTGGACCCCTTTTTCATGTTCTTTTGTTATTTTTAAGGTTTCTCTGAGTCATTGGTCTTTGAGAACATTCCTTTCTTCTGACCCTCTTTCCTCACATAGGTTGCTTCTGTTGCCTATACTTTCAATAAAATTTTTAATTTGGATTTCTGTTTTGGACCTTTTCATGGACTCTGATTCTTTTCCTAAACTGGTCCTTGATGTTTTGTGTTTTGTTTAGCTTAGCTAGCTTTTTATTAGTGTCATGTTTAAGCTCCCTGATCATTTTGTTTTACCTATTTAGTTACCTCTTTTGTTAGTCTGCCAAGCACCTCATTGATCTGTTTTTTAATCTGCTCTGTCATCCTTTCAAATGCAATGGTAACTTGGTTCACAAACAGTTCTTTCCATGATTCTGGTTGCAAACTGAATTGGATGAGAACCGAGTCAAATTTCCCCCTTAGGTCAACATTGAACCCAACCAGCAAATTTGGTGCAGTTCTTGGTCCACTAGGTTTGCAACCAGAATTGTGGAAAGAATTAAATTCCAAACCGAGGTACCACCGTAATCCAGCTATGTGGTTTTACTTTCCTCCCCCTCAGTGGGAGTTTGGGGAGGTGTTTTGTTGCCTTGTCTTATCATGTTTCTATTGATTTTTGGTTTGTTTTGTGCTGAGGCTTTTGGGCACTTACAGTGGAAAGACTTTGTTGCTAGTATAGAGATCTCTTTTGTTAGTCTGCTTCTCAGTGATATACTCAGGATGTGGCTAACTATAATCTTTTGCCTGTGTCCCAAGATCCAATCACCTCTTAACTTGGGAGGGCAGGATGCAGTGTAATTGGCCCAGCACCCAGTTCTCCGAGTGGACCACAGTATTGTTAATGTCACAAAGGTAATCTGGGCATACAGAGAAAACCTATTATATAGCAACAACTGTGACTTTGGCAACTTAGAGAAAATCAGCAACAGTAACTTCACCCACGACAAACTGGGTATTGACATAACATAAGAACTAATAATGTACCACTCTTTATATTAGAAATCTATTTTTACAGTATCAATTAAGACAAACCAAATATTGACCTACAGAAAATACCTAATGTGACAACTATAGTTCCATTAATAATAGAAAAGAATTCAGTAGTAGTAACATAGTTAACTATGTAAAGACTAATAAAACTTAATGGTTGTTGTAATTGCATCTCACACCTTCCTTTTTCTAATACTCATTTTGTATTTCCCCTGGTTTTAGCTACATTATCAGCTGGCTGGGACTTTTTTTTTTTTTGAGACAGGGACTCACTGTGTAGTTCAGGCTGGTCTTGAGCTCACTATGTAGTCCAGGCTGACCTCAAACTTACTGTGATCCTCCTCCCTCTGCCTTCTGAGAGTGGGGATTACAGGCATGCGCCACCACGCCTGACCAGCTGGGACTTTTTTTACCTGGTATGCTGACTGAGACTTTCCTTCCTCAAGGGTTCCAGTCTTCAGTTTTCCTAATTGTGTATGTTTGTGTTTTAAGGAGAGAGGATCTTGGTTTGTTACCCAAGCTGGCCCTGAGCTCTTAGGCTCAAGAAATCCCTCTTCAGCCTCCTGAGTAGCTGGGACTATAGGCTATGACACCATGACCACCTTTCCTACCTGGTTTTGGTTGCTATAGTTTTCTATAAGATGTGGAAGTACTAACAGATGAGCCAGAGAAACACCTGGATTATTACCTTTCCCCCATTATGTAGAAGCAACTCAATTTCTGAATACTAATTAGAATCAGTCACTGCAGCCAGTAGATTATCCTCCTTTCTCCTGCCAGAGTGTTTGTTTATTCGATTGTATCAAAGGAATGAAATGCTCCAGTGGTACTTTCATGTTTCAGTTCAGTGGAACTGTTTCTGTATACTTTGGTAGAAACATCTCCACCCTTTTGGGGGGACTAGGATCTGCAAACCAGCAGGCTTAAAGTTGCTGCAATTGGAATAATCCTTGAGTTGGTTTCTGGGTATAATAGTAAGAGGACCCATCCTTTCTTCTAGTCTTTGAGCTCTGGACCTGTATATTCCAGGTATGGGAGAAATTGCACCATATCTTCATTTCTGATTCAGAGCATATGCTGCATTCTGTAAAACAGTTCCATCATTTTATGGCATCTTGTGCCAACTGGTGCCATGACTTGAGTCTCTAGGAAGCCATCCCGCTTTTCAGTTAGGCCAGTCCTTTCTGCTGGCAGGTCATTGGCAGTTCTCTTTTTTCTTTTTTGAGATGGGATTTCTCTGTGTTGCCCAGGCTAGCCTTGAACTCGAGATCCTCCAGCCTTAAGCTCCCAGGTAGGTGGGATTATAGGCACATGCCACCACACCCTATTGATAGCTCTTCTCGACCCTATACTAATGGCCTATTTCCTGCAATTTCTACATTTTTATTATAGCTGGCCTGTTGATTCTCATGCTTGCTTATCTAATGTTTCCTACCATGACTTGATTTGTGATGTTAGGAACTTTTTTTTTCTTTTTTTGGTACTGGGGATCAAACTCAGGACTTGTGCTTGCGAGGCAGGCGTACTGCCACTGAGCTAAATCCCCAGCCCTAAAGTATATATATATTTTTTTTGGTGCCAGGGATCAAACTCAAGACCTTGCGCATGTGAGGCAGGTGGCAGCACCACTAGGCTAAATCCCCGGCCCTGATTTGTAATGTTGGGTAACTCCATGTCTCTCCTTGGACCTTTGATTCTCCGCCTAAAGAGTGTGGAGTTCAGACTTGATCCTCCTTATAAACGTTCCCCTTTCACTATGTTCTTGCTCCAGTGACCTTGCAGGGTTGTAGTAAATCAACTGGGGCACTATGAGTAGAGTGAATTGTTACCGCTAAGCGGTGCGCTCATGGGAGAGTGGAGCCGTGATGCGTTCTCATCACTGTTCCCATCAGTGTCCAAGGCTCAACCTAGATCCTGCCTGGAGTTGAGGAAAGTCACGTCATCCTTTCCCTGCCCCAGGACCCCTAGGGTCAATGCGCATTTCTGTGGAGATGAGGAAGTAGCAACATTGTGGAGGGGAGGCCAGAAAAAGAGCGAGGAGGCATCTGACATTTCCAGTGTGTATCTCATGGCTCCTTCTCCCCACTGCCCCTATTTAGAGTCACCTGCACACATTTTCTCTCCCTTCCAACAGATACGACTGCTGTGGAGCTGGCCAGGCTTAATTAGGAGAGAACCCTTCTGGCATCTTCCTTTCTCTTACCTGCTCCCTGACCTAATGCTGTGCTTGGCAGGTATAGCAGGAAATACTCCATTCGTTCCCAGTTTTTCCTCCCTCCTTCCTTCTCTTCTGCCCTCTCTCCTTCCCTTTTCTTCCTCCCTCCCTTTCTTCCCTTCTTCTCTTCCTTTCTTCTCTCCTTCCTTTCTTCCTTCCCTCCCTGTTCCCTATCTCTTCCATTTCTTTCCCTTCCTCCTAAAAATATCCTACTGTATCCTTGGCTGTCCAATAAGCTATGAAATAATCACTGTGCCAGAGCCTATGGAATGAAGGCAGGAGACCTAACACTCAGATCATGCCAGCTTTGCCTTTCATCTTTCTTCAAAAACAAAAACAAAAACAGACAAAAAAAGAGGGGGAGAGAGAGAGAGACAGAGACATAGAGAGACAGAGAGAGACAGAGAGAGAGAAGAAAAGAAAAGAAAGCAAGCCAGCCATGTCCCCTTGGAGTCTGGGCTTGGGGAGTTGAGAGGGGTGTGGGGTGTGTTTCCATGGAGGCAGGCACCGGACTCAGATGAAATGTCTCCCGGTGGGTTGAGAGGAGCAGCAAGGGTTGGTGTCATTTGGGAATTTTGGTGTTGCTAAACATGGATGGGACAGTTGGACTTACTGTGTCTTGAATCTCTATCCGTCCTCTGGCCTTTCTTCCTTGTGCCTGTCTTCCCCAGCACACCTGCCTAAAATCCTCCTTTCTACTTTCCAAGTCTTGCCTGTGGCCCAAGGCCCTGCTCTTACACAACTGGTGAGGACCAGCCAGTCGGAATGGCTGTTAGCTCCAGGCACTCACTGTGCCCCTCCCAGGCCTTTTTATCTTGCTTGTGCTTACAGACTTTACTGTATGCTCTCTTCTTCTTCCTCAGTTCTCCTCGCAGCCCGTTGTTGTCAGTGGGTGTGGTGGTGGTGGTGAGGGGAAGCAGGGACAGGTAGTTTAGCATGTGGGCTCAGAGCTCAGGTTTGGGAGTGACAGATTTGCCTCACTGTGACTTTTTGGTTAAGTGACTACTTTCCTGACCCTCTGTTTCCTCATGTGTAAAACACTGAAAGTAATAGTTTCTTAAGCTGTGGGGTTGGAGTAGTGACGGCAGTGAAATGACACACTGCCCATAAAGTGTTTAGCATAACAGCTGGCTGCTGGCTCGTAGGCAGCACTCCAGAAGTGTTAGGCAGGACTGTTAGGTTATCACCGTCCGGCTTTATAGTTGAGGGAAGGTGTGGAGAGCGTCGGTGACTTAATCCAGTTGTACCATCAACCGTTAAGGACTTCAGAGGTCAGCCAACAGGATTATTTGGAGGTGCTGGACACTGTGCTAGAACAGGGACTCTCACACTCAGAAGAGGGGGACGGCTGGGGAGAGCGTTGAACCCTGGGTAGAGATAGATGGTGGATAGAAGAATCTGTACAGTAGAAAGGATCTGGAGGCCTGGAGGCCAAACAGCAGCTCTGTAAAGAGAGTGCCTGTCTATCATGTTTTACCCTTGTGTCCCCAGCTTCCACCATGTCATGGTGAGCACATAGTAGGTGCTAGGTCAGTCTCTGTTGAAGGGTGATCAGAATCCCTGAGCCAAGCCCTGGCTCTGAGCTGGGTGATCCTGAACGGCTATGCATGTCCTCCACGTTACAAAGATCTCCCCAGTGCACAGAGGGCTGCAGCCCTGCTGGCTCTTGTGATCTGCTGTTCTCTGACTTGATTCCTGGCAGCCTCCCAGCTCCAGTGTGCATACTTGCCTCAGCTGTACTTTTGGAGAACTGATGGAAAGGTGAAGGCATGAATGGGCTGACAGGCACCAAGGTGGCCCCGGTGCTGCCAGACAGCAGAGTGTGTAGTGTCCTCGGATGGCCTGGGCCTGGCTGGGCTGTGCAGGGGCCCTTTAGCTGGGGAGAGCCTGGATTCCTGCTAATGCTGAAAAACCTCCCAGGCAGCCACCTGTGCTGTTGCTATTGCCTAGAGTCAGTAGAGAGTACTGACAACACCTCACCAACTCTCTGCTGCCTAGAAACCTCTAGCATCTGGTTAGCCAGACAATAAAATTTCTAAGTGTAGCATTTGAGGCCCTTGAGATGCTCTGGGCCCTATCGGCTTTCCTTAGGTTATTCCTCCCTGCCAGTCCTCAGGCCCCAGCCCCACACTGTGAACTCCTCAGCTCCCTCAGCACCCTGTTCCTCAGGCTTTCACATAGACTATTCATTGCACCTGTCCTGCACAACACTGCTGCTTGGGCTTCTACCCAGGCCTCCTCAGGTGTCCTTCATAAGGAATCTTCTTTCCTCGGTCAGATGGATTCCTTGTCATAAAACCTGTGGCACCTGGGTTGTACTTGCTTCCGTCTATTACTCTGTGTATATGCCAGTAGGATACCCTGGTTGTGCAGATGCTGGCTTTGGTATTGAACAGACGAGGCTTCAAATTCTGGGTCAGCCATTCACTGGCTGTGTGTCTGTGAGCAAGCCACTTCACCTCTTTGGCCTCAGCTTCTGTTATGGTTTGGATCTAAAATGTCCCCCAGAAGCCTCATGTTCAAAGTTGGGCTTTGGGGAGGTAATTGAATCATGGGGGCATTGCCATCATGAGTGGATTGATCCAGTGATGAGTTCACAACCAAATGTACTCTTAAGAGGTGTGTCACCGGGGGTGCCTTTGAAGGGTACATCTCCCTCCTTCCTCTCTCTGCTTCCTGGCTGCCATGCAGTGAGCAGCTTTCTTCTGCCGGCCCCTTCTGCCGTGTTTCTGCCTTGGTGCCAGACACCTATGGACTGAACCTCTGACACCGTGAGTCAGAATAAACCTCTTCTCCTTTAAGTTGCAGGTGTTGAGTATTTTGTCCCAGCAACGGGAAGGTGACTAATACAGTCATCTTTATTGGTGAAATGGAGTTAGTGATTCTTGGGTTGTAAGGTTTTGTGAGATGACAGATTTGTGGTTCTTCACACGTGGCAGCTAAGGGACTTCTTACTGTAGCACCCACGCTGCTTGTGTCCAAGTCTGTTTCGCAGGCAGAAAAATGTATTGCCGAGTATTACCACAGTGGCAGGTCCACCAGGGACGGAAACCACACCAGTAAAATAGGCGTGTGACGGTGTGGCTCTAATCTCTACACGCTTCCGACCCCACAGCCCCTGAGCCTTGCCAGGGCTTTCCATGGCCTGATCTTCAGTAGAAAGAGGCTGAATTGGATTTTGACTTTCCTCATGCCTTATGTCTCTTTGATTTCATAAAATTAATATTCAGAATTAGGATTAGTCATGGGAAATTCTCCATTTTTTTCCCTTTATCGCCTCTGTGAAGATCACAGTTTCAATTTATTTCTTTGGATTAATTAATTTGGGAAATGTTTGTGAAGCATTGGTAATGTGCCTGGGACTGTGAGGAGCAGAAAGCTTTAACTGGCACCTTGAGATGGGTATGCATTTACCAAGACCTTCGCTGGTGCTTCTTGATTTGGCCTTACCGTGCTCAGAGGTAGATGAGAGGCACTAGGCTTATTATCATCCTCACTTTATGGAGGACTGGGGCTCAAGCCCTCATTCTCTGCTTCTAAGGAGGGGATTCTTCCTGCACATACTCAGTGTCTTTCTGGCTGGTTTTCCTGGCACTTGTGTCCTGGCTGGAGGAGAAGAAAAAGATCCAGAGCATATCTGGCCCGCCTGGCCTCGGTGCAAACTTGCTTCTTTGCATCCATTTTTCTAGTAAGTGTGAGGAATAGGCAGGTACAGAAGGAGGGGAAGAGTGATGCCTTCCTACCATAAGTTATAAACTCACTGCAGTGAGTAAGCACGTGCCTCTCTATTGAGCAGATAATTATAGAATGTCTGCTTTGTGTCCGGCTCTGTGCTAAGGGTTGGGGAAATGCTGGCCAGCTGGACTGAAAAGGGATCTCTCAGGCTTTCAGCAATTACACAATTATTAGAGAGAGATAAATAATTAAGGTATTTACCCATTGTTACATGTGCTATGAAGAGAACTTATGAAAAATTAAATAGTAGGACAAGTAGACCCCAATAAAATAAGAATAAATTACAGAATCATCGTGTGTCAGCTCTGGTCCTTCCTCTTTAGTTTCAAAGCTGAGAAGTCCAGGATCTAAGAAGGTGCCCAGCAGAGCCAAGACAGATTTCTAATTAGTACCCTTTCCATGCACACTATATACAGGGGCATTCAGAGTGGAAGAAATAGAAGTCTTGAGAAGGGTTTTGATTTCTACCATCAGAACTCATTTCTGCTCCTTCTTTTAAAGCAAAGCTTGTAGAAAAACCCAAAGGAACCAAATTCATGCATTTGTGGTGTGGGAAGAACATTTCTACCAGCTGAGAACTCGCCACAGCATTTGAGGTCATTGCTTTCTGGAAGGACTTAATTTTACCCTACATTTTTGCAGGTAATTATTACCTAAGCAGATATAGCTGAGTTTGCACAGCAGAAGGAACTAGTTTGAGGTGGCTTCTGAAAGGTTCTGCTACTACTGAAAAGCACTAGGAATTTTTAATCCTAGAAGGGAGACAGATGTGGGAGGTGCAGGTTCTGAGGCCAGAGGAAGAGGAAAGCCCCCATCTCTGTGGGCTAGCTGACACTGACAGGAGAGAACCGCGAAAGGAACGAGGAAGCCACTCCCAAAATGTGAAAGAGGATACATAGCTGCATAGGCATCCTTATGTCCTCCTGTAGAACTTCCCTTCCTTGTGCTCCAGTAAGTACAGACTGAAGAGGATCCCCCTTTATTATAAAGAACAAACCTTACCTTAAACACTGCAGTAGATGCCTGTGAGCTCAACTATAGGACAGGAGCAGAATAAACTGGAGTTGTTAATCAATTTAGACAGCACAGAGGCCGCACCCTCTCTATGGGCCCTGTTTGAGGCTGAATCTAGGTAGCCCTAGATTGACTGTCTCATTCTTCTTATGGTTACAGATGTTTGTCCCACAGCTAACCCATGGAGAGTGCTATAGCTAGAGATCCTAAGTATCCAGAGCCAGCAGTGCTTGTTGATTCAGCTTTTTCTTGGGCTGAGGCTGAGGTTGGGGCTTGGGATGAGGGGGACAGTTAGGATGAGGGAGCCAAGTGTTTGTGCCCAAAATGAAATAAATCAAGATACTGAATGTAACCCAGACTTGAACACACTTGTGTGAAGAAAACAAAGGACTTAGGTATAAGCGAAGGTTTCTAAGGCAGGGCGTGGAAAGCAGTAACCATGAAAAAACGATACAGTTGACTTCATGAAAATTAAAAACTTGTGCTCATCAAAAGATGCTGTTAAGAAAATGAATAAGCAAGCCACCAGTTGGGAAAAATATTTGCAAAACGTTTATCTGATGGAAGATTTGTATCTAGGATCTACAGAACACTCATGTTACTCAAAAATAAAAAGGCCAGTGCTTCAGGAATGGGGTAAAGAGTTAACAGAGATTTTTAATAGAGGAGGAGAGATTTAACATTACTGTTCTATTAAAAATATAAATTAAAACCGTAATCATATGTCATTACACCGGAGTGACTAAAACAAAAAGCTGCTAATACCAAATGTTGGTGAGGATGCAGAGCAGCCAGGAACTCTGAACAGTGTTGGAGGGTGTATCAGTCAGTGCTTACCAGAGAAACAGATTCAATGCAAGATACACAAATATATAAGAATCTACAGGATTGGCTGACAGTGACCATCTGCAAAGTCAGGTGTGGAAAAGTGCAAAAGGTCCATCTGCGTGCTGAAGACCCAAAGGATCCAGTCAAAGGCCGGGAGTTCAATGTGGTGTTCCATGCGAGTCCCTATTAGCAGGCTGAAGGGTCTGCACCAGAAGGCTGAAGGGACTGTGATGGAAGCCAGGAGCCGATGTCCAAGGTGAAGGCGAAGACTGGAGCACTGCCTCTGAAGAAACAGAAGCAGTCTTCCTCCTTCGTTTCCCTTTCATTCCACTCAGCCGGCCAGCCTGTTGGTTGCTCTCACTCAGCCCAGGCTGGGTCTTCCGTCTTCAGGAAATCCCTCAGCCACACCCAGCACTATGCTGATAGTTGGGTGTTTCTTACTCAAGTTGACACAATCAGTTAACTGTCACAGTAGGATCATACAGTGGCGCAAATCCTTTATTCTTCAATACTTGCCTGATAAAGCCCGTGTCCACAAAATAATTTTTTCACAGATTATTATAGCAGCTTTATAATAAAAAAACAGAAATGCAGGTATCCATCAGTGGAGGAATGGATAACAAACCATGGTACATTTACATAGTGGAATATTGCTCAACAATAAAAGGCGTGGGTGACTGATATGTATAACATTATTTTGCTGAGTGGCAGAAACCTTTCATAAGAGTAAGTACTGTATGTCAAAACTCAATAAATGGTACTACTAAGATTCATGCATTTCTTGATGTATATATTTTACTTTACCAAACTTGTAAACATGTTTACATGTTTAAATTCTTAGGAGTGAAATTAAGAGAGGTCTGTACTTTAAGTGTATCTAAAAATAAGATGTGTTGATGGAAAGACTGAGGGATGGTTAGATCTGTGATAAAGCAAGTACGGCAAAATTTTAATGATAGGATTGAGGTAGTGGGCATTACTGTAAAATACTTTCAGTTTCTCTGTGTGCCTGAAAATGTTTATAATAAATATGCTCAGGTGGAGGATGCACATTGCAATAGCATGAATAGAAAATAATTGAGATTTATTACCCTTTGTTACACAGTGCCGCTATATTCCTTATGTTATTCAAAATTCCGTTAAAACTCACCCCAGGAGCCGCTGTAATATAGGTGATTTGTCAAGTTCGGAAGAAGCCTTCTGGCCTGTCTGACTCATGTGTATCACCTGGATACTTTCGAGTTAATCTCACTACAGCTATGATTTTCTTCCCCTTTGAATGTGATCATCCCTAAATGCAGAGTGTTTGGAGTAGCTTTAGAATTGTTGATTTTACTATATGTTAATTCTCAGAACATGGAATCAACAAGTAGAAGATTGGGCAATAGATTGGGAAGGGAGCAGAGTTCAGTAATATATCCAGTGACCAAAACAAAATTCTGGATTCTCAACAGATTTAAATAAAAGATGAACTAGATCATTTTTTCCCCTCTGATGAAGGTTACCCACAGTGCAATGGTGGATATCATGTACAGGAGCTGAGATGGTTGTTCGTTTTAACTTTCAAGACATTGGACAAAAATGTCAGGTACTAGACCAGGGATGTAGCTCAGCGGCACACAGCCTGCTTGGCAAGTGTGACTCTGGGTTCGATTCCTGGTACCAAAAGAAAAAAAAGCCAGATGCATTGCATTGTTCCACTTAGCAGTAGCATGCAAGCTTTTGACTCGGGAAGGGAAATTATAAACCCCTGTGGAGAATCACAGAGTGAACTGAGGACAGAGATTAGATCAACATTCATTTCTTTTTTGTTTTCCTGGAATGAAGTCAGAGCAACATTCTTCTCATTTTTGTTTGCAATGAACCTATTTTTTAACTGATCTATGCAATAATTATGGGAAAGGAAAAGTGAATGAGTGAGTTCAGCATATTGGATAGTGAGCTCCCATTTGATCATGAAAACAGCAAAAGAAAACAAAACTAAGCATGTCTCGCTAGTGAAGTTGGCTCTGCCATTCCCCTTCTACCATGTCGAGCCTTTCATAGCCAGGTATATTTTGGGGTATCCTTTATTGTCCCTCTCCCTGCTGGCCCAAGACCCCTGCAGCGACCTGTCTAGAAAATGTGTGCTCCTGGCGTTTGCTCCCCGTGGTAACACTTTTCATTTGGAAAGTACCCAGCAGAGGCACTTTGCTGTATCCTGATGTGCCCTTTACAGTGATTTTGGATATACAACACACTCCCCAGTCCACAGGCTTTGGCCTTGGTGGGACCAGTAATTGGAAATAGAATTTCTGTGAGGGACAGCGAGTTCCCTAGGTGATAGGCCTGGGGTTGGACTTGTCCAGATGGTGCTGTGAGATTGCATAAGGGAAACCTAGAAATCATGCCTTATTGATGCATTGAGAACTCAAAGCATTCCGATGACAGTGAAAACTATATTGATGGGATAGGGCATAAGAAAGCTGATTATCGACTGTGTTTTTATAAAGGGAAAGAAGGGGAGTAAAGGGGAGGGAGAGAGTATGTATGTGCTAAGAAGTGTCACAGTTGCTCTGTTTCTTCCACTGTTCTCACCCTTGAATAAAGAGGACTCGCCTGTCTGAGTCCTTGCAGTAGGTGAGCTTCAGTATAGTGGACTGTACTGGGTACAGAGCATCTAAGAGACAGGGACTGCATCTGATCACAGCTGGGCCTTGAGCTCCTGGCCTTGAGAGTGTGCTTTGGAAGAAGGGCAAAGAGGGCAGTTGGACCCATGCTGATGCTGTTGGGATAGACCCCAGGGACTACTTTCTCTACTTCTGAAGAGCAAGCCAGGTAGAACTGAGTCTGTGGAGCTGTGGGGCTGTGACCATTTCCTTGGTGGTTCCAGTGTACCACTTCGCTGTGCCCTGGCAGCCCCTGTGTGTGTCCCTGGTCTCCCTCGCTTCTCTGAAGACAGTGTTCTTCCTCTCTTCCTTACTCTCTAGCTGCCCTGTTCAGCCTTCCAGGAAGCTGTGCTAGTTGGGGATGGGGAGGGGGAGTTTCTATACCACTCTCTGTACTAAGCTCCCTAGATACCCCTTTCTCTCCCACATTTGTGCCCTGTTTTCTAACACAGCAGACTTTATGAGGGTTCAGGATGTATCCATTTAGTTTTTCATTAACCGCTAAATGCTCGTACTGCGTCAGGTGTAGACAAAAGGAATTTGCTGAAGCTGTATCATCAGCAACCATGCATAGATCTGTTTGGCCTTCAAATCTGTGTGTGTCATAGAAGGGGGTAGACAGTTCCCTCAGGGTACCTGGGCCAGTTGGATGTTCATGATCCAAGAAACTCAGTGCACAGAAAACTTGGGGCTCCGTAGAGATCATGTGGCCTAGTTCCTCAGGGAAAGAAAGGCGCCAACTGAGAAAATTCAGATGGGTTTGGGGCTTGGAGAGAGAAGAAAGTTCTGTACATACTTCCATTGCTTTGCGTTTCTCCAGAGAAGCTCTGAAGCTGGAAACTGGCCAATGAGATGCCACAGAATCGGTGGAATGCTGGAGCGGAAGGGTCCAAACCACACTTTGTGCTTCCTGATGAAATGATGATTCCGAGTTTAGATTGACTGGCATGGTGTGGTGGCTTTGGTTGGTCAGTGCTAGCCGGTGTAGGCTTCCTCATGATCAGAATGCGGGAGAGAAGATGGTGGCTGAGGGCCAGGCTCCAGAAGGACCCGCTCTGGTCATTTCCTGATTGTTCTGTTACGGAGATAATTTAGCACTGTGATTGGTGCCCTGGTACAGTGATGGTGAACCTTTTAGAGCTTTCAGTGACACAAACATCCTGCTGCAGTGTGCATGCCATAGGTTTGGCCCCTCCGTCCTAGGGGAAAACTGAGCTGCACAGTATGGTGTAGCCTCAGGAGCTCCCAGGTCCAGGCAGGAAGGTGAGAGGGAATCTGCTTTGGTGCATGCTGGGAAGAGAGAGGGAAAGGCTGACTGGGGAAATAAAGACAGCAAAGGAAGCTCTTAGGAAAGTCCTTGAGGTGGGAGGTCTTGTACCCTGAGACAGTTCCTCTGGTTTTGTTTGTTTGTTTGTTTTGGGGTTTTTGTTTGTTCTAAGCCAAATGTTGGTAAAATCACAATCAGTGACATTGTGCATAGAGAAAGGCAGAGGCAGGTAAATTGGATTTCAGTTTCAGCTTAAGCGACTGTCTTGTTTTATAATATTGGATGGTTTTTTCCCTCCAAGCTTCAATGTGCCAACCTATATTTTATTCCTTGAGAAATCTCAAACCGTAAAAAAAACATGAGGTAGTTTTATGTGCCCGATCTCTGCTTTCACCTGTGTGATGTTGAATCTACCTGTCCCCCTTCTACATGACAGCTGGGGGCGACTTCATATCTACCTGGTAGTTTTCAGTTATGAAAATGTCAACGTTATAATCTCTGCCACTGTAGTAAGGGAGCATGCTGTGTTCCTTCCCTCAACCTTACAGTGCATCACTTAATGTCTCCGTTTTGGGGGAAGGAGAAGAGGAAGAACAGTACAAAGGCAAATACCTTTTAACCTAACTGGGCTTTACTGAGGGTTTGTTTGTGTGTTTTTGCAGCTTCTATAACTAAAACTGGCCAGGTGGCTGCAAGCTTCGTCTGCCAGGTATCCATGGGCAGATCCCCTATAGGATCTGTGAAGACTGCCCCACAAGAACTTGGGGCCCTGGCTCAGCCATTCTGATTCCTGTGGAACAGCTTCTGGTTGTTAGCATGACCTGCCATTGTAGCCAGTCCCCTTGAGTGAGGTCCCAGAACTAACTTCAGCCTGGCTACCCTGTGGGGTTCGCTTGGCTCATAGCAGGCATGTGGGTCCCTACCATGCCAAAGGGCAACAAGATGACTGTCTTATTCTGGCAAATGGAGTCTTACTCAGGACTCAAGCCAAAGCCAAGAGCCCCCAGAGGGACAATGTGCTAGTTTTTCCTCCTCTTCCTCCTCCTCCTCCTCTTCCTCTTTCTCTCCCTTCTTTTTGTTTTCCTCCTTGGGAAACTTTTTATTTGCTAGGAAATGAATGCTGTCCAACTACACCCCCATTGTGAAGGTGATAGTCACTGAAGTAATCTGGACTTGCGGCTCCTTCAGTGCCAATTAATCCATCTGAGCTCTAGAAAGGTCAGGTATTTTGAGAATGTCTCCTTTGTGGATATATGGCTCAATTCGATCATCACAATACCAGTACTGTTTACTGTCTTCCATCTGACAACTCTAGAAACTCCAGCCACTGGGGGTTATGCCAGCAAAACTTTTCTCTCTGAACTTTCTTACCCCATCCTTCATCATATTCTGCTATAATATCTAGTGAATTATCACAGACCTTTTGGATTTTATTATTTTTATCATGTGTCAGATCTATGATATGTGAGAGTCTGTGTTTCCTTGATTATGAGATCTTTCTTGGCTTGGTGGAAAACCATCAGGTAGAAGACATAAATTATCTGACACACAAGTTTATCATCTTCTTGTAGAACATTCAGAAATTCAATAAGGGCAGGGATTATTCCAGATTTAGCTAGCATTGTAGCTCAAGAGTCATCTATAGATACAATTCCAGTCATTATAATCACTTCTAAACCAAGCCCATCTTCTGCAGTACCTGGCTTTAGTTCATCCTTGAGGTATGGAACCAACTTGTACTCCTTAAAAACTAGTTCCCAGTCCAAGTCTGGAATGGTCAGAATTGCCAGAGTTCTCAAACATTCAGTTAAAAAGTCCTTTTCTGCATTAGAGATCTGGGCTTTAAGGTCCACAACATAATCGGTAAACAAATTTTTAGTTGGCTTGCCATGCTGAGAAATGTTTCTGATCATTTTCGTTAGCAATGGATCCTTGAACTTGAGCCCTTTTCATGAGCATCTTCAGCCCATTTCCTTCACAGATCAGCTATATATTCCTCTCCTTAGCAGCAAGGTTAACGCAGAGAGAAGTGAGTTCCGAATCATTTTGTTCCTCTGAACATTAAAGAGCATCTTGATTTCCTGTGGTATACAGTCAGTGAATGCAAACATTGGTTTAAAGCTATCATCCATGCGTATGTGGTGAAGCACACATATTGCTATTTGTTTATAGCTTTGGTTGCCTAGGAGTGCAGTGAGTTTTGGGAGAAGTCCAATTTATTCCAATCATCTTGTTCCTCACTCTTGTGTCAAAGGACAAGTGTAGTAAAAGCTGGAGAGTGATACTCAGTAAATCTCCAGGCTTACTCGGTATCATTTTTACCAGTTTTTCAACAATATCCATTTCGCCATATTTTTTATTCTACATAAATATGCTGTTTCTTTAAGAATATTCCAACTATAATAATCAGTTCAAAATTGTCCCAATCAAGAGCCTTTACCAACATATGAACTATATTCTTATTCCTCATCTATAATTCTGTGCAGATAGTCTCAGCCAGATTCGGAAGCAAATAAACAGCAACATGTAGTAGCTATTCTTGTTTTACCACACACCTGTGATATTTTTTAAAGGTTTTTTTCCATAATCTTTTTTCAGAGTTCAGTTTTCAAGGTCGTCATCAACACTCTTCTTCATGTAAAGTTCTTCTTGCCAAAGCTCATGTCTTTTTAACTCATAATCAGTGATACGCATACACAAGCTCCAGTGTACAGTAAGTGATTACTCTATGAAACTGAGAAAAACTAGAAATAAAAAAAAATGTAAATTGCGTTTGTAGCTAAATTAATGCTTTGCTTGCAGTCATCTCTCAGGACTCTTGCTAGTGCACCATAGGTGGTTTCATTCAACCACTGCTCTTTCAAGTTATCAGGATTCTGAGTAAAGTGTAGGGTCAAGACAGAACCCTGAACCCTGTCAGGAGTATTTTCATACAATAACTCAATGTATTCATCCATGTCATTGATGCTGGCAACTTCGTCAATCTCAGCTCCTCCAAAAGGAGATGGATCTTTAGGTCCGCTTGATTTTTCTTTTCCTGACAGTGACCACAGTGGTTCTGCAGATAGTTCTACAACAGCTGTTCTACTTCATTTCGTTCTGAGGAGTGAATAAGTTTGCATTCCTCAAACACCCTCCATGCCAGGGAAGTTATATCTGTGTTGGCATTAAGACCCTGCAGAAGAATAATTTGTAATTTTTTGGCACTCTTTGTTTTTCCAACGTGGGTTCATCCATTTTTCCAAGAATGGTAGCTTGTGCTTCACATTGAACAGTAAGTGCTTTTGCTGACGGATATACATCAACATTACCTCCATTACCTTTCCTTTTGAGGCACTATTGGGCATCCTCCTCTTGCAAGGCAGAGGCAGCAGTGACTGAGAGGCCAGTGGGCTACTTCCTGGGACTCTGATCAAGCACCCTCACCCAAAGCTATGATACTCCTGGCAAAGTGGGGCAGTGGCGGGCTGAGGTTAGCCTGTGGTTACTGTGAGAGGCCAGAGCTCCTCCCACAAAAGTGGTCCCTAACCGCCCCAGGGCACTATCTCAGTCCTTGGCTGGGCCCTGCTGAAGTGCATGTGCCCGCACTGCCTACTTTCTCCTACAAGCAGACTATTTTTATGGTTCTCTTGAATTCTTGTTACTTGAATCTACGAAGGGGGTCCTCCTTTTGGTTTTTCTCCTCCTAAGGCTGATGACTGGATAACTCACTAGCCTGTGGTGGTGCAGTGGGTTGATTGTCGAGGGCTGGGGGATGTCTGGCTCATTTGTTGGTTTCTTAGGGAAAAAAATGAGGTACTTTGCACATCTTGTTTCAACGAGGAACCCTGTAAAATACTTCTTCAAGAGGAAATACCCAACTCCTTTTACGTATGGAATGAAGAATTTTATCATAGCCTCACTGCCATGCATTATATACACAGGAAGGGACAAGTATTAGACGCAAAGCCTGCAGCCCTTGCTTGGGGCTGTCTTTCAAGCCGGCATTCCCTCTGTGACAGTGTTATTTGACAGAGTCTAGGGAAGTGATGGCAAACTTTTTAGAGCGTTCAGTGATACAAACAACCTGCTGCAGCACACATGCCATTGGTTCGCCACCACCAGGGTAGCTTCTTGTAAAAGTATGGAGGCTGAGTCTTATTTAAGGCCATTGTAACTTCTCTATCCATTCCCCAAACCTTAGAGTCAAGACACACTGTTCTGGGTCTGCTGTATTCTGACACTGGTGCTGACACGCCAAATTACAGCACTCCCTAACCCAATTCAAAAGGATGAATGGCATGGCACTTAAAGTATTTTACAGAAACTCTTATTTTAACTCATTTTCACAGTGGCTACAGGGTTTTTTTTTTATAGTCCTGTAGGAACTTTGATTAAATACAGAGTAGAAAATCAAAAGCTGCTTTGGGAATAATGAAGAATCAGGTCCTTCGAGGTCTTTTAAAAAAAATTCCCTAAGCATCAGTTTCTTTTATGCTCGCAATTCTAAATTGTAGTGTCTCCAAACGAAACCGAGCACCGTATATGACAGTGCACGTGTGTATTTTCCAAAGCCTCAGCGGCCACTGCAGTTTTAGTGCCTATTAAGTATGCACAGGAAGCAGTGGGGAAAGACTGTCAGAACCTGTCTGTGAAAATGTGTTTGCAAAGATTTTTGCTAGTGTTTCATATACATCCCAGCTATTCAGCAAAAATATTACACCATTCATTTTAGAAGAAGGAACAGGCCTACATAATCACTAACATTCTCCTTTTCTGGCAGAGAAGAGAAAGCCAAGATGGGTACCAAAGAACCAAATACAATGGATGATAGGATTTACGGGCCGTGAAGTTTGTGACAAACTACTCAGCTCGCTCTCTCTCAAAGGGCAAAAGCAGCTCTTTGTAACAAATGAGTGTGGTTGTGCTGCAACAAAACTTTATGAAAAGTGCATGATGGACCAGAGGCCATAATTTGTCAACCCCTGGTTTTGAGTTGTTGCTGATAGTCTAATCCAACTCCAAAAGGTACCGACTGATTGCCTTCATACCACCTAAGATCTTCTCCAGCTGTGGTTAGCTAGGCTGTGAGGTCAGGGGGGTGTTCAGTCCTCTCTTCAGAAGGGATCCCTATTGTGGAAACACAGTACAGCATACAGCAGATATTCAGGAACTGTATACAATACAGAACAAAATACAGATCGAAAGAATTCTTGATAATTTAAATAAAGTCATTCTTAAGGTCAGGGTTGCAGTCTAGCACCAGAGTGATTTTCTGGGGGAACTTTAAATAGTTGTGAACTTCTACCAGAAGCCACACCCCTCTCTTCATGTGTGGGATATCGTGCCAATCTTTCTTTATCAAATGCTTTTGCTCTTTCTTACTCATGCTCGTGTATAGCCTCTCCCTCCTTTTCTTTTTCTTACCCCAGCACACAGTGCTGCTGCTCTGTGAGTACTTCCTTCTACCTTAGTATACTACCAGGGCAGAGGTTAAGTTAGGTCATAGTAACAAGTCAACTGACGTAAACTTGAAAATGAACAACCCATTTTTGGTAAGTATACAATTCTACCATTAGGAATAAAAATATATAGGCTTTCAAGAAATTAAGGGAGGAGCCATGCGAGTTCTTTATGGCCTGGGCATTTGCCACTATCTTTTATGCAGAAGGAACGAAGAATGCCAATTCAACCAACAAGCTGATTAAAAGGAAATCAATTCAGAGACCTTCTGGTATGTTAGGAAAGGGGTCATGATCTAAGCTTCTCTCATCAGTTACCAGTATAATAATTATCACTTACTGTGTGCATACCATGCCCTGAGTATGCACATTGTCTCATTTATTCCTTTTAACAATGATTAGAAGACCAAAATGGAGAAGGGTGAAGTGCTTGTCTGAGATTATATAGCTGGACCAAGTGGGAAGTTTGAACCCAAACTGACTCTAACTTAATTATGCTACCTGGCTTTGGAAACAGTGGCAGCCAGAAAGTCATCCAGCTAAATTTCAGTTTGCCTCATGCGGGTTTAATGGAAGTCTGCTTGTTTAAAATTCAGGAGCAGCTGGGTGGGGTGCTGCATGCCTGTAATCCTAGCACTCTAGGAGGCTGAGGTGCTGGTGGTGGTGGAGGGTGTTGCAAGCTTAAACCCAGCCTTGACCCCTCAGTGAAACCCTGTCTCAAAATAAAAAATGTAAAAAGGACTGGAGATGTAGTTCAGTGTAAAGACCCTGGATGCAATCTCCAGTTAAACCCACCCCCCTCCAAGCAATAGCAAACTAAGCCTGATGCAGGCACCACAGAGGTGCCTTTCAGAACCTACCCATTTACCATTTACTGGGTAATCAGGGTTGATCTCATGTCACATCATTGTCTCCCCGGTGCTGTCATATGTCAAGGCTGTAATAAATGTAAGACTACATGTGACAGTTGAACTATTTGTTCTGTATTTGGGGTTTTTAAGTGTGGCAGTTGAGCAGAATCACAAGTTGTAGAAAGTAGTAATTTCCAGACATTTGAGGTCTGATTCACCAACATTACTATAATTAAAGGGAAATTTGTATTTGTTCACTCCATTTTGTCCTAACTCTCTAGGATGTTTTATAAATAATAAACCTAGATATTTAGAAAATAGCATCTATTTATCTCTTTATGCTCTCAGGGATTCTTCACCTTCAGGCATCTCAGAGTTATCCTAATGTAATGAACATGCCTGAGCACTGAATTTATAGGGCAGTGGTTGTAGAAAATGAACTCTGCTGACATAAAAAGGCAGCTTTTAAATGCAGAGTACAGAAATTAAGTAGCGTGGCAATTCCCGTATTTATGAAGCATAGCACTCAAGTGTAACGATTTCAGTTGGTCACAGAGTACTAATGAATTGTGAATTGAGGCTTTTTGGTTATCCTGTTGTCTCTTCCAACACTAATCATTATTAAGATGATGATTGAGCTCCGTGATTATGAATCCATTAAAAAGGCATCTCCCTATGCCCAAATTAGCAGGATGGATGTGATTTTGAGCTTTCAGTTAGCCAAATTACTTCAGTGATTGTGATTTTAAGATGCCTATTTATTTGTGATTTTTTTTTCCTCCTATGTTTTCTGAGCCTTCAGTACTCCTTTTCATCACAGGGCACAGATGTGTGGTGGGCTGTGACCCCTTTGGCCTTTACACTCTGGCCATGTAAAGTGGTACTGAGCAGGACAGTTTCCTAACTGTCCAGAACCCTCCAGTCCTTGATGGGTAAGGGGTACCTCTGGCCCAGAGCTGATGGAAGCTCTTCTGTGTAGCGTTCACAACACGACCTCCACAGTGGCAGTGGTCACTTAACTGATGGGCCTTTCTCTCATCAGTACTAATTTTCATTTCCATAAAGCTGGTGTTTTTGTCTCTACTACAAGGAGGAGGAAACCACTGCCTGGAGAATTTCAGTTTCAGATAGCTGGTAAGGGGCAGGACCAGGACCCAGGACCAGGATGTAGAATGTTCTTCCTTATCCCCCGTGTGCTCCCTTAAAAGATTGTTCTTTTAGAAGATCTCCCTGTAGTCTCAAGAAAGCTGAGGGAAGGAGTCATCTCATTCAGTGAATGCAGACCCAAAAACATGTTTAAAAACTACAGTCTCAGCTCTGAAGAGCCTGCCCAGGCTGCAGAGGGCTTTCATCTGTACTGCCCAGCTTTTCCGTAAAGAAGGTGGATAAGAACTCCCTCTCCACTCCTTTCACCATGTGAGTTACAGATGCCTTTGCTTGGACAGCGCTGTTCCTGGCTGAGAGGAGTTTGTACCCTGACTGTGAGCAGCTCCCTTGCCTGCCGGAGGACACATAGGACTCTGCTTCTGTGGACCCCTTTGTCTTAGGTGGGGACTCACAGTCCGGGTCTTTAATGTCCCAGTGCTGTTCTTCCTGCATCTCTCCTCTCTGACCTGCTGTTCCACACTTAGGGCCTAGTAGAGTGTCTTCTCACTTCCTGTCCCAGTGAAGTGTTTTTATAATTACTGCATATTAATTATACAGAATCAAGGGTTTTGTTGTGGCATAGTCATGCCTGCATGTTATCGTACTTTAATCTTGTCTACCCCCAATTTTCTTTCCCTCTTTCTTCCCCTTGATCCTCTTCTTTTTCTCTAATAGTCTCCTTTCTACTTTTAAATCATGTTTTTCTTTTATTTTTTTTCTGGATTCCACATATGAGAGAAAACATATGATGCTTGTCTTTTTGAATCTGGCTTATTTCACTTGACATGATAATCCTCAGTTCTGTGTATTTTCTTTTTTCTTTTTTTTTTGGTGCCGGGGATTGAACTCAGATCCTTCCGCTTGCACAGCAGGCAGCAAAACCACTGAGCCAAATCCCTGGCCATCTGTGTATTTTCTTTCAGATGACATGACTTTGTTCTTTAAGGCTGAATATAATACTCCATGGTGCATTTTCTTCATTCATTCATCCCTTTACAGCCACACAGGCTGATTCTATAACTTAGCTATTGCTAATTGTGCTGCAGTAAACAAGGACGTGCAGGTATCTCTGGAGTATGCTGATTTTAATTTCTTTTGGTGTATTTCAAGGAGCTCTATAACTGGGTCAGGGTTTTTTGTTTTTATGATCCATTCCCCATGTAGATTTGAAGAGGATCAGAGAAGATGGGAAGGCTATGAGGGAGATAAAGTCTGCTGCACATTTTCCCTTCTCTCTGTGTTCAGCCCCCGGGTGTTTGATACTTTTTCAGCGCATGAAGGTGCTTGGTGTGCTAGTGATGTCCTTTCTCAGTCTGAGTTTCAGTCTGTCCATCTGCTGGAGGATAGTGCTGTTGGGTGTCTGAAGTATCATCTAGCTCGAGCACTTCAGCTTGCTGTTCTTCCATGCCATGTCCTGCCTTCTGCCTTCAGTGCCCCATTGCAAAGACCTGTGAACTCCCATCTTGCTGCCCCCAGTCTCCTGTCTTCCCTTTCCAGAGAAGCCGCCACACAGCTACTGCTGGCACAGCCTCACTTGTTTTCCTAGGGTGGGCAGGGACCTCGCTGCAGATTCTGCCCTGAGTCTCTGTTTCCTCACCTGGAGATTCAGTCCATCTTCTGGAAAGCAGCCAGAGGAGATTTACCTTTGTCCCCATCAGTTCCTGGGGAACTCTCTTTCTGACCATTTGGTTTGCTTTATGGGTATTTCACTCAGCATTCCTTTTTTTTTTTTTTTTTTACAGTAGCCTCTATTTTAGTCTAAAATTAATTTTATTGGTACATTTTAGGACCTGGTGCTTGAGAGACAGGCGGCGGTACCACTGAGCTAAACCCCCAGCTGCATTCTTTAAATATCTTTTAACTTAAAGGCTTTTATGAATGTGGGGCCGGGGAGAGTGTTTGTGCATGGTCAGGAAAGTTGACGTTGGTAACCCCAGATTCTCGGCTTCTAGCTGTGTATTGTCCAGGGTTTTT
Organism: Heterocephalus glaber; assembly: GCF_000247695.1. The sequence goes on along the minus strand of NW_004624822.1, from coordinate 3,560,956 downwards.
GGGTTTTTTTTTTTACCTTGCCCAGCAGTAATAAATACAGTGTACGTTGAAATTCCTGAACATATACTTTATGACATTTGAACATAAATTTGATGAAAATATACTTACTGTTAGTGCATTCTGGTATTTCCTATGCATTCTGATATTTCCCCATTATATATATTTTTTGTCTAACACTTCTGGATGTAAATTACTAAATTAATTTTGCATGAATTCATTGAAACAATTCTCTTTCCTTCATCACTGTACAAATTCTATGAAGACAGGCAGATATTCTGCTTCCTGTAAGCGATGCTCAGTTCCTGCTGTCAGCTGATTTTTTTCTCCCTATATTAATGTGGAAACATATTTTTTTGTGCCAAGAAACAGCTTCATTCAAGGGATAAGGTGATTTGAATGACTTCCTTCTTTCATGTTACCTGTAAAAAAATCCCAAACATGTTAATAAAAATGTCTTCCCAGAATATGTCTTTATAATTGTCTTATTTCTGTTTCATTCTATTTTTTATATAAACTTAACTTTCTTTTCACCTTATTCATCTGCCTTATAAACTAGAGTTTCAGTGGATTTTAAAGTAAAATATGCTCAATTGGGAAAATCTCAAACAAATCAAATGCCAAAAAGGAGTTAGAAAGTACCCCAGTAGCAGCTTCTGGAATCATTGCTTTCCTGGGAATGGCATCACTTGTAGAATGCCTGTTGGAGCTTGCACTTGGGGATAGTGGCAGAGCCTTCTTTCCTGCCTCTGAAAAGTTTGTTAGGTGACAGGTGAGAGTGAGATTGGACTGGTGAGACCAGGTCAGTGCAGATGATACCAACTTCTAAGATGCTTCCAGTTGAGCATGGGTTCTGCTGAGCCACAGTCCTTTACTGTGGTTGTCTTGTTTGTTCTTTTCTCCTTCAAGGCTTCAGTTGGCTGACGCCTGGTTTTTAAGCCTCCCAATGTCTCTTAACTAATTTTGCAATACTGAAACAACTGTGAGTTATAGGCATGGAGTTATTAATCTTCTGAGTAAACATATCAAATATTTTATCTCAATTATAGAGTCTATAAGTCTTAGACACTTTGATATATGAATTTAGTTAGAAATTAGAGTATGTTCCTATGGGCTCAGCACATTTACAGAGAAAAAGATGTTCATGAGTTAGGGTCATTCATCTCAAAGAGTAGTTTTGTTTTGGTTTTTTTGGTATGGGGGATCAAACTCTGGACCTTGTGCTTGTGAGGCAGGTGGCAGAACCACTGAGCTAAATCCCCGGCCCTCAAAGAGTAGTTTTTGTGGTGAAATGCAGCCTATTCTCTACTGACCCCCCACCCCCACCCCAGCCATCTGGTCCTTTTTCTTCACATTGTAGGGAAGTGGGTAACATGAGGCCTAGGGAGCTGGGCCCTTTCACCCCCTATCATTTTCTATGTATAATAGACACTTGCTGGATGGTCCAGAAAGATGTCAGAGTAGGTTGAAATGGGGTGGTTGTCTCTCTCAAAGTTGAGCTGGCCCTAAGCTTGGGAAGGGCCTCCTGTGGTGATGTGTGTGCACTTGGAGTTTAGACTACAGGGTCAGCGGTGAGTTGAGTACATTGTCCTAATGCTAACTTAGTGAATACAGTACAGTGGTACCTTGGTTTGCAAACTTAATTCGTTCCATAAATCTGGAAAAGATGGCCACATTTGTGTTTGTGTGGGAAAGATGGCTGCAGTTGTGTTTCTGCAGAACCCTATGCAGAGTTCACAAACAAAAACAAAATTTTGCTAAATACTTCTGTTGCTAGCCAAATTGTTCACAAACAAAAGTGTTCTTGAGGCCAGCTACCACTGTATTTAGCAATATTCTGTGCTGGGCAATATGCTGGTCCTGGGTGGTGGCCACAGCAGTTCAAGGAATATCATATAGATAGGCATAATGGTAATAGCCAACATGTTGTGAGGATTTGCGGTGGGGTTTGTCATACACATACCTGTGTTTTACACGTTGTGACTGTTAGTCTTGATTGTCAACTTGATTGACCTGAGAAGTGTCTAGGAGATTAGTAAAGCACACTTCTGGTTATGTCTGGATGGGTCATGGAGACGTGACCTTGGAGATGATATCTGGTTCTTGCCCCCTTCCTCGTGGGCTTTTCTTCTGCTTTCTGCTTTGTGGGTGCCATGAGTTAAGCAGGTTTCCTCTGCCTTGACTTTCTGCCAGGATGTTTCTGCCTTGGAGCCAGCTGACCATGGGCTGAAACCTTTGAAATTGTGAGCCAAAATAAAGCTCTCTTTCTTTAAGTTGTGAGTGTTGGGTACTTTGCCCCAGCAATGAAAAGCTGACCAGTACAGAAAATTGGTACCAGAGAAATAAGGTTGCTGCTGTACCTGTACCTGATCGTGTGGGTCAGATGCCTTTGGAACTGGTTTGCAGGAGGAGTTTGGGAGTTTGGGAAGATTTGATTATGTGGACTAGAGAAGCCCTGAAATATTATAAGTAGAGTTTGATGGATGGGTCTGGTCAGAGCTCAGAAGACCAGAATGCTGATAGGAATGGACACAGTAAAGATTTTGTCCATGAGTTTTCAGATGGAAATGAGGACTCTGTTGGATGAGAGGCCATATGTGTAACATTCTGACAAATTATCTACGTTTTGTCCTTGCCCTAAACCTTTATATGAGGCTAAGTTTAAAGTTTGCAGACTAATCTGGTGGAGGAAATTTCAAGGCAGCCCAAAGTTCAGGCTGTAATGTAGGTACTTTTGACTGCTTTTAGCCAGATTGATAGTGAAAATCAAGAACAAAAGCAGAGCAGAAAGATTTTCAAAACTTTTAGGTTGGCCAGAAAAGAAGCATAAAGTTGGGGCCAAAGGAGGTTTGGTTGCTGAAGATGTTAGTGTCATTAAAAAGAAACCAAGTACTTTGCACTAGGATAGGAAGAAAGATGCCTTGGGGGAATCTCATGAAATAGCAAGACTGTTGTCCATCATAGGCTCATGTAAACTCCTTTGAAAGAATTTACCTTAAGAAAAGAATCCCAGCGCACCTTGGTCACTCAAGACTGCTTAAGGAAGTGTGTTCCTGGATTCAGGCATCCAGGCACTCTGAGGCTTCTAGAACTGTGGTCCGAGGAGGCCAGGATACTCCCTGTGCTGGCAGCAGACCTTGGCATAATCCATGTGATATGGGCTTTGCAGGAACACAGAATGCAAGAGTCAGGGGAGGACCCGATCCAAATTTCACAGGAAGGCCTGGGAGGCCAGGCCATGTGTCACAGGATTGGAGTCTGTGCCAGGAACCTCCAAGAGAGCAAAGCATGGAGCTATGAGATGGAGCTGAAACTGCCATTGAGTCCCCAGGAAATTGAAAATGCCAGGGCATGTAGAATATCTGCCGAGGAAAGTAGCAGGCACCCCCCATGGAGTTGTCCCAAGAGAGGCCATGTGGGCTGTAACTGGCAAGGCCACAGGTTGGGCCTTCCCAAGCTGTCTGCAACTCACACCTTCACCACCATTTGCTCTAAACGCTGGATGTGGAACTGTAAGATCTAATGTTTGCCCTGATTAATTTGGATCTTGTTTTGGTCTGATTCCTTTCTATTCCTCTGTTCCTCCCTTTTGGAACGGGAATGTTTATTCTGTGCCATTGTATCTTGGGAATATGTAGCTTGTTTTTTGTAGGAACTCACAGCTAGGAGTTTGCCTTGAGTCCCAGAAGACTTGGACTTTTGAGCAATGCTAGAAGAGCTGAGGCTTTGGGGAAGGAATTAGTCCATTTTCAGTTGTATGCAGGATACTTATATCATGTTAGGTGGAACGGTGAACTTGTTATTATCTCTATTTGGATATTAAATACAGTTTAAGGAAATTTGGATGTCAGGTTGACAAGGGGCAGACTATGATGGTTAATCTTAATTGTCAACTTGATTGGTTTGAGAGGTGCCTAGGAGATTTGTAAAGCACAGTTGCTGAGAGAATCTCAGTGGGTGATGGAGGTGTGACCCTGGGGACTAAATCTAGTTCCTGACCCCTTCCTGTAGGGCTTTTTCCCTGCTTGTAATTACCAGGATGCCATGAGTTGAGTAGCTTTCCTTCTCTGTGCCCTTCCGCCATAATGTTTTTGCCTTAGAGCCAGCCAATCATGAATCAAATCTCTGAGACTGAGCCAAAATAAACCTCTCCTCTTTTAAGTTGCCATTTCAGGTATTTTGTTCCAGTACTGGAAACCTATCTAGTACGTGTGTTTGCTTATTTATACTTAACAGTAAATCTGGGCAGTTTCTACTCTTCTATTCTCACCTCCCTGAATTCACATAAGTACTAAGGGGCAGAGCCAGGCTCTTTCCCTCCACTGACCGATGCAAAAGTGCTGCCCAGCATGGTGGCTGCCTTGAGGTAAATGCTCAGCCGAACTGCCCACCAGGACAGATATGTTTAGTTAGTAACTATGCCTGATTGGGATGGCTGCACCTCCAAGGGGCATCCTCAGGTTGCTAGGTTGAAGTGGGTGAGATGATCGTATCTAACTTTGTCTGGTCTTTCATTGACAGCTGAGATCATCTTGGTATGATTTAGGTGGGACAACATATAAGCCTTGGTGGGATCTGGCAGTCCTCAGACCAAAGTAGAGCTGTGATTTCCCCCACTGTGTGGTTATGAGTCAGGTCTCTTCAAAGCAAAGGGACCAATTACTGTTTTCAGTTGTTTCTGTTGACTATGGCCAGAAACAACTCAGTGTCTGTGAACTTCATATATGAAATGTAAATGATTACCTCTTCTCTGCCCATCTGACTCTGTAGCTTGGAAAAACAACTGAGATAAGAGATTAGAAAGTGTTTCCTTAAGCTGCAGTGGCAGCTTGTCCAGGTGTGCAAGCAGTCTGTTTATAGGAATATGAGTGAGTGTCAGGGAAAGGAAATGAACTTTCATTTCTAATTCAGACATCGGTGGCTTTAGCCATGTACAGATGTGAAAAGCTTTTCTGTAGCTCTGTTAATGGAGGAAGGGAATAACTTGTCCAGTGAAAATGTTTAGTTTTAAATTGACCAGCTTCGACCATTTTGAAATGTTTACTTACGTCTTTTTAGCAAAAGAGTTAGACATGCTGTAGGGTTAGGTCATGTCATGTGAACTGACCACTGCGAAGACTGCTCTAAAATGATAGGCATTTGGCAGATGTGACATGTCCCGTCTTACTTTCTCATAGCCGAGACACAGTACCCCACACCCACAACTCTAAGGAAGACATGTTTATTTGGGCTCACAGGTTGTAGAGGTTTCAGCCCGTAGTCCACCGGCTCCACGGCAGGGTGGCATGGCAGAGGAAGAGTACCTTCATGGCGTGGCGGCAGGAAGCTGAGAGTGAGATCCAGGGAGGCAGCCAGGAAGGAACTATATCCTTTGAGGCCACACCCCCAGTGACCCACCTCCTCCAACCAGGCTTCATCTCTCAACATCGTATTTAGTATAAATTTATCAGTGGACGAACCTACTGATGAATATCACAGCCCTGTAATCCAGTCGCCTCTCAAAAGCCCCACCTATGAGCACATGAGGTTAGGGTGACATCGAGATATAAACCATAACATGTCCTGAGCCCTGTGGATTCTCAAGGAGATAGCACATGACTCTGATCAGCCCCACATAGGGCACGTAATTCTGTTGCTATCCAATCTATCTTGAGCTGTGGGATAAGATGTAGAGGCCTGGCCTGATTTGGAAAGAATGAATTATTCTGTAGCTTTAACTAGGAAAGGCTATGTGGGATGTGGCCTTGGCACTGTCACCGTTCTGAGGGGTCATGGATGGTACGACAAGGGTGCTGGCCCAGTACTTAGCAATGTGGCCCTGAGATCATGGCTTTGTTTTTCCCCTTTTTTTGTGAATACTGACCTCTTGGTATTTATTGAGGCTAAATATTCAGTTCTTTGCTTTGGTACTAGGAGAGGATTCTGCAGAGGAGAGTAAAAAGGTTCCCAGTCTTAAGACACTGACCATCTACAAGTGATACAAGACAACCCATCAGTATGGTCAGTTCCTGACTACACTAAGAGCTCCTGAAAACAGAGGCAGCCCTTTTCTGCTCTCTGTCATGCCCCCGTATATGTAGTTAGTTCTCAAGTATTGATTGATATGATTTAACTTCATAATTAAATGCTAGGACAGGTAGCATAACTTTTAACTCTGGGATGGCCAATTTTTCAATACAGATGCCTGCACTACTCACTGGCTGTGGCCTAACAGGGCACACTGGGGAGAGCTGCATCAAGATTGGGGAGCACATGCTATGCCATCCACTAACTAGTGGGGTTGTCTGCTACAAAGAGCCCGGGTATAGTCATGTGGTGATCACTGATGCATCCTGCCAAGTGTATCAGGCTTTCTAAAGAGGGGGCAGAATTGTACTTAGGGAAAATGAAACTCACTAGTCCTTCCTTAGAGGGTAGAGCAGGATTTAGACAATCAGATGTGTTTTCAGTGTGGAGAAGAACAGTCACAAGGACCACACACACACCGGTGGGTATGGCCTATATGCAGTGTGTTAGGGAAGCTGATGGGCATGTGGAGGATGGAGGGGAATGACGGGGGCAGAGGCTCTGTTCCTGGTGGGGTCGTAACAGTCAGCTGACTGTCGGGAGGTGGGATGTAGACAGGGTATAGAGTTCCTGGGGGTGCCAGATATGGAGGGATCTATGCTGGATCCAGCCTCAGGCCTTTCAAGCTTCTTTCCCAACATATCAGGCATGGTTAGTTGCTCTACCGTCCTTTACTCACAGGAGACTCGCAGTGCTCTACTTTACCTTTGATTATTATCTGCTGTGTCTTGAAACGTTAGCACATACATCTGCTGACCCCTTGAGGATGTGAACGTTGTGTTACTTGTCTTTGAATCCCCAGTGCTCTGGTTCATGCCTGGTATACAGTAGATAGCTTGTGAGTTTTGTTGAATTAAACCAAAAGAGGGTGAGAGCTGCCAGGTGAGGTGGGCTGTGCTTGGAGGGGATCCTGGGTAAGGAGGTAGGAGGCTGCCAACTGTGCAGTGTACCCACTGCCAAAGGAACTCAGAGTGCATGTCTCTGCAGAGGCAAATGTGAAGCATCTGTGGATACCAGACTGCAAAGCACAAGAAATCAGTTCAAACAGAACATGGCAACCGAAATTTAACAGGTTAGAGGGACTGCCTTTGGAAAGTTGAGCCTAAATAAATTTCCAGAGGCAGTGCCTTGCAGCCTCGTGGGTCCTGTGTGTACGGATCCTTCACCAAGCCTATTGATCAGAGGGAGAGGTCAGAGGAGGTCCTCTAGGGAGAATGAGCACCTACTGAAAATTCCTTCAGATGCTTCAAGTTTTTTGAGAAACAGTGTGATCCTGCAGTCTGCATGCATTTAGTTAGGACTTTTTTCAATTGAAGCTGGCCACAAACCCAACCCAAACTGACTTAGTCAATTGTTTTTTTGTGGCCGAAGAGCCCAGTTGGAGGGGAGGGAATTTCTAACTCCAGGCTCAGTTTGGTCTAGGGGCACGTACAGTGCCAGTCACTACTAGATGCTGCTTTTTGTTGTTTTTCTGCCTGACACATTCTATTTTTGGCTTGGCTTCTCTTGGTGTTGGCACTCCATCTCTACATCCCCATTGGCAACTCCATATGCACAACCTATTCATGGCTTATATCCAAAATCTCCCCTAAAGGTTCATTGTTCAGAGGTAGAGCTTTTAAAAGATGAGGTGATTGGATCCTGGGTGCCTTTTTGCATATTCTCTCTGCTTCCTAGTTGCCGTGGGGTGAATAGCTTTATTCTGTCACTCCCTTCTCCGTGCTGCTTCTGCCTCACCACAGTCCTAAAAGCAACTGACCATGGACTGACACCTCTGAAACCATGAGCCAAAATAAATCTGTCCTCCTTTAAGTTGCTATTCTCAGGTATTTTGTCAGGGTGATAAAAAACTAACACAGCCACTGGGATAAGTCCAGTGACAAACTCCTTCTCTAGTTGCTGAAGTACAAATTCCAGGGTTAGCTCTAATTGGAGCTGGCTGGTGTGGGTTGGGAAACATGCCTCTTTAAACAAGTAACCTGGCCCTCATGCCAACTCCTGAACTGAAAGTAGGGATGGAGCAGTTCCTGGAAGAAAGTTGGAGTCTGTCACCCTGTGGTTTTGCTGGGTGACAAGGACCACAGTGAACCACTCTATCCAAGCTGACTTCTCTCATATTGGCAGCAGAGCAGCAGCTACCTTTACTGCCCTAGTGAGCAGGAGAGTTCCAAGGGCCTCTTCCATCCCCAGGTGTGATGCTTCTCTCTGCTCACAGACCATATATCTTTGAGGCTACCCTGCTGGCCACCTCCATTTGTCACCCCTGACACATTCTGAATGTCATGCTGGGCAGGGTTCTGCCCCACATGGCTGGTCACAGGGTCATCAGACTATGGTGGACCTCAGGAGGAACCTCTTCAGGGTTCTTGTTGCTCCTCTGAGGACTGCACTCACGGGAGAAGTTGATTCATGCTTCCCTGAGTGTCTAGAAGCTTGCAGAGCTTTTCCTCCCTTTTGCTTAATTGGCCTTGCACCATAACCTAAGTGGGCAGGCAAGAATGACTTTTTCTGCTTTATAGATGGAGGGAGAAATAAGTCAAATGGGGTGACACTAGAGTAGAGACAGGGGGCACAAATGTCATGTAAAAATTGTAGTCTTAAACCAAAGACGGGGAAAGAAAGACAAATGGTTCTGGCCACTTTTTTAATGTAATGTGGCATTAAACTGCCCATTGGAGGCTACTTAAGCACATACTTCATTAATACCTGCAGGGGAATAAAATACCCCTGTTTACGGCTGAGCAGCTCCGAGCTAATGCCTGCCTGCTGGTCGCCCTCCCATAGTTCACCCACCAGTTTTACCAGACAGTGGATCAGCTTATTGAAACTGTGATAGTGGCTCTGTGGTTTCCAGAGGTCACTTCTTGTAGTGTGTGAGACAGTGTGTGGGAGGGCCTCTCAGCAAACCCAGCCCCGGGGTGCACTGTGACCTCAGATAACCCAACCACTTGGAGAACTAGCAGCTGCTCTTGATTCCTGCTGCCCTGGGGTTGGCTCTCTTCCCAGGCATCTCTGGGCCCTCTAGAACCTCCCTCTGAATCCTCTGTTTGGGCTTTGCTCATCAAGTCACAGCAAATTGTAGTTTTTCAACCAGAAGAGATCATCTGATTCTGTGTGCTCATTTTACACATGAGAAACAAAGGCCAGACCCCGCTGCGTGGCACCTGAGGCCCCGAATGGCCCGCTGTCTGTGCAGCTTCTTCCCTTCCCCTCATCCTCACGCAGCGCACCGTGGGGCACTCATCACCTTGCTGTGCATTCATTCCTCTCTGGACCCGACCAGCCCGACCTGCTGTCTGGAGCTGCCAGGCCGTGGGTAGAGGGCGGGCTGGCTGTGCTGGGAAAGAAGTCTCCCTGGAAGAGAGCAAAATCAAGGGGCCCTTGGTATTATGGAACTTATTAGCAGGAAGGGACATCTCATAGCCTTTGGTCAAAGCCCCTCAGTATGCCCACTTTTGTATTCATTTATAAGCGTTGAATAGCTATTTTTGTGACAGGGCTTGGGAATACAGTCGTGCGTGAAACAGACATGACCTCTGGCCTTACAGACACTATCATCTATCAGGGGACACAAATATTAAAGAGACAATTTAAAAAAACTTAATTATTTTAAATTGACAAATTATACATATTTATGATATACAATTGGTATATATTTATATATTGTGAAATTGCTAATTAAGCTAATTAATATATGCATTGGTCCACATACTTATTTTGGGGGGCTGAGAACATTTAGAATCTAGTCTTAGTAATTTGCACTGTGTTGTACATAGTCTTAGTATTGTACACCATGTTGTATAATAAATCTCCTGGACTTATTCCTCCTGTTTAACTGGAATTTTGTATCCTTTAACCAAACTCCCTCTAGGCCCCCTGCCCCTATCCTGGGTAACCACTACTGTGCTTTCTGCTGAACTCACACACACACAGACATGCACACACGGGCGCGCGCGCACACACACGCACATACGAATTCATAAGTATTTGTCTCTCTGTACCTGGTTTATTTCACTTAGCATAACATCCTCAAGGTTTGTCCTTCTTTTTAAGGCTGAAGAATATTCCCTTGTGTATACATACCACATTTTCTTTATCCGCTCATCTACTCACGAGCACTTAAGTTGGTTCCACATCTCGACTATCATGAATAATGCTTCAGTGATCATGGGAGTACAGATGTCTCTTCAACACACTGGTTTCATTCCTTGGGCAAGTTCCCAGAAGTGGAATTCCTGAATCTTGTAGTAGTTACATTTTTAATTTTTTGAGGAACCTTTGTAATGGCTGGATTAATTTACATTCTCACCAGCAGTATATAAGGGTTCTCTTTTCTCCACAGCTTTGGCAATACTTAGTGCTTGTCTTTTTGATAGTAGCCATCCTAACAGGTATGAGGCACTATCTTATTTACTGTGTATTTTCTTAATAATTATTGATATTGAATATTTTTGCATATACCTGTTGGCTATTTGTATATCTTCTTTTGAGAATGTTTATGCAGATCCTTTGCTCATTTTTTAAAAATTGGGTTGCTTTCTTGCTGTTGAGTTTTCTGTATATTTTGGATACTAACCCCTTAGTAGATATATGGTTTGCAAATATTTTCTCCCATTCTGTAAGTTGCCTTTTTATTCTGTTGATTTTCCTTTGCTGTGTATAACCTTTCTGGTTCGATCCAATCCCCATTTGATGGCTTTTTGCTCTTGTAGTCCTATCCAAAAAGTTTTTTCCCGGACCAATGTGAAGAAGCTTTATCTTATTTTTTTTAGTGCTTTTCCAGTTTCAAGTCTTAATGTTTAAGTCTTTAATCCATTTCTATTTTAATATTTAGATCTTTAATGCATTTTGATTTTAGTTTAGTGCATGGTGAGAGGTATAGGTCTAGTTTTAATCTTTGGCAAGTTGAAACCCAATTTTTCCAGCACCATTTATTAAAGAGGCTGTCTTTTCCCCAGTGAAGGTGTTTGACTCCTTTGTCGAAGATGAGGTGGCTGGGTGTTTTTGGAGTTGTTTCTGCATCTTCTAATCTGTTCCACTGGTCCTTGGGTCTGTTTCTTTGCCAGTACCATGCTGTTTTTATCACAGTTGTAGTACAGTTTCAAGTTGGGGATTGTGATACCCCCTGCGTGTCTCTGTTACCTAGAATTGCTTTTGCTATTCTGGGTCTTTCTTGTTCCAAATGAATTTTTGGATTGTTTTCTCAAGGTCCGTAAAGTATGCTGCTGGGATTTCAATTGGGATTGCATTGAATCTATATAGCAGTTTTGGAAGTATGGCCAATTTTCACTATATTGATCCTTCCTACCCAGGAGCAGGGGATGTCTGTCCATTTTCTGATATTATCTCCAATCTCTCTTTTCAGAGTGCTTTAGTTTTCAGAGAAGAGGTCTTTGATATCTTTTGTTAGGTTGATTCCTAGGTATTTCAGTTTTTTGGATGCTGTTGAGAAAGGAATTATTTGCCCTATTTCTCTCTCAGTGAGTCTGTTGTTCATGTAGAGGAAAGCTATTGATTTTTGTGTGTTGACCTTATAACCAGCTACTTGACTAAATTTGGTTATTAAGTCTAGAAGACTTTTGGTGGAGTTCTTGGGGTCTTCTATATAGAGTATCATGTCATCTGCAAATAATGACAATTTGACTTCTTCATTTCCTATCTTTATTCCTTTTATTTCCTTATGTTGTCTTAATTTCTGTGGCTAATGTTTCCAAAGCTATATTGAACAGGTATGGTGATAGTGAACATCCTTGTCTTGTTCCTGATTTTAGTGTGAAGGATTTAAGTTTTTGACCATTTAGTGTGATGTTGGCTGTTGGTTTTTCATAGGTGAGTTTTATCAGATTGAGGTAGAGACCATCTATTCCAATTTTTTGTAGAGTTTTTATCATAAATGCATGTTGGATTTTGTCAAATGCTTTTTCTGCATCTATGGAGATAATCATATGGTTTTTGTCCTTGGCTCTATTGATATTGTGTATTACATTGTTGACTTTTATATATAGTGTAAGGTAAATGGTCCAGTTGGGTTCTTTTGCATGTGAATACCCAGTTACACCAACACCCTTTGTTGATGAAATTGTCCTTTCTTCCTGTGTGTTCTTGGCCTCTTTGTCAAAGATGAATTGGCTGTAAATGTGTGGATTTGTTTATGAACTTTCTGTTACAGAGAAAATTTTTTAAAATTTCAATTTTCAGCCTGGGGATTGAGTGTGCCTGCCTTGAAAGTGCAAGGTAGTGAGTTTGATCCTCAGTACCGCTCAAAAAATTAAATTTTCATTGTGAATTAGGGCTATGAATATAACAGGCTTTTACAGCATATGACAATGGGTTCCTGTTTTTTCTGGGAGGGTAATAAAGGCTTTGCTGTGGAAGTATCACTTAAGCTAAGCCTTGAAGGACAAAATAGAGCTTAGCCTGATGAAAAAAGAATGGGGAGACATTCTGGAAGAGGGAACAGGATGTAGAAAGGTTCCACTGTGGCCCAGGGATATAGCACAAATTAGTGGCTCACCCAGGGCTAGTAGAAAACAAATACGGCTACAGATCCTGTGTTCTTTCTACTCAGTGGTCCTGGGCTTGTTTTTAGGCCCATCTCATGGTGCTGTGTGCTTGCTCTGTATGAAGGGGAAAGTTAACATGTATGGGGGCAGGTGTATCAGGTAGTAAAGGAGGCTGGGTAAAGGCATAGAGGAGAGAAAGGGTCTGATACATGTGAAAAACAGCAGGTTGACCTATGGTGTTGAGCAAAGGATTCTCCCAGAAGAGAAGTGGGATAGGTGGTTGAGGAAGGTAGGGAGGTGTTGAAAGTTGAGGACCTTACTCTGGGCTTGCAGGTTGGGATGGAATGGGGGAACCAGGTATGATGATATCAGCTTTTATCTCAGCAATTTGACTATTTATTCCAGGCCCGACTTATAAAGGCTTTCTAGTAACTTAGAAAGATATATACCCTGCTTTTTGCTTTTGATATACATGCTAAAACCAGAAAACCTTGAGATTTTATAGTTTTCTTTAGATATAATTTTGTTACTTTATTCTTTCTCCTTTTTCCTTCTCTACCTCCGGTAGCACCCATGACTGCCTTATCTATGCTTGATGTGGGTGCTAGATGGTAGAGTTACAAAGATTATAAGGGATGATTCCTGCCAACGGGGAGCCCAGGAGTGCAGGGCACTGGCAGGGTGCAGAAGAGTTGGGGGCGGGGGGCGGCTGCTGCAGAGAATAAGCCGAGAAAGCCTTTCCAGGAATATGTGGCCATTGGGTGGATGAGAGGAGCAAAGAGGTGAACGTCGCCTGGCTGCATCAATCCTCTGTTGATCTTCTGACAGCAGGTTGGAAGCTCTTGAGACTAGGATCAGACTGCTGAGGAGGACCAGGTGCTTGGGGATGGATGGGTGGATGTGTAGATGGGAGGACAAATCAATGTTGCTATTACAACGCTAGTGAAAGGATCCCTACAAATAGAACAAGTAGCAGTAAGGATTCTGGTGTCTCCCACCCACTGCCAGTTGACAGCTCCTGTTTCTCATTACGTATATGGTTAACTGGTCTAGAAATGTAACCTGGTTTAGGAGCTGTTGGCTCAGAGACAGTCCTGTGGGTGAAATTCCACAGCTTAAAGAAGTGAAGGAGGTTTCTGAATTAGATTTGAGCCTTTATTTCTCTGGTGGCTTGAGGGCTCATAGGGTCCAGATTAGAGGGGGTCTCCGGTGGTGTTTTTCTGAGGGGCATTTGGCCCTGCCACTTGGAACTTCCATCCTGTGAAAAGAAACCCGGACAGATGAATGGCTGAGCAACACAGGTCTGGCTCAGCCCAGCAATGGAGGGCTATGGGGATCATTCTGTTCAGCCTTGGGGCAGAGGGCTTTTAAGGTGCAGCCTGTGCCCAGTTTCATATAGACAGGACCTCATTTCCTGTGGAGGCTGCTTTCTTGCCCCTTCCTCAGCCACTGTCTTCCTGCATCTTTACCATTGCTTCTTCCTTTGCACACTTATCTCTCTCAGCCACAGACCTCAGCATCTTCTCTGTGGATGTCTCACCTGATTCCTTGCTGCTCTGCACATTGCTACCTTGCTCAATTATAGAATTTATGATCGTGCTGGCTTCCTTTTCAAATTAACTTGACTTTCTCTTTTCATATGAACAGAGCTTTTATGAAACAAATAATTAGCCCACTTTGCCTGATTGTTGTTTTGCAAAAAATTTTTTTAAAGCATTACATTTGTTTAATGTAGAGATGAATGCTCAAGTCATAGGAGTCCCTTTTAATGTCAGGATCAAAGACCAGGATGACATTAGCTTCTGGGCAAACTGGTCTGCTGTGTTGTTCAGTTAGCCTCATGGTGGAATCTCTGTAATAAAGAATCACAGGAAAGCAAGGTTATATTTCTTATAATCAATTCCATCAAGAAATTCACTATGAAGAGTTTTGAAAGAGACAAAGTCTTTAAAAATTAAGGGGGGAGGAGGGGAAGGAAGAAGTATAAAAGAACTTTAAACAATTCAGTTATACTAATGGCCCCTGTGTTGATGTGGCAAAATTACTTATAAATAAAAGCCAAAGAGGAAAAACAAGTTATGTTTGGTAGTTGTACTCTTTGTTCTCTGCCTTGTTTTTCTGCTCTGAAGTATAGTGTGTCTTGACGTAGGGATGTAACTGCTATGAATATTGATGGCAGCAAAAGCCTTTTTTTCCTGTCTGGCCTAGTAAATAAAGCAGAAAGGATAAAATGGGAAGAGGAATTGTAAAATTAGTATGGCTTTTTTAGATTATCTTGTTCCCTTAGAACTGGAAGTCTCAAAAACATTGGCCACGTACGTTTGTTGGTCAGGGTCTGATTTGAGCACAACAGGTTGGTATTTTCAGGGATTTTTGCCTCTGGTTGAAATAACAGAATCTTTTTTTCTTTAAGTTTTCAGAGTTAATGTCCCTGCCTCATTGGAACATTTCTGGATCTGTCCCTTTCGCCCAGCAGGAAAATTGGGCCCTGTTGCTCAGCATACCTGTTGTAGTGTGAATGTGGGATTGTATGGCGTGCCTCCTGGGCTTGGGGACACTGGTCACCCAAAAGGGAGTCTTGTAGGTCTGCCGGTGCCACTCTGGGGGCGTCTCCCCGGACTCCCGAGCCCAGACGATGAGGTTCTGTGAAGAGAGTGGGGTACTGGCCAGGCATGGCAAAGTGCACGCGGGGGACAGGAGCAGCCCTGCCAAGGATGTGACCTGTTTGAGGGTCTCGCGAGGGCCTGAGCGGAGAGGTTGGGGCTGAGCTAGGCTTTTTACTTTGTAAATCCCCTGACTCTGGAGAACTCAAACCAAACTAAAATTTATTAGATGCTGTGATGGTGTCCTGGGGATCAGAGGAGGCTCTGAGGGCAGGTTTAGAAATAACGGGAATCGGGATCACTCTGGGCCCAGAGAAGGAAGAACAGATAAGCTGGCTCTTACATGACCAGCAGGGAGTTGAAAGTGGGGGTGACTTCTGGAATGCACAGCCATGCTTGGATGGTCCCCCCACCTGTGGCCATCAGGGAGGGTACTGGTGGAGAGTCTGGGGAGGTTCTGCAGGGAACAGCCAGAGACAGAGGGTGGCTTGCCTGCAGCAGACACCTGGAGCCCAGGGCGGGCTGGGCAAAGTTCTCATTTAAATATAAAAGAGCACAGGGGTAGTGTGCTCATACGTGCGCGCGCGTGCGTGTGTGTGTGTGTGTGTGTGTGTGTGTGTGTAAATATATATATATATTTGGTGGCAAACTTTTAGGGAGTCAAGTTTGTGAGAATCTTCCTGAAACGAATATTTTAAAAGATGATTCTAAAAATAAAAAGTTTCAGAAGCTTAAATGTTCTTTTTAAAAACCAACAAATTTGCATTTTTAAAAATATGTCTACAGTAGTAGTCATATAAAGCACAGCAGAGTCCTCAGCCCGATCGGCTGTGAAAAGGAATGGGGAGGGGGAGTGGATAAGACCTCGGCTCTGTGGAGATGGTGGGGAAGGAGACAGAGATGGAGGGGCTGTGTCAGCGGCCCCTCATGATTTCAGACATTCTCTGTATATGTTTGAAACCCTCACGTCCACTAAGACTAAACCTTTTGAGAGCTACGACCAGGGTTGGGGATGTTTTGCTGATCCTCGCTGCTGGTACAGAGCCTGTCGTGCAGGAGAGGTGCTTGCTGAGTGTGTTCCTGAGCCAGATTTATTTTGATCTCTTCTACTAGCTATATCAATAAGTGAATCCCATGACTTCTAGTTTGGTAAGGAACAAGGCCCCTCTGTAATACTATAGCGTATTACTACTCTGTAGACCAGATTGAAGAGTTCTAATTGTTGATTTTTGTTTAGCTATTAAGTAGCTTCTCACCAGGAAATGCCTTTTGGTTACATATATTCCTGTTGGTTCTTATTTCTACTGAAACTAGGCCCAGATAAAGAAATATTTATAAAAGAGAAAAGAGTCACAATGTTTAGACCTGCCCATGCAGGTGTTTTTCTGCTCAGGGAGTCAGGTGGATTGGATCTGGGTGGGTTCTTAAGAGTCTTCCTGCCCTTGGGCCAGTGGCTGAGGGTGTGGCCAGCAGGTGGGAATGCTTATTGAGACTAACCAAAGGGAAAGATTTGAAGGCTGAGCCTCAGCAAGTTCCTGTGGCCTGGGGGCAGTGTTGCCCAGGGAGGAGAGGCATGGCAGTCATCAGGCAGTGTGTTTGCCATCCGGATTCACTGTAGATGAGCACACTTATGTGCAGAGGAGGGGAAGGACTTTTCCAAGGTCATTTTGCTACTTAGAGACAAAGCTGACTCTTGTAAGTCAGACGTAAACCCAAGAGGAATTAAGGATAAGGGTCCAAACAAGCACATCTTCATTTCTTCCAGAGGACATTCTGTTCAAAGCTGCTGGTGCAATCTTTGCTTGCACCCTTGTGCTTCTCTGGGCCTCATTTGGCAGTCTTGGGAGGAAAACATGCTGCATTCTGCAAACACGTGCAAATAGCAAACATGCCTGTTACGTCCTGGGCAGACTCATTGCAAATACATCCAGGGCAGGTGGAAAAATGCAATCATGCAGCCTGGAATGAAAAGTGTTTTACACTTAGCTGCTTATGAGAAATCCAGTGTTAAAATTAAAATGCTTTCCTGGCCCAGGTGCAGTGTAATTGTTTCATTTTTCATAATGAAACTTTGGAGAAAAACATGCTTGTATCTCTGAGATGTTGATTCTAATCACTGGTTCATTTCTTTTGTTTCTTCTTCTTTTTTCTTTTTGTTATGTTTCTTTGTTTCTCTTCACAGGAAAAAGTAGAATATGCCTTCCTGATTATTTTTACAGTCGAGACATTTTTGAAGATTATAGCATATGGATTATTGCTACATCCAAATGCTTATGTTAGGAATGGATGGAATTTACTGGATTTTGTTATAGTAATAGTAGGGTAAGTAAATCCTTCTTACTTTGGGGAGATGTTTATCTGGAAAACAGGAGGTGGAGGTTGGAGGGGGGAATGACTTTTTAGGGAAGAATTTTTCTCTTTTATTCCAGTTATTGTACCAAGACCTACCAGGAGTTCTTTTAAGACTGCCAATACTGCTGCCAGTCTTGGGGGAAAAAAACTACTTTATTACTCTTGTTTTTAATAATATGTTGTGGAAGGAAGTCTAAGCTCCTAATATGAGATAGTTTACCTTCCAGGGCCTGAATCTCCACACATAGACCAGCCTTGCTGATGGTTAGGGTCAGATGACTAGAGATCTTAATACTTAGCACCCTAGTAAGCTAAATAAAATAATAAAGCCTTTATAACAGTGAAGTTTTCTGCTGTTTACCATCCTTGGAACAAAGCTATTTTTTTTCTGCTGACTTGTAGGAGAAATTTTGGCATGCTACTATTCCACTTTAAATAACAAAATAAGAGTCTGAATGATGTCACATATCTGGCATAAAATGAAATAAGCTAGAAATGCAGAGAAGCAGGTGTTTTCTCAAAATCCTGTTGCAGGAAGAAGATGCCAGTAGTTTTCGTTAGAGAATGTTGAAATAAAAAATAGTGGCCTGTATTTTCCTGCTTCTTCCACACCTGGAAATGTTGCTAGCAGAAAAAAATGAATTGGTATTAGAAGAATGATGAATCTTTGAACCAAATATCCACGTGGGGAAATAAAGTATATCCTTTTTCTGAATCTTAATTACCCTAGCTGTTCTATGGGTTGCTCCTAAACTTGTGTTTATTTCTATAGAGAGAGATTTTTAAATAGCTTCTATGACTTTGATCAGCTGCTTTTGGCACTTAAGCAAGGTGATTTTTCTTTTGGATTATCATTTTATCATGAATCCTTTGAGTTTTCATTTGATAATAATTCTGCTGGCTATTGGGGAGTAGAATCAGTTTCTGGTCTGTCTTTTCAAGCTAGGAAATTAAAATGAGATCCAAAGTGGTGGCCCAGTGGGGTAATCAGACAGATGAGGGGGAAGGTTAGCTTTTGCCAAAGCTACCATAGTACTCTCACACCTGAGGTATCATTGCAAAAATGCTGCATATACATGAACAGATGGCAGACGGGCAGGAAGGGAGATTTCTTGCTTCATTTGGTGCACTCTGTTGAGGAATGGAAGGCAGGTCTCTTGGTTTTCTGACAGTCTTCCTGTACCTCTCTTGCCATGGGACTTTGTGTTCAGGTAGAGAATGGAGATGCTTAGCTCCATTTCTTGTGTCTCCGTGCTGTCTGCCTGGAGACATATTGCATATGACAGCACAGCACGAAGACAGGGAACCAAGTGAGCATGGTGGGCTTCCCAAGTTTAAGAGACAGAGACAGGAGTTCAGGAGGGGCTCAGTGCTGGAAACTTGAGAAGCAGAGTGTGGGAAGAGAGGAAAATAGAGAGAGCACTCCCTGAATGTGCCTTGCGGTCCTCTGGAATTTTGGCTGAAGATTTACGTAAGATACAATTTTATGAAGCCAGGCAAAAAACACTGTTAGAAAAAGGAAGAAAGCTGGGCGTGGGGAGCATAAAATAAATTCCAGGGCTCACCTAGGACTGAGATGTGTTCAGGTTCTGACTAACGAGAATAAAAGATCTCTCTGAACACCTTGGACTGTCCTGGAGACTCTAGCAGGCCCGTCATCAGTGGGGCTAACCTAGCTCCAGAGCAGGGGTTGGGAAACTTCATGTGGTGAGCCAAATTCTAGTCTATTTAGCCTGCCACCTGTTTTTATGAATAAAGTTTTATTGTAATGTAGCCTCACTCAGTGTTATGTAATTGAGTAGTTTAGGTCCACAAAGCCTGAAATATTTAGTGTCTGACGTTTTACAGAAGATGTTTGCCAGCCCCTGATCTAGTGTAAAGACTACCTAAATCTTTTGCTAACATTTTTGAAAAAAGTCTGAAATGGAGCAAACTGATGTATGAGTAACTCAACTTACTAACAGAAACAAAGTATTCTTCAGAGGAAGACGACAAAATAGAAATACTTTCTTTTTGTGGCACTAATAGGGATTGAATCCAGGGCCTTGGCATGGAGCTGCATCTTCAGCCCTTTTTGTTTTTTATTTTAAGACAGGTGTGCACCACATGCCTAGATACGTAAAAGTATTTTTTTAAATGTTCAGCATACAGTCAAATAATAGTAGACACATGAAGAAATTTTACCCATAACCAGGAGGAAATTCTATCAGGAACAGAGTCAGAAATGGCAGAAATGTTGGAATTGGCAGAGAAGGACCTTATATTAGATTAAAACCTGCTATTATAAATATGTTTATAGTCTTAAAGGAATACATGACTATGAAGAATATGGGACAAGATAACAAAGGGCCAGTAGAACTTCAAAAGCTGAAAAATACACCCGAAAAGAAAAATTTCCCGGATTGACTTGATGCCACATGAGACACGATCAAAGAAAAAACACTAGGGAACTTGAAGATGCAGCAATAATGTGAAGAATAGTAATTAAGGAAAAACTGAGCACCATATGTGTGACCTATGGGGAATTATCAAGCGGTCTTCTAACCTTCATGTTTGGAGTGTCTCAGAAGGAGAAGGCTGAAGAGACAGGAGGAATATATTTCAAGAAATGGCACCAAATTTTCCAAATGTGATGAAAATATAAGCTCATAAAAGAAGCTCAAAAACTCCTGAGTAAAATATACATAAAGAAAACCACGGGCCGGGCATTTAGCTCAGTGGTTTCGCGGCCTGCTGCGAAAGCACTAGGACCCGAGTTCGATCTCCGGTTCCAAAAAAACCCCCCAAAACTAAAAAAAAGAAAACCATGACAAGGCACATCACAGAGTCAATTTTCTAAAACACAGGAATAATGAGAAAATTTCAAAATAGAGTAAAAGCTGTCTCAGACCTCTTAACAGCTATGCAAGCCAGGAGATACTGAAGAGGGGGGAAATGTCTACTCCAGTTCTTATTCAGTGAAATGCATTCCAAAACTGAAGCAAAAAAAAATTTTTTTTTGAGAAATCAGAGCTGAGAATTCATGATGGATAGACCTCCTCAAGAAAGTTTAAAGGCAGTTTTTCAGGCTGAAGGAAAATAACACCAGACAGAAATGTGGGTCCACACAGAAGGAAAAAAGAATGCCAGAAAAGGTAAATAACTTGGATAGGTATAATGACATTTTTCTCATTTAAAAATATTTTTAAATGTCATTGTTTAAAGCAAAAATAGCAATATATTATGGGGTTTATACCTTCTACAGAAGTAAAATATATTACAATAATAGCACAAAGGATTGGGACCGAGAAATAATTGTGTTCTGTTGTCAAATACTTCTACAGTAGATAGAGTGATAAAATATTATTTGAAGATAGATTGTGATAACAGGTATATTTTACAGTCTAGACGTTGGATTGGCAAACTGCCTATAAATCAAATCTTGTCCCCATTCCATTGCCCTTTGGCACAGTATTTTATTTGCCATCTGTTTCAGAAAATAAAGTTATATTGTAACCCCAACACACTTACTTGTGCCTATGGCTGTTTAATGTTTAACAACAAACTTGAGACCTTGTAGGCTGAAAATCCTAAAATATTTACTATCTGGCACTTTATAGAAAGTTTTCATTGATACTTGCCCTAGAGGAACCATACTCTGTTTCTAGGAGAAAATCTTTATGACCTCAGAGTAGGAAGAGATTTCTCAGGCATAAAAGGCATCAGCCATAAAAGAATTGAAAAAAAGAATAATTGAAAAATTGCACTTTATCAAAATTTATAACATTTCTTCAAAAGACAGTTTGAAGAAAATGGACAAGTGATTTACAGATTGAGGAAAAAGTATTCAAAGTATATGTTTCTAACAAAGAACTTGTGTTCAGCATATATAAAGAACTCCTACCACTCATCAGTAAGAAGGCAACCTGGTACATAATGGACAAAAGATTTGAACACATCTTCAGCAAAACATACATGTTAATGGTCAACAAATCTGTGAAGGGGTAGTGAACATTGTTAGTGATTAGAGAAATATCAGTACCACAAAGACAGCATTGTGTGCCTGCTGGAATTACTAAATGTAAAAAGACCAAAAATAGCAAATATTAACTAACATATGAAGCAATTGGAGCTCTCATATACCACTTCGAGAAATGGAAAGTGATAGAACAACGTTGGAAAAAATTTCCAACTTCTTAAAAATGCTGAAACAACTTACCATGTGACCATATTACCAGTTCTTTTTAAAGTATTTATCCAAGGTAAATGAAAATGCATGTTCTCAGAAGAGGTTTATTTATAGAGGAAAAACTGGAAATAATCCAGATAATCTCACAATAGATGAATGGATAAATACATTTGGCACATTTATATAATGGAATATTACTCAACAGTAAAAAAAAACTGATAAATTTATCAACGTGGATGAACCTCAGAAACATGTCAAGCAAAAGAAGATAAGCAAAAAGAACATACTACAATATTCTATTTATGTAGGTTCTAAAAGAGGAAGAAATGCTGTATGGATAAATAGCCACTCAGCGGATACTGAAGGTGGGGCTCCGAGAGAAGGTGACTGCACAGGGACTGAAGAGAGCAGCTGGAGATGTCCTGTGTGTCCATTGTGGTGGTTGTTACTTAAACTTGTATATCTGTCAAAACTTACCTTATTATACACATTAAACGGGCACCTTTTAGTCCATGTAAATTAAACTGCAATAAAATAGATTTTAAGAGTAAAAATCATTTAGGAAACTAAAATGTGCTTATTGGTCTCTGTTTCTCATTAAGTATGAAAAACTTAGAACATAACGTTATTCTTTATCTAAAATATGCACTAAATTATGATCAAAGAAAGAACAGGAAAAAAGTTTTATAAAAGAAAAAGACAAATTATGATGTCTTCATTTGAATCAAATTTCCGCTCACTAAAGTTTTCCAACTGTAGTCTGTACCTCAATGCAGTGGATTTTCTGTTCCAAGTTCACAGTGACCTATTACTTTGGTGCAAATTCCCACTAACAGAGACATTAAGTAAGTAATGGACATTTCTAAAATACTATTAATAACGTGACCATGAGAGGACTCTCTGGGTCTACCAGAGCTGAAGTTACTACCTTTAAAGAAGAGTGTGATGTGAGTCAACTTTTATCCTACTACCCTGTTTTTTCAAGAAAGAACCATTTCAAATATTTAGACATTGAGCCTCAGCATTTAGGTTTTGTGAAGAAGAGCTCCGATTCTTCCTTGCAGGGCTTCTGACTTTTGTTAGCTTGGGCAGCTACTTGTCTTTCCTGTCCTGTCTTGGGGTAAACTTTTAATAACCTAGGACCAAATGTTGCTTTCTTCCTTGTCCTTATGTTGTCAGGCACACAGTACTTTTTTGGGCGAGGGTGGTGGCGAGGGAATTGAATCACAGAATATGGGAAGAGGAAGGGTGGGGCTCTGGGTTCCTTAGTCCAGTTTGCCCATTTCACAGAGGGAAACGGGCCCAGAGGGGCTTTCTTCATGCCTCAGACCTGTTAGGTGTGATTACAGCCGCCCACTGTCTGGGATTGGCAGCCAGCTTTTCTCTCTGATGCCGGCTCTTGTGCAACACAAGAGAAAAAGACATTATTCACCTGTTTTCAAGGACATTGCTAAGGAGCAGGGGATGAAAGTACCCTGAAGTGCACATTGTGAAATGTTGATACTTGAAAGTGATCTTAAGTCACCACCTGCATAAATTACTTTCCTAACCCTTTGGGATGAAAATTCCTGTGGCTTCCATATTTCAGAAGAGTTTGAGGTTTTCCTTCTTCCCTTTGCTTTGTTTTTGTGAAGCTGTGAACTTGTTTTGGCGAAGAGACTTTTAACTTTAGCCTTGCTGCAGGCGTTTACAATAATTTTTTTAAACTATGTTAATGGGAAATCTGTCATAAATTTGATCTGTTTCCCCAGTCCTGGCTAGGAAGAGCCCGCCTCTGAAGCTGTGGAAAAGAAGAGACCTGGCTTCTTGTTCTCCTCAGCGGATTCATTGCCAGTTGCTGTACTGTTATTAAAACAAAGGGCTGGTCTATAAATGCCCCAGAATGACAGGGCTGTGCCCAATCGGGACTGCAATCAGACCACCCTGCATGTCATGGACTTAGTGTCTCAGTGATCCAGCAGCCTGCCAGTGAGGGCAGAATTTCTGCTTTGGCTGCTAATTAACCTTTAGGAACCTCTTCTTTGTTGCTGGGCCAATCATTCCCACAATCTGATTGGCCAGAGTTGATGCTATTTGCAGTAGGCAATTTTATATTTATATTCTAAAAAGTGAGCAACAATTCTGAAGAATAAATATTTATTTGAAAGAGCAAAAGTAGCTGTTAAATGAGCAGATTGCCTGAAAATAGCTTTATCTGAAAAACCTTCTGAGAGTAGGAAAAAAAACTTAGCGTGGCTGCCAGTTACAATATTATTCACATTTCAAAGGAGAAAATGGCAATATTAATACCTTCCCTTTGGTAGCTGCTTTTAGCCTTTGCACAGTTCCTTCGCATCTGTGATTTACATCATTCCCCAAATATCTCTGAGGGTGCAGGCATGTGTGGGTGTGTGCGTGCATGCGAGTGACAGCACTAGATGGAGTACAGCACATTAAGTTGGACGTTGAGGTCATTTATTGATTTCTTCATCAGCTATTTCTGAGTACTTCATATGTGTCAGGAACTGTTGTAGGCACTAAGCTAGACAAAGCAGGCAAAACAAATGAAACTCCCTGCCCTTACAAAAGTACATTCTAGTGGGGCCAGAGGACCTCGATTCAAATGTTAGTTCTGCCCCCACTGTGTGACTTTGAGTAGAGTACTTGTTCCCTGGAGCCTGTTTCCATGTGCGGAAGGGGGCCTCAGTAATTCCCAGTGCGTAACATTGTTGTGAGGATTGCAGAGGTGACACATGTGAAGTCCTCAGTGCTCAGTGTTCATACATGGTGGCTGCTCAGAAATGGTAACCACTGAGGTCATTGTTCTCATCTCAGTTGGGGGCAGCACCACTGATCCTCACTGTGTCCCTGTCCTGGTGAGTCCTTGCCTGGGGGGGAGTACCCTGCTCCTGGCTGCTTCATTGGCATGAAAATAGATGAGATTAGCGCCTGTCTTACATCTCACATCATGTTAGACAGAGGGATCAGGCTCAGATCTCATAGTGGGTCCTTGCCTTTGCTTTGCCTTCTTTCTATTTAGACTGCAGCCTTACAGAATTAGCCCTTGTTCAAAAATAACTACTATCATCCTGTTTTGCTTCCCTGGGTGGCAGACTCTAACATTTCTTTCTCTTTTTCTTTCAGATTGTTTAGTGTAATTTTGGAACAATTAACCAAAGAAACAGAAGGCGGGAACCACTCTAGTGGCAAATCAGGAGGCTTTGATGTCAAAGCCCTCCGTGCCTTTCGAGTGTTACGACCACTTCGACTAGTATCAGGAGTGCCCAGTAAGCACTTTTTGTTTCCTAGAGGCAGGAGTGAGCTGATCTTTTTCTCCTGGGTGGGTCTTGGGATAAGGAAACAGAGTTCTCTGAGGTGAGTTGCTGTGCAGCTGTCAGTGGCCCAGCAGCCGACCGTGCAGGCCTTCACAGTGGGCAGAGTGCTTTGGCTTACACTGTCACTTCGGATCTCCAGGACAGCACCGAAAGGGGGCAGGTGGTGATTATTGTCACTCTGAGATAGTAGAAGAACTTTCTCTTGCAGAGAGGTGGGTGGTGATGGCAGCAGACCTTGGGTTCGGGCTTCCTGATTCCAGTCTAGTTTTCTTCTCTGACACCAGTCTGTTGTGGTTTTCCTGCTTCCAGGCCTGCCACTCTGAAAGTGGTAGATGATGCACAGGAGAGTGTTGGAGGGTTCAGTTCGTGGCCTGTTTTCAGAGCGGGGAGTAACAGGCACCTAGACTTCTGGGAATGTTGAGAAGTTCCTCTACTATTAGGCATGCTTCCTGTCCAGCCCTAGGGGAAGGGATAAGTGCTTCAGCTTCCTCACTCGTGTATACATGGCACAGCAGTACCTGCCTTGTAGGTGATTGTGAGAATCTAATGGAAGAATGAAGGTAGACCCTTAGCACAGTATGTGGAACACAGAGGAGTCTCTCAGTTGTTTCGCATTAGGCCTATGGTACCAGTCAGTGCCAGCCCTACTTTGTTTCTGTCTCAGACCTCCAGCTAGATTGAGTGACACCCGAGTTGGAACAGATGCTGTGTCTGTCTCCTACTTGGTTCTTATGCTTCCATAAGAAGGCTCTGTTCCTACATAGGACGCCCTGTGTTGGGGACGTCAGAGGGCAGAAGTCCTAACATCTTTCCTAGGTGGTTGCCTACTCAGAGCTGAAACAAGGATCTAGGACTAATGCAGGATGTGCCTGTTGTCTATAAGTCATAAAGCCATCAGAAGATCACAATTTTTTTTTGGCCTTTCCAGAAGTTCTTCATGAAATTTCATTAAACTTGTGGGCACTCCAAAGACACCAACGATCCTCCCGGAAACACACACACTCACACAACCTACTTACAAATTTAACATTTTAAAATATAGGAAGTGGCGTTTCATGTGTACTTGTTTTTGCAGATGGTTCATTTATTTTCATTGAAAAAGATCAGCAGAAGTCAAAACCACAGAACTGTCTGGAAAGCAATTGAGAAAAATAGAAATACCTTGGAAATGACTGACTTTGTTGAGTGAAAGATGATTAAATGAGAAGTTCAGTGAGCAAAGATCTTCTTTCGGATTTAGTTATTATAGCTTAATCTAATTTCAAAGGAATACAACAGCCTTTTCCCCCAAAGAGCAAACGATAGGCGTGCCTGCTCGTGGTATGTGCTGTGTGCATACCTATAGGGCTGCGGCCCCTGCTTGCATGAGAGTGTCCTACTAGTGAAAACTTCAGAACTGGCGTAGAACCGTGTCGGCTGCTCAGGTGATGACTGCAGCAGTGCTCCTAGATTCTCTGGAGAATCAGTTTGAACTGTGTTTCTTCCTTTCTCCGAGAAGTTGGTAGAAATCCACATCTCATTCCCCCACAGGTCAGCAGGGAGAAATGGAGGTCTGAGTCTTGTGTGACGACTTTTAAGCCCAGATTTTAACTGTTTGGGTGGGAAACTCAGTCCTTTCATAAAACCCATTTGCATTTTGGGGGAAGTAATCGGCGCTTTAGGCCATGCTCTTTCTAGTGCCGGTTGGCAGTTGTGGCCAGGTGGTTTCTTCTGCATTGCGAGAAGTCACGGAAAGTTGCCAGGACTATTTAACTATTTATACTTATCTAAGAATTGTCTACTCCCTTCTAAAGGTATTTTGGACTGTTTTATAAGGCATAATTTGTGCGTGTGTGTAGGGAGGAGTTATCATTCAGTGAAAGGCAACTCTATTTCCAAATGAGGTAATTCATACATTAGTGGAGTTCTTGACCACCCATATTCAGTTAGCTGGTAAATGTTTATCAGAGTCCAAGAAAGAGCATCACAAAGGTAAAGAATCCTAAAGATCCCCTGGTCTGTCTGCACCTTCTCTGAGATGAGCAAACTGAGGCCTCTTGAAAGGCAGTGACTTTGCAAGTTTTGGTGGGCAGCTGCACAGAACCAGCCCAAGCCCCCTGATTCCCACCGTGTGCTCTTTGCCTTCCTTTCCATCCTCCTCGATGACAGTTCTGTGATATCTGCTGTACATGTTATGTCCAGAGGGGCCAACTGTGATGTAAGTATGCATGTTCACAGCAAGATACAACTTTATTATCTCATCAGTTTGACCAATCTGAACTACAGCAGTTACGTTAAACATAAAAATGTTCATTAGGCATATGGATCACTGCACTAGAATTTAAGAGCTAATTGCTGGATGATTTTGGATAGCCCATCTTCATCTCCAAAAAAACCACCAAAAAACAAATAAACCTGTCCAAATAGATTCAAGTCACTGTTTACCCTTTCCCTCTCCATTCACTCCTTTTATGAAGCAAAATAATATTGAAAGTTATCCTATTGGTACATTTTTTTCTCCAAAAGAAACCATTTAAACATTTAAAGGCAGCCCTGCTGGCATTTTAGTTGTAATGGAGCATAGAAAGACCGAGTCTTGCCGAGCCTGAAGTGGTCCTAATCCTCCCTGACCTGTGCCCTGCCTCTTCCATGCTAAGCAGCACAGGGGTAGGAGTGCAGTTAGGGTCTCTCCTCCTGCACCCTGGCTTTGACTAGTTAGTTCTCTTGCCTCCCTAGCCCACACTGTAGTTGTAGGGTACTTACTCTTTAACATTCTGTCAGGCATTCAAATTCCACAGCTTTGAAGTTGCTCTAACCTCTCAACTCTCCCTGTCCACTGGCCTCATTCTGAAAGAACCTCCCTTTGAAGCACTCATTTTTGTTCAAAGCACTGGGATTTGGCCCTGTTACCCTCACTCAGATAATTTGAGTGCTCATCTTCTTAATAATCCCATCAGTTGTTGAGTTCTGGCTTCGTCCTGGTCCTCACTCTCACCAGCCTGGGGAGCCTCAGCACTCTTGAACTGCTACTTTGCTTGCCTTACCTATGGCCATCCTGTTCATTTTTCTACAGTAGCTGCCTTTTGCTGATAGCCTATAAAGTCTGGTTCTATAACCCAAATTCAAAACCCAGCATGATGTGGCTGCAATCTGCTTCCTTTTCCTGATATTCTTTTTCACTATATGACACCCATCACAGGTTATCCCAAACTCACATTCTGCTCTCTTGCTCCTGTGCTCTTGATGCTGGGGACTCTTCATCCCTACCTGTGGAAGCCCATCTATCCCCTCAGCCTTTTGGCCCTGCCTACCAGGAGGGAAGCTGATGTAGCATCATCTTTCCTCACCCAGTTTTCATCCCTCTTTAGTGTAACCAGTTTTACTTATATACCATCTGTGTGCTACCTGAAGGTAGAGATATTTGCGTTAAATTCTTGGTTTCCTTCTAGAATATAACTTCTTTGAGACAAGCACTTTATGTAATGCATCTTCATATTGCCCAGAGCCCTAATCCTTGTGTTGTGCAACTGTACATGGTCAAGGGGTTTGGTTAATGAGAAAAAATACTTAAATGAGTCAATGGATGACTTTGACTTTAGCCTCTGTCTGGGTTTAGTTTCTCTTTTTGGTAAGCCAGTTTGATTAGATGATATTTAAGGTTTCTTTTTAGCTCATCTCACATCAGGTTTAATATCAACTCCTTTGAAATATCTCTTTGAGTCTTACTACTGTATGTCATAAATAGAGCTAGCACATTCGGAGTCATATATTTCTCATTTGAAGTGTCTTCCTGACTCACAGACTTATTTTTCTCTTCCCTAGGTTTACAAGTTGTCCTGAACTCCATTATAAAAGCCATGGTTCCCCTCCTTCACATAGCCCTTTTGGTATTATTTGTAATCATAATCTATGCTATTATAGGATTGGAACTTTTTATTGGAAAAATGCACAAAACATGTTTTTTTGCTGACTCAGGTGAGTAATGAACATGGTAACTAACTTTAAAATTGTTTAGCTTTTCAAGAACAATTTTTCTAGAAAGTTTAGGAAAAATCTTTAAAAAAAAAAAACAAAAAAAAAAACTAGGAAGAAAAAAATGCCAAATGCCTGTATACCAGCAAGTTTACTGAAATAGTTCTTAGTGTGAGTGGTATGCAGAATAAATTAGAATGTAACCTCTCCTTGTCCATCCTGATTTCCTATGTAACACGTCCTAGTGAACAAGATGGGGGCCCTTCATGAGGCAGACCAATGACACTGTGTTATATGAGCTTGGGGAAGGCACTGTTAGAATGAGTGCAGAGCAGAGAGCAATGGGGTATGACTGGAGGAAATGGCAGATTCCACTCAGGAGGAAGTGTTCGAGGTGGGCCTTGAATGGCAGCTTGGATTCTCAGATGGCATAGGTGGGAGGTGAGGTGTTTTCTGCTTGGACCAAGGGCCGTGGGCTTCAGCTAGCTTAGGTGACCTGTTGTTCCTCTCCCGAGTGGCCCAGCCTCTTCTTCTGTTCGCAGATATCGTAGCTGAAGAGGACCCAGCTCCATGTGCGTTCTCAGGGAATGGACGCCAGTGTACTGCCAATGGCACAGAATGTAGGAGTGGCTGGGTTGGCCCAAACGGAGGCATCACCAACTTTGATAACTTTGCCTTTGCCATGCTCACTGTGTTTCAGTGTATCACCATGGAGGGCTGGACGGATGTGCTGTACTGGGTAAGCAGCTTGAGAAAAGAGTTTTTGGCATGTTCTTCCCTTGGATAAAGATTATTCCATACTGAAAGCCATTGAAGAGTTGGCCAAAAAGAAACCCTGACAGCTAGTTCTTCGGGAAAAGAAATGGGCTCTGTCTTCACTTGATGACCCCCTGCCTCCCTCAGAGTGTATGTTTCAGGCTTAGAAGGTTGCTGCATATTGTTGGCTCCTAGTCTTTTAGTCCTCCCTTCCCCACTGCTGCCTGGGGAATTGTTACTGGCTGTGCCCTGTAGTCCTCCTTGGAGGAACTCCAGGAAGACCAGGGCTGTCCTGATTTTACTCTGAGAGCCAGAGGGTCATTTCCAAGTTGAAGAAGCCCCTGGACTTCCACAGGCTGAAACTGACCTTTTATACAAAAAGACACGTTATTCCACTAGGTCCTAAAGGGAGATGGGGGACATAATTTGGGTCCCTGTCATGCTTTCTATAGCTCAGTACAACCTTAGCCAACATGAGCTTTTCCACTATTATAATATTTTCCTTTTATATCGTTTTACATTACTATACATCAGCCCAGCACAAGCCCTTAGCCTTCTTCCTTTCTCCTTGGAGCTCCAGAACTCTGGCAGAGGAGGTAGAAAAGGCATATCAAACGGCCACGGCTATTCAACCAATCCAACAATTGGACACTTCTGATTACTAAAGTCTGAGTCCTTTTGTTCCTGTCGGGGTCAGAAGAGTTGCTATAAGTAACGCACAGTAGTTGTATAGCAGCCATTTATTTCCCTGGGGAAAATTTTGAAAGCTCACAGAAGTGTAGAGATTATTTTCTGTGGTACAAAAGTCGATGGAAAAAAATAGCTGATATGTAGGTTTTGAACCTAAATCGAAGTCCAAATGGGGTTAACTAGGATTCCAATAATAAGTTGTTAAAAAGAAATCAGTAGTAACGTGCTTCTTGAATTTACAGGTTTTAGTTGAAGGCCATAGATTAAAAAGCTTCTGATAGTTTCTAAATTCTAAATTTCACAGGACTTTGTATTAATCTGTTAGCTTCAGATAATATAATGATTGAACATAGACTCCATTTCCCTTCTCGGGTGAACACTATGCTCACAAGACTAGAAGTTGCCATACCGTTGGTCCTCCATATCAAAGGGGTCCTCATCTGTGAGTTCCACATGTCTTCACATAGCCTACGGCATTCAGAGTAGAAAAATCACATCTGTACGGAACACGTACAGACTTATTTTTTTTTATCATTCCCTAAACAATACAGTGTACTATTTATACAGCATTCACATTGTATTGGGAATTAAAAGAATAAGAGATGATTTAAAGTATGCGAGAGGATAGTGGAGCTCATATGCAAATACTGTGTCATTTATATAAGGAACTTGAGTGTCTGTGGATTTTGCTATTCAAGGAGAGGGGTTCTAGGAACCAACTCCCTGCAGATACTAGGGTATGACTGCATGCTCAGTGTCAGGCAAAGAAGGTATGTTTTTATCTTTAGTGCCCAAAGTGTTAGCCTAGTTTGATAAGGTTAAAGCATCACCAATATGTTTTATCTTGTTGCTCCTTCTCGCCTTCCTTTTTATGCTTGTTGAAGGACTGTTTGCATGTATGTGTCTGTTTGAGTGTGCATATTAGTTAATTACATTCAGAACCCAATGCCTTCTCATGGAGAGCAGGGATATTATATTGGATGGGCTGAGACAGCCAGGGACAGGGCCCTCAGATTAGGTGAAGTTTTACATAGCATGCATTTTTACTCTTACCTCCTGTATCACAACTCCTGTCAGAGTGAGGCCTCAACCCCAGGCTTCCCTTGAAGTTTCTGATAAATAAAAAGAAAAAAACCAAACACCCAGATAGCCCAAACCCATCCTTCCCCCCGCAAATCATACAGAAAATAATAGTTTGATTTTTTAAAAAGTAAAACCTGCGACTCTTCTCGGCTTTGTTTTCTCTCTGTTGTCATGGTAAATTGTCAACTGCTGATCCAACATGCCTTGACTAATAGGCAATTTTATACTTTATGTTATATTTCTGCACATTGATTCTCTCACAGCAGTTGTCCTGTTGTCAAGCAGTGGAAACTCTGGAAGTGTGTGATTAAAAGAGAGAGAAAACTCCATGCACTCAAAACCAAAGTTTCACCTGGCTTTCTTGAGAACTTTTAAGTATCACCTAGGATGATATAATTATAATCTTCATTGTTAGTATGACAGTCACCTCGTTAATAATTTGACAATATAATTACATTCTCTATGAATTACATAGGATCTTTATTCCAATAAAGCAGCTCCAATAATTCATAAACACTACTCCAGTCTGTATCTCTGTATAGAGGAGCTGGGGTCTTAAAGATGCAAGCAGTGGGTTGCAGAGAGAGCACTGGATGTCTCCCGGGCCCTCCAGCGAGTGATGTGATCCTCCCTCTGAGCAGGGATCTGCAAACCTTTTAGTAAGAAGCCAAATAGTAACTGAACTTGGCTTCACAGGTCATGTGGTCCCTGACACAGGTGTTCCACTCAGCCATACACATACATACATGAACGAGTGTTGCTCTGTTCCAACCAGAATTCATTTAGGGTCCCTTACATTTGAATTTCATATGTCAGGAAGTCTTTTTCCCCCAACCGTTTAAGAGTGTAAAAGCTGTCTTTAGCTTGAAAGCTATATAAAAGCAGGTGGAAAGCCAGATTTGGCCAGTGGATCACAGTTTGGTCTAAAGTGGAACCCAGGGCTCACTCTTTGGCATTCTTCCACTTGTCAGCTGTTTGCAAATTCTTCTAGAACACTAGAGGGCAGCTAAGCAATGTCCTCTGGAGTCTTCTCTAAGATCTCACTCTCTGAAATGTACCAGAATTACTTTTAATTACTGGTTGATTACATTTATTAACTCATTATATAAATAGGAAGGAGCCAAGAAATCAAGCCTTTCTAATATTTATGGCCCACAGTCAGCTGGATGCCACACAGCTGTGTCCCAGAACGGAACATCCCTGTCCAGCACGGAGCACGGCACAAAGCAGGAGCTCAACAAATACAAGGAACTGTTGCCATCCTTCAAGTGTACCAAGCCCATTGTTTCATTAGTGTAGATGGGCCATGTCTGAATATCAATTTTTATCCACAACTACAGCATAAAGGAAAATCTTGGGAGATAAAGGAAATCCTATTTACTGCTTGATCGATTGGTACTGGGATTGGACTTAGGGCTTTTCACTGAGCTACATCCCTATTCCTTTTTTTTTTTTTTAATTTAAATTTTGAACCAGAGTCTCAGTGAGTTGCCCAGGCTGGGCTCTAATTAGCCTCCCAGCGTGCTAAGGCAATCCAGTTTTAAATATTGATTGCCAGCACATTTCTTAGTCCTTTAGGTGTTTACATATGGTGGACAAATTCTTTCTGGGGGATTGTTTTGAATCTAGCCAAGTTTATATTCAGTCAGTGTTCTCAAGCTCATTTA
The DNA here is from genome assembly GCF_000247695.1 of Heterocephalus glaber. The sequence continues at coordinate 3,527,806 of NW_004624822.1, read as the reverse complement.
TGCCCTAATTCTCAAGAGTGCCCGGCAAATGGCTGGCAGGACCTTGAGAAGGAAAGTGGGTCCCCTATGCACAAAGGCGTATGTAAAGCAGAACTATTTTGATGTGTGGGGAATGGGATCTTTACCTTCTCATGGAAAAGAATTATTGTAGAGCTGTTTTATAGAGGGAAGTCCATAAACCTAAGTAAAGTCCTTTGGCTCACACGTATTTGTTGCCCATAGACAGTAGGGTGAAGTGAAGGAACAGAGTGTTAAAGCTGGATAAGGCTAGCTGTGTGCCCCTGGGCAGGTCACAGAACATCTCTTGGCTTTCATTTCCTTGTCTACAAGATGCAGAATTAGCAAACACAATGTATATTTTTCCTTTGTGTGTGTTTTTCCTTCACATGGTTCAAAAGAAATGTTTTTAAATGTAGAAGATTAAAAGTGTTAGTTAGGAAAAAGCTATTTATCCAAGTTATTTGTGGCCCCTTGCCTGAGCACCAAGCTCTTTCCTCAGTGGTGCACACACCTGAGGAGGTGCCGGGTGTCCCTACCGGGAAGTATGCAAAGTCAGGGACAGTCTCCATTCAAGGCACCTGGGAAGTTCCTCTCTAGGTCATCAGCCAAGGGTTTGCCTTTCTCAGGTGCCATGCTCTGGGGAGCTGCAAGCAGGGTACCAAGTCTTCCAGTGGTTTTCTTTTTCAAAAGAAAAAGCCAAAAAGCCATAAGGGCTTTAAAATTGAGATGTAAATATGCATTTCAGCCTTGAAAGTGAGAGTGAAGTGAAACTAAATAGAAAATAATTTCTTGGGTAGTAGGTGACACCCATGACAACTTTGATATAAAATATTTAAAAAATTAACCTAAATTGAAGATCTTCAGCGGATTTCTCCATTGTTGATAAAGACCGTTTAGACAAATCCCAAGCAGGTTTTCTATCTTCATGTGTGTATTTTTGGGAACAGCTTGGCAGTTCTGATTTTTCCCTATGTATAAGGTAAGCCTGAGAGATCCTTGGATCTGAAAGGGGGCTTGTGTGAGGAGGCTTAGTCGGGACAAAGACAGGCCCTTAGAGCTTAAGTTTTGTCTCTTAGCTGCCTTCTGGCAGAGAAATTTAGAGTCCCTCCATGGCTTTTATTTAGCTCCAGCTTTCCCTCAGCTGTCATTCCAGGTGATACTTCTTACTTGAACAAATGAAAATCTGCTGAGTACCTACTCCCAAGAAGTTAAATTTCTTTAAAGAAAAATTTCCCTCCCAAGTGCAGAAGACAGCTGTTACTACCGTAGAGTCATGTTCTGGAAAACCAGGCTGAATTCTGAAAAGGATTGGTGAAGCAGATGGCCCAGTTCCCTGACTGCCAGAGTTGTGGAAGAGTGAGGTTTCATAATGGGAGCCCCGCTTGTACATCCTCCCCTCTTCTTGATGACACATTCTCCCCTGCTACATGCACCTTCCCTCCAACGTGGAGGCAAACAGGCCCCGAGAGGTCTGTGTTGCAGGTGTTGACCTGAATCTGAGCTCTGCCGGCTACACCAGGCAGCCTGTTTGTTCTCTACACATGGGTTTTAAAATAAGTTTAGTGGTATAGTTGCTTTGGAAGAATTACCTTCTGCCTTCCTGCTGAAATCAGTTTATCCAACTTAATTAGATCAACAATTGCAACCACGGCCCTGGCTCATTCATTACTCTAATTGCCGATGTAAGATGTGCAGACTGATATGAGTTCTATTAGGCACATCAATTTTCATGTGGCCAAACAGGTGTTTCATAAGGGATTTAATGCCCTCTCTGTAGACTTCAACAACAGATGTTAGGTAATTTTTTTTAATGTTCTCTTTTCCTATTTGGCTTCTGAATGAGGCAAATATTGTGAAATGCATGAAGCCTGTTCTGTAAAGCTAAAAACTGGAGCCAGATAATGTGCAGGAAGGCACACACTTAAAACCCGAAGGGCTTGCACCTGTAAGGGAAGAGTGAAGGATGTGCTCAGATTATTTATTGGCTGAGAATTCTGGATATCCTAGCAGGGTCAGGCATGGGGTCATCTGTTCTGTGTGCTCTTTGATCCTTAACACACCTCCTTCCTCAGAGAGGTGTTTGCCCAATGTAATGCTGACCTATGCTACTGGAAAGTTCCATCCAGCTGTGACTCTTAAAGCACCTGTTTGTCCCGCCATAAAGGCTGCTAACTACAAAATCTCCCCGAGGAGGGGCTGACACGGAGGCCATGTCTGAATGTGCAGCCTGAGCCTGTCCAGAAGTAGGACCACAGGGTTCTTCTGGCTGAGCCCTCTCTGACCTCTACTCTCAGTCAGCTCACAGCTTGAGCTCGTGTCTCAGAGGAGGGCTTGGCCAGGTCAAAGCCAGGGTCCTTTTGTAGGCATGGGAACAAGAAATCTCTTTCCCCAAAACACCCCTAAATATGTATGTGTCAGCTAGTTGATCTAGGAAATGTTTTCTTCTTTGTGTTCATTTAGTTGCGCATTACTCACTGATTGCAGAGAATCCAGACTTAAAATGGGTTAGGTTTTCTTGGACAGATTGGTTTCCAGTAGAAGGTTATTATTTTAGGAGATTAAAAAGAGAGTATATAGAGTCAAATGTTACAAGTTTGTCTTTATAATTAAGACTTTTCCACCATGACAAATTTTTAAAGCAGAGTTAGTACTACAACTTAGGCAGAGCAGAAAATAGATTCCAGCTAAGCACTAGTTTTATCCTCTACCAAAACCTTTTCTGAAAATTACCTATCAAGGCAGTTCCCTGTGAGAAGAGCAAAATTCCAGCTGATCTCCCTACCTGGGGCCATGATCTGCCATTAATTGATCTGAAAGCCTCAATAGCTCCAAGTGTGTATGTGTGTGTGAGTGTGAGTGTATGTGAGTGTGCACCCAGGCACATATGTGTGCTGGGAATATGCAGTGAATACACATTGGCTGCTGTTGTCTGATTTCAGTCTGTGTAAATGTTAATGACATCTGTAGAATGCTTTCTCTAATGTGACCCTCTCTCCTTATTAGATTCTCCTATTAGCCCACTCCTATGAGACCATCTTATTTCTTGCAGATGAATGATGCTATGGGATTTGAATTGCCCTGGGTGTATTTTGTCAGTCTCGTCATCTTTGGGTCATTTTTCGTACTAAATCTTGTACTTGGTGTATTGAGCGGGTAAGCATACTCTTTCATCTTGAAAGCAGAGTCCTGAGGACAGTTGCCAAGACCACACAGGCTTTGCTAAAGGGGGCTGTGGAGTGAGTGCCAAGTGCTTTATGTCTGCTTTGAGATGCTTTCTTTTCTGCTGAGGTTTCCCAAACCAGTTTCCTGGAACCTCACCAGCCTTCGTGAAAGAAAGCTATAGAATGATTATTGACCCGAAATTAATCAGCATTGTTGCTTGGGATTTAAATAGTTTTCACTGCTTGCCCTTTTGTCTGTCCTAAAATGAGATACATTTATAATTGTTTCCGTGGTCTGAATCCAAATTTAATGCATGTTCATTGGTACAAAACGATAGCCAAATGACCCGATCTGGGCCAAATTTTAGCAGGCTCTATTTGTAGATTTGAACAACAGCATCTGCCCTTGTTTGAAGAGAAAACAAATGGAAGGACCTAAGCCCAGTTCCTGTCCTAGGAGCACTAAGCCTTCAGCCAAGGCGCTGAGTGGTCTGGCAGCTGCAGCTGGGGCTCTGCTCTTTGGTAAATGGATAACTGATAACTGATCTCCTTACATTTTACAGGTAAATGATGCGATAGGATGGGAATGGCCATGGGTGTATTTTGTTAGTCTGATCATCCTTGGCTCATTTTTCGTCCTTAACCTGGTTCTTGGTGTCCTTAGTGGGTAAGCAGTTGGATCCATGTTGCATATTCTCCTGCTGCCACGTGTGGGGCAGCTCTGCGTGTCTCCCAGCTGCTCTCTGATGGCTTTCTGCATGCCTTTGGACTCTGATGTCCCCTTGGTGTGTTGCTTTTGGATTGAACTGTGATTCTGTCTGCCTGTATTTGTCTGTGAGATTTCTGTGTTTCCGATGTTTGCCCAACACTGTTAATGAAAATGTTTCCCAGAAGCACTAGTATGGAATGCGTAGAGGTGGATCACAAGTAAGTAAAAGGCTCGCCAGTCTTGGTCTCCCCCAGGAAGGGGCCTTTATCTCCGGGGGTGGGGTGGGGGTGGTCTCTTTCCATTAGTACATAACCTGGCCCCTTTGTCATGCTCAGGACATTATAAATACTTCCCAGTGTTTCAGATTTTGTTGCGAAGGAAAAATAAACCTAGATTACCACATACATACTGAAAAGTTTCAGAGCCTTACTTCCTCAGATTAGGATCTTTTATTAGCTTGGTTTTCTACTGCTATCATTGTGAGAATTGTCCCTCTATTTCAGACCTTACTAAATCATACCTTGTAGAACCTTTAGTGCAGAATGCTGATCAGCTTTTGAACATGCATGCTTATGGCCTTATCCTAGTCCTTGCCTTCACTCACCCTTGTGGAAATGCATTTTGCTTACCACCTAGTTCCCAGACTGACTGCCCAGGCAGAGGGTCCAGCAGATACCTTGGGCGCCTTGTGTCGCAGGTGGTTGGAGATGCCATCTGGAGCCCCTTTGGGCAGCTCTGCGTCTCACCATGCCCGAGGCACCCGAGAAAGGGGAGCACCCACCCCAGAGAAAGGAGTCAGCGGGGGGCTGTCTGGGCTGAGAGGCAGTTTCAGCACACAGCTGTGGTGGTGTAGTGGTGCTGGGGAGCGCCTGGGGGCATCCACGACGCTCGCCTGGCCTTTGTCTCTGCGCCAAGCACAGGCTCCCTTGGGAAATAATGTCAGCAGACTTGATTCCAGTTTATCTACTGCTCACTGGCTCTCTCTGCTCTTCCTGAGGCTATATCTCTGGGAAGTGATGTCTTCATATATGTCGAGTTAGTGAAGAGACCTCAGTAGCATTTCCTTTTATTTTTGAAGCACTGCCTTTTACAGAGCAGAAAGTAGAACTGAGGTACCTGTCTTGGCTTCCTTTCTTCACCTTCCATCAAACCTGCCCTCCCGTTTCCAGGGATATGCATTGTGAATCCCCGTGATTGAGTCTGGTCAGTTCCACACAAAGGCTGCACACTGTCGGGTGGGCCCACTATTTAGGAACGGCTCAGGAACCAGCACTCCTTCCCACCTCCATCCAACATGAGGAGTCGGGGCTGGGACTGGGCTGGTGTTGGCAGCAGGGCGGGAGGCGGCAACAGCGTTCCCCCTCCCCTGCCCAAGCTTCCTTCTGCAGGTCATGTTCTCTCACTGCAAACCTTAAAAGACCTTCCTCCTAATGAGCCTCTGTGGCCTGAGGTTAGAGTTGGGACAGTGAGAGTGGCATTTATCCCCGGAGAAGCTTTGCCATAGGAGCTGCCCATACAAGGTTAACAGCAGTTCTGTTGTGAATTCCTTGGCGCCCCATGTCTCCTAAACCCAACTAAACTGACAGAGGCCATGGAAACCACTAATTTTAACATGGCTGGTGACATGCCTTATCTTTTAGCTTCCCTGGGCAAGAACCATTGCCCCAGCATAATGAGGGGGAGGTCAGAGCCAAATCATGAGATGCTTTTAAAAACACACACACACACACCAGAAAAGACGAGAGTGGCTCCCCACTATAATAATGGGAGTTCAACATGCAGTCCCTTAGGCACCCACAGCTAGGTGGTTTAAAAAAAAGCACACATCCTCATGGAGCACCCAGTTTTCTGAAATGTATCTTGAGGAAAAAATAAAGTTTTCAAAAACATTATTATTTTTACAGCAAAAAACCTATTAAGTAGAATGCAAATGATACATAAATTTAAAATGGGGAACACAAGACTTCCCAGCAGTTTTAACTGTCGGTCCACACTGTGCCCAGACTTCCGGGGGCTACACACTGCTCTACTCCCTGCAAAGAAAGGTAGGAACTTCGATAGGAAATGCTGACAGGCGCCTTGGGTGAAGTCAGAACCGTGTCAGTGAAGCAGAGGCTCTCAGCCTTGTTGGCTGATTTGGCCAGCATTTCCTGAGTTTCTGTTGAGGCAGGGCTCTGGGCCAGAGGCCAGAGGCGCCAAGATGGCTGAGACACGGGCAGAGGCCTGGTTCTCCAGCCTTTGTTGGCTAGCAGTGAGACGGGTGTAAGCAGCACAGTGCGGCAAGTACAGACCTGGGGCCTCTGTGAGATGCACCTCCAAAGAGGAGCAGGTTCTAGCAGGGGAAACTGGATAAGGTGCTGGCATGTTTCTGCTTCTGACAATTCCCTGTAGTTTTCTACCCAACCACGCACCTTTGGCTTTTTTGTTTGTATTTTTTGTCAGTCAGGCAAATTAAAAATTTTTATTTTCATCTTCAGATCCTTCCTTCACAGTTTTTTAAGGGAACAGTAGAGGTGTTACAAAACCAGGACTTAAATGTCAAAAGGAAGATAATTTGTGCTGTTTAGCCCCTAAGGGACTATCAGACCAACACGAATGTAATTCCAAAAGAACTGAATTAAAAGACTCTCATCTCAGACACTCCAGTTATGACCATGCACGCTGTTGTCTTCTAATGAAGAAATGTTAGATGATGCTGTGTGTCTCAGTCTGTTAACCATTTTTAAAGCATTTGTTTATGCTCTTTGGTACCTTCCTTTTCCATGTGGCCATGCCATCCTATTGTATTCTTGTACTGACTTTAATCTACACAGCTGGTTCGGTATTATATATTTTTAAGGCATTGTAAAACTGATGCTCAGGAAAAATCTTTGGTTTTCTAACAGAACTTTTTTTCCTCAAGGTGAGTATCAAGTTTGTGAACTGTGTGCCCTGGGTAGCCAAGTATGAGCATAGAAAAGCTCCCTGTCTTTTTCTCCCCCGTCTTAATGATAGTGCTCTGTGGGAGGAGCTGAGGGTGTCTGTAACTAGTGTTGCCCGTAAAGATGAAGTTGTCTTTGAGACAATCCAGTTATGACCAAGAGAGTGGAAAGGGTATCTCCTTTAAGTCTTCAGTCCAGACAAATTATGTGTGTCTCATCTTCTCATGCTGGATTTTTTAGAACTTTGATGATTTTTTACTTTTAAAACTGTTCATTTAGAGTCTGTCTCTTTTGAGGTTTTCCTTAGTACTCAGGCACAAGAGAGCACATTGGCATTTCAGCCCCTTATCCCTGGACAGTCAGTGCTGGATTCCCAGGGGTGGAACAGGGTTTATGGGCAGTGGGAAGACTGGTGACGTGCTTGCTTCTCCACTTCAGGACCCACTTGCCACTGACCACTCCTGGGGTGGTGATGGCTGAGCTTCCAAAAGGGAGGATCCCTGGGCTCCTTAGATATTACTCAGGTGCCCCACGTGGGTGAAGAGCTGGGCCCTGTCCTGCCAGGGTTCCCGTTCATTCAGGGACTCATTTAGCTCCCCTGAGCCTCAGTCTCCTCATCCCTGAACCAGGAATAAACCTGTCTTGCCCTCTTCCTCACAGAGTGGTTTTAAATCAGCTAAGGGGTGTAGAATTGCTTTAAGAAAATACAAACACATAAAGAATGTTACTCATTTATTATGCCCTTATCTTAAATCATACATCTTTCTCTGTTCCCCTCCTTGGGTGAAGTGGAAACAATTGAAGAGGGTCTTTGGAAATTCTGAGATGTCGCACTTTCTGGATTCTCCAGGAAATGGCCAAGAGGAATATGCTTTATACACATATTGATATTGTAGCCTGCCACTCAAGAGGTGGCCATGGGAGGTGTAGATGTTCTGTATCTACTATAAAGTATTATGCAGATCTAAATCATTGCTATAAAGTTATATTTCACAAGGGGTATTTTTAAACATAAATGTAAGGAAATGGCATCTCTGTAACATAGTGGTTAAGCATAACTGGCTTTAGAAGTCCGATAACCAGGACTATGTCTTTGCTCTATGTTTTAGCAGTTGTGAGTTTGGAAATACCTCCATCTTTGAGCCTTCCTTTCCTCATCTGTAAAATTGAGCTGTAACAGTACCAACCTTAGGGCTTGATGAGCTGAAGAATGTAGAGTGCTTGGTCATTGTTGTTATGATGGCCCCAGTAAGAGTATATATGCAAATGAAGAATCTAAGCACTTCAGCCCTTTCAAACTTATTAATAGTAATTGGTCAAGATACATGTGCATTAGTGAGAAATACAAGTTCTTTGTTTCCCACTGTCTCATGCATGTTAGGCAAGTGTTGTACCACTGAGCTATATCCCTAGCCCCCATGCTTTATTACATAAGTGTGCGTAAATGACATGAGGTGATAATTACTAAAGGATATTACTACATAAGCCGTCTCTTGGGCCTGCTTTAAGAAATAGATTAAAATAATTTATAATTCATCTATGAATTCAAAACTTTTGTCAATGTCTTATGAAAACATTTTATGTGCTTTCTGAAACAGGCCTCTTATGTTGTTTGATGATAAATGTTCTTAATAAACTAGCTTTTATGACATAAAACTGAATGTAAACCCAGGTCATGTCTATAAATTCAGGCTCATTCAGCTTTAAGTTAATTTGTCTTTTTTGTGTGTTCTAGGTCACAGGCATCATTAAAAATTACAATCCAGTTCTATATTACTGGAGATTTGCTTAACTTTAGTGTTTTCAGGGAAAATGGATGAAGTGAAGCATTATAGAAAAGCAAGGGCAATTTTCAGACCAGTTCTTCTTTCTGAGTTTCATTTCTTTTTTTAAAAATAAAACAACTTTATTAAACCAAAAACCTGTATACTACACAATTTACAAACTTGAAATGTCAGATTCAGTAGACCCCAGCACATTGACAGAGTTGTACAGACAGCCACAGTCAAACTTAGGATATTTTTGCCATCCCAGATCAAACACTGTCCCTAATAGTCATCATGCCCCCAGTCCCTGCCCACTAAGGCTAAGCTGAGTATCACTTCTCCAATCCATTTTGGATACATCAAATACCAAGGGCCTAGACAAAGACTCAGGCATGGCTACATTATGAAACCTTGGGCTTCCTAAAACAAAAGCTTGTGGTATAGACCGAAGAAGGAGGGTAGTAGGAGCACTTGTGGGACTGTGGACGGAATTATGTTGTATTCTGAATTATATCAGAATTTTATAGACTGGAATCGGGTTTGGGGCATCATAATTTGTACCCTGGTCCATTTATGTTCACGCCATTATGGGCCATGCAATCTCCGATTCTTCTTGAATATTAGTGTGGTAGTTTTATCACTTGTGAATATTTTCTAAATGGAGGCATACCTTCCAGGAATAGGCATTCTTACACATTTTTTTCTGACTGGGATTAGTGCTGGTAGAAAATGAATAACAATTTCCTCCCATGTGCGCACTAACGACATGTTTGTATCTCAGAAAAGCAGTCGAATTCCTTAACAAAATTGAAAGGACATTGTTGAGGGCACAGAATAACCAAGCCCTCAGTGTGAGTTTTCACTAGCATATTAACGAGTAGAGATGTACTGAGGTAATGAGAACTCCGTAGCTAGGCCAACAGAGAACGTCTGCTAAATATTTTATAAGGCACATAGAAGTCTAGTCTAAAAACAAAGAAACAGTGGAGTACTCTTTGTAAGACAGCTTTTATACTTTTAAAAATTTGTTTTTCCTATGTGTAATTAGTAGGGATCGGGATGTGGAATGCCAAAGGCACCTTTAATGAGCATTTATAGCGAAATACTTCCCTACAGCTAGCTAGATTTGCCTTTGATTTCACTATGCTGTCTGTTCAAAAGGTTTCTCCACATAGCTCTGTATCACTTTTCTTGAACTTTGAAGTGATGTTGCAAAGGGGCCTAATGCCGAGATTAGGGTGTTGGAAAAAGCCAAAATTATTAAGTGACCTCATGTGGATTTGCTGTGGTAGAACAAGAAATTAAGCTCCAGTTTGACTTTAAATGGAAGAATGCTAAATTTCCTTTTTTTTTTTTTTTTAGGAAAGAACCAAAGTAAACACGAATATATACTTTTGAACACTGAGCTTTCTTGTTGCAGGAAGCTGTCAGGGATAGCTGACAGAAGGATCCTGGTGCCACTGGTACCATGGCATCTGAAGCACACAGGCTGGTAGCCACACCTGATGTTAGCAAGTGAGTGGTAACCTCTTTGCCGCTGACTCGCAGCTACTGTTTCCATAGAAATGGCTGTCGGGATCAGTGGAAACGAGGTAAGTGAAAGTTTTCGCTGATCCTTGTTTCCATCAAGCTGACGTCTGTTTCCCTGGCAACAGCAGTGGGCAGCAGCCAGGCACTAGCAGTAGACTGAGTGGCACACTCTCACTTGTCAGCTGTGGCTATCATCTGTTCTGACCATGCTCTTTTTGATAGCACATAACAAAGACCTCAGGGGACCCAGGAGGCACCTCTGGCCACATGTGCCCTCTTGGGTATCCATCCTGCCCATAGCAAGCTATGTGCTAAGTAGACTGTCAGCAGATTTCCCTCCACCTGCACACACTGATGTGTGGCTGTGCAGTTTAAGAAGAGGGAAAAGGTTGTTGAGGGCAACAGTGTTGCAGAGCTGACTGTTGAGTCTGTTGATCTCAAGTCCTATGGGAAGAGAATTTATTACTCTGCTTTCAAGCACAGACCCAGCTCTTTGGAAAGCTGTTGGGACCTTAATAGTTGAAATTAAAGCCATAATTTTCCTGTGTTCCCTATTCAGTCTCTGACATTAACAGTTGCCATTACTTCTACAGTGAAAAGGATGTTTATGAGTTTAATAATTTGACTTTTTGTAGGAAACATGTTGAAAACTGCCTCTAAGATGCTACTGTCAACTTTATGCCAGTTTTTTTCTTCTGTGTAATACTCTTTTATAGGCTAGTAAATGTTTTCAGAGATCAAATAGTGGTATTTCAGGGCAGCTCGGTATACAATGACCAGTATGTCTATCATATATGGAATTAGTCCTTCCCGGGATTTCCATTTTAATTTTTCAGCAAAGGTGTGCATCCCGGTGTAAGTACCGTCCAGCCTGTATGAGATAGCGTTCACAGGTCCCACCACGGGAGGGGGCACCGTTAGCATCGCCTGCCTTTTGAGATGACTGCACCCGGAGAGAGATGTGAAATGAGTTCTTGATTGTAAACCCTTAAAAATAGCCCACCTTCTTTCCTTTCCTTTCCTTTCCTTTCCTTTCTTCTCCTCTCCACTCCTCTCCCCTTCCTTCCTTCCTTTCCTTCCTTTCCTTCCTTTCCTTCCTTCCCTTCCCTTTCCCTTTCCCTTTCCCTCCCTCCCTCCCTCCCTTCCTCCCATCCTTCCTTCCTTCCTTCTTTCCTTCCTTCCTTCTTCCTTTCTTTCTGTGCCGGGGATCAAACTTGGGACCTTGTGCTTGAAAGGCAGGCGACAGAACCAGTGAGCTAAATCCATGGCTCATTTCTTTATTTAAAAAAAGATATTTTTATCTGAAAAAAACCCATATGATTCAGAGACGTATCTTTGAGAATCTTAGGAAGATATGAATCCACAGTGTTATGAAAATTTAGATTTGCTGTAGAAAAACACTGGAAAGTTGTGCATTCTGTCTTTGCAGGGCTTTCTGAATGACTTCATCCTCAGCTCTCTGGAGTGAGATAACTGTACTTGGCCTAGAGGCAGTGTTTGGGATGACCCTTAAATACTTCTGAACCCCACCTGGTTGGAAGGCAGAATAAGAGGCAGAAAATTTTGCTACTTTCTTCTATGTATTAAATTTCTTTAAAAGAATGATTTATCCATTCACTTAGCTAATACTTTTTGATGCCTGCCATGCAAAGGCCTACAATAGGAAGAAGCAGAGGACTTGGGAGGAACTAAAAAAACTAGGGCGGTAGGGTGCCAGGAGGAAGGAGAACGAGAAACAAGGAAAGAAATTTGCCAACAGAGCCCAGATCACGTAGGTCCTTGTAGACCATGCCACAGAGTTTGGTCCTTAGCTCGAAGGGTAGGGAATCCACTGATGAATTTTAAGCAGGAAGTAATATGATTGAAATTTGCATTTTATAAAAATTATAGCTACGTCTTCAACTTACCTTAAAATAGTGAAAAGATAAATTGGTGGCTGGATAGAGGGATGCATGGATAGGTGATTTTAAAAATATAGCAGATATTGATTGTGGAATCTAGGTGGTAAGCATATGGGTGGTTATTGTATGATTTTTCTACTTTTGTGAATATTTTAACATTTTCTTTATAAAATGTTGGTAATATTTCGATATAAAAATTACTGTGGCTGTAGTAGTATGAATAGACTGAATAGATAAAAGAAAGAATATGGACAGACAGAGTAAGGCTCTTATAATGTACTTTCGGCCACAACATACTAATAGTACCAAACTGGACCTTTCACCACAAACAGCTATCAAACAGGACAAAAAGTGTGTGGAAACTGTCTTTAGAACATGGAAATAGGCAGCACACGATTGAGATCCATAAGAGAAGGAAAACACATGAGATAAGCACCAGTCTCCTGGCTGTTTGCCTGGAGACTCTTTTAGAACTGTGGCAGAGAGAGACAGAGCTCACCAGAGGATGTCGGTCTACTTGCTGAAGAGGCAAAGAACATAGTTCAGGGTGCTAAGACAGCTGGAATTTTTAGGACAGAGTAACAGAGAGACATGCTGAGAGAAAGGCTCCAAAAATGTGAATAGAGGTCCTCTTAAATCATATGCTAAACTGTTTATGTGCCAGGTAATACTCACTGAGGCTTGGCAGAAAAAAGCTACTAGAAATCTTATAAGACTGAGTTCTGACCAGATTGACCTTGATGAATACATGGGGCAATCACTTGAGACTTCAGAAAAGCCAGACCTTGGCAAGAGGTTACTTTCATAAGGCTGCTCTAGATCTGTCCCAGAAGTCTTAAAAACGAGTTTCAAAAGGATCAGGCCAAATGATGAATAAATGAAACACTTGGCCAAACAAAAATGTAATGCCCATTAAAGGAAGATAAAAAAATCCAGATGATTCCCAAATGTTTCCTCTTATGATCAAAAATTACAAGATGTAAAAATATCCATAATCAATGGAAGAAAATAGAAACACATCAAGAGATGACAGAAATGTAGTAATTAGCAGCCAAAGACTTTGAGAACACTGTACTATGAACTCTCTGACGAACTGAAGCAAAAAGATGCATATAGTAAAGGAACAGATAGTAAATCTCAGTAGAGAAATACAAACACTGCAGTATCTGAAAAAAAAAAAATAGATTGGACGCTGCAGGAAAAAGATCAGTGAACATATAGTGGTGTAAAAAGCAATCTGTTCAATGTGAAATTGGAAAAGGGAAGAAAAAATTTTCTAAAGAAAAATAGCTGAAAATGTTGCAAATTTACATATTCAAGAAGTGTAATAAATGTCAAGCAGTACAAGCTTAAAGAGGACCACTCTTAAGCACATCAAATTCAAATTGCTGAAACTAAAAGATAGAGAATATTTTAAAAGAATTGAGGCTGGAAAAGCCTTTTTACCTACTAGAATAGGATAATATCTGTTGAGTGATTTTCACAAATAATGCAAGCCACAAGAAAATGGAATATTTTTAAAGAGCTGAAAAATAATTAAAAATAAACATCCCATTAAAAACAAATATCCTCCCAAAATTGAGATGAAGTAAAGAAACTTTCCGATGAAAGCCAAGAAAATTGGCTACCAATAAATCTATACTATGAGAAATGTTAACAGACATTCTTTGGGCTACAATAAAATGATTTCAGATACAAACAAGAATTTGCACTTTAAAAATGAGCACCAAGCTGTGGTGGTGCATACCTGTAATCTCAGCTACTTGGAGGCTGAGACCGGAGCATCACAAGTTCAAGGCCAGCCTGGGCAACTTGGCAAGACCCTGTCTTGGGGGAGCTAAGGGTGAACCTCAGTGGTGCAAGGTTGCTCATCCCGAGGGAAGCTCTGGGGCTCAGTCCCTAGCCTGCTAGTGAGCAGGGGGCACACACCAAAAATGGCAAACCTGACAATAAAAAGCCTTTTCTCATTTCTTTAAGAGACAGTTAAAGTAACAATAGCATCAGGGTGAAATAAACTATAGGTCAGTAGACTCACAAAAATTAGAAGGGATTGGAGCTTTATTATTTTAAAATTCTTGTATGTATTTTAGATAATACATAAATTCACAATAGACATAGTAACTTAAGGATGCATATTATAAACCCCAGAACAATGGTTAAAAAATAAAGCAAAATAATACTAAAAGGCAAAAGAAGAGTTAAAATGGATTACTAAGTAGTTATCAATTATCAAAAATCAAGAAAGAAAAAAGGAACAAGGAACATATGATACAAACAGAAAACAAGGAGCAAGATAGATATAAACACAGCCATATCAATAATTGCATTAAATGAAATTCTCACATTATTTTAGTTAATAGATATTGTCAGATTGAATACAAATGTAAGTGGCTATAAATATGTGTCACAGATTCAAAATAAGAATGAGGTAACTATATTAATACCACACAAAGTGTACTTCAAGGAACATTTCAAAATGTCAGAGATACATTTCGTAATCATAAAAGGGTCAGTTTATCAAGACACAATGATAACTAAATTTGTTTGTACTTAGAGCCAAAACTGGCAAAAGTAAGTGGAAAAATTGGTAAGTCCACAATCAGAGCTGAAAATTTTTACAAGCCCCTTTCAATAATTGATAGAGCAAGGGGATGTAGATAATATCTAACTTGTATTCACATAGGTTAATAATGATCAACTAACTTGACTTAATTGATATTTGCGGAACACTGTGTCCTAAAACTGCAGAGTACATATTCTTTTTAGAAGACATGGAATATTCACCAAAATGAATCATATCTGGACCATAAAAAGTCTCACTAAATCTCAAAAAAATTGAAACCTTACAAAGTAACATTTTTCTTATTCGAATAAATTTTAAATAGAAATCAGAAACAACTTATCGAGAAAATCTTCCAAATGTAAATTAATCTGTCTTATAACTCAAAACATTATCAGAAAAATTAGTCAATATTTTAAAAATGAAGTACATCTCAAGGGTTTCTATGATTCATCTGAAATAGTGTTTAGAGGGAACTTTATATCAATAAGGAAGAAGGTTTAAATTGTATGACCTGTCTTTCTAGCAATCTAGAAAAAAAAGAGCAAATAAGACCAAGACAAAAAATAGACACAATAAAATAAATAAAACACAACAGAACATAAATCATAAATGTAAAACCACAAATGGGCTTTTTGCTAAATTTAATAAAATTGATAAACTGATGAAAGACTAAAAAGGAAAGAAGAGTAGATTATCAATAGTAGAAGAGGTAGCACCACAAAAATTGTAGATACTAAACAATTTTATGACAGTAAATTCAGCAACTCAAGAGATATGGATACATTTTTGAAAAGTACAGCATACTAAAGAAATTTAAAGTCTGATGACCCCTATATTTGCATTTAAGGTGGAACTCAATAACTTTTTCCCAAAGAAAACCAGAGGTCTAGATTGAATTCTATCAATTTAGAAATTATACTATTCCTAAGAAAATATTTGTTCAGATAATAGAGGAGGAAGGAATCTTGCCCAACTTACAAGGCCAAAATAATCTCAATACCAAAACCTACAAAGATATAATAATAAAAGAGCAGTATCTTTCATCAATATAGGTACAGTCCTCACATTAAATATTAGCAAAGTGAATCTAGCAATATGAATACTGTCTCATGACTAATTGGGGCTTATGCCAGAAATATAAGGTTGGTTCACCATTGGAAAATCAGTGTACTTTGTCATATTAACATAATGAAAGAGAACAATTATATGATTATAAATGCAGAAAAAAACCACTGACAGTATTCTGTAACCTTCACAGTAATAATTTACAGCAAACTAATAACATACAAGAACTTCCTCAACCTAAAAATCATCATCTACAAGAAAATTGCCACATCATATTTAATGGGGAAGTGCCTTCTTATTAAGATTAGAAATAAGGTAAGCATTCTTCTCCCACCTCTTTTATTCAATATTATACTAAAGTACTGATCAGTGCATTAAGGCAAGAAAAAGAGATAAAAGATAAAAAAAGATCAGAAAGAAAAATCTGTTTCTACTCACTGATAGCATGGTTGTTTAATAGAAAGTCCCAATTGGCAGACCAAAAACTTAGTGGAATTGAGATGTGCATATAGCAGTATCACAGGATACAAAGTTAGTATACAAAAATTAATTTTATTCTTATATATAAACTGCAAACATGGAAATGAAATTCTAAAAAATACGTGAAGACCAGCATAATAAAATACTTAGTAATAAATATGAGAAAAGATACGGGAAACGTCTACCCTGAAAAATTATGAAACACTGATTAGTAAAAGATTTAAATAAATGAAGACATACCATGTTCATGGGTTGGAAGATTTAATATTAAGATGTCCATTGTCTTGGAATTTATTAATTTAGTGCTGTCCCATTCATAAATCCTAACAGCCTTCTAAAAAAAATAAGCTAAATCTAGACTTATGTTTAATTGTAGAGAGCCTATACAAATAAAAATAATTTTAGTGTATGTGGTGCCAAAGCAAGCACAGTAACCAAAACAATCTTGATAACAAAGTTTTAGGGCTCATACTGCCTGATTTCAAGCCTTTCCGTGGAGTTCCGGTAAATACAATGTTGTTTGGCATAAAGATAGATACATAGAAGAATTAAATTTAAGAGAAAATATGAAAAAATATATATAGTCAAATGTTTTTCCATAACAGTGCTAAATAATTCAGTGGAGAAAGGAGCAACAACAAAACCAAAACCAAACAATATATAAAAGCATGATTTTCAAGACGCTAGGCATGAAACTGAAGGACAGTGATTCCTGAGACATAGGAAATAGTGCAGTGAGCTCCATGATTGCCCCGTCCTAATGGCTTGAGGGTTCCTGAGTCATGATAAAAGGAGGGCAAGCCCAGGCGGTGGCCCGTGGACTCCCCAAGTTGAGAAGATGAAGCCAAGAATCTACAGAGACAAAGACGGCTGGAGTTGCAAGACGGAGTACAGGAGAGGAGTTGATAGCATAGAATGAGAGCTCCAGGGATCCACAAGGTTAACTGCTAGAGTAGTCTCCTCACATGTCTGAGAGAAGGCAGAAAATACTTCTTCCAGAGAGCAAGTAAGTGGATCAGAGAAACAAGGGCGTGGTGGTCAGCAGTGTTGGGGTGTGATTTGAAGAAGCTGGTGAATCTATATGGACATCATCTGTCCCATTCCAAGATTCTCTGTAGCTACACCGGGCTGTTTGTATCCAGGCATGGAGGAAGAAAATAATACAGTATAGTAGAAAAGATGGAAAGGCATTTAGGATTGGGAAGGATATCCTTGAAATGATGAGTCATGAAATTGAAGGTAGATAAAAGGAGAGCCCTTACAGACTGGAGGGGAAATGGAGCTTTTAATGGACCAGAAAGTTTGAATAAGTTAAGATGTTTTTTAGTGGAAATGTTTGAACAGGTCAGCTGGAATGAGAGGGGGTGTGATCAGAGAGCACAAGTCTTGAATTCGTGAGTAAATTTAAAGACTTGGGGAGGTATGTCTCAGCGGAATTGGGTGGCTGAAGTAGCTGAGAAGAGATTATCATTGAAAATTCATATGTTAAGGGATTGAAAAGCCCAGGGATAGCAAGGTCAAGCAAAGGCATTTGGAGTGCTCCAGAATGGCAGTAGAACTTGGGGTGGACAGGAAGGCTGGGAACCAGGCATGAGGGTCTCTAGTCTGGGGATTAATAGAAGACAATAGTGAGGTAAAGGGAGAAGGTCACAGAGCCCACTGGCACCATCCTCAAAGGGCAGGTGTTTTTATTTATTTGATTTTTATAGCAAGATGAGAGAGTATTGTCCTAGATGTGAAGGGGAACAGAAAAGCTTGGAAGCCCTGAAGTAGGCAGGACCTGAAAGGGCTGCAAGGTCCACCAAGCAAGGAGAATGTGGGATCCCCTTGAAGAGGCTGAAGGTTTGGGGGAGCTTGCTGCTCTCCAGTGGCGTTCCCAGAGGGCTTGGGAAGGGCTGAAGAGTGAAAGGAAGGCGGAGTCAGACAAGAGGTGTATAGGGAGGATGGTGCAAGTTGGGGCTGCTTTGAAGTGGTAACATCTGCTGATGGGCAAAGGCCCCCAACCGACAGAAGCCCTGGCTGATTTGGTCTCTGGCCCACCGGTTCTTGAACCATCAGCTGTTACTTACGAACAAGGCCTACGGAGAGACACCAAGGAACTGCAGACCCTTGTGTGGATTCCAGCAGCTGCATCCCCTCTTTGACTATCAGTCAAGTACCTTTAAACATCAGGTCTGTACCTGGAAGTTGTTGTTGTCCTGCAGCTTTGGTCTGAGCTCACCCAGCTCTTGCGGGGAAAGCTTCAGTCTCAACACACAGGACTGGGATATCGTACTGATTATTTCACCAGTGTGGGTAAGCAGTGCTTGTGGCTGTGGTCTGTGTCTGGCTTCGCCTGCCGTGGCTCCTTAAGCCGAGGGGAGTACTAGTTGCTGTGGTTATCAGTTTGTCTGTGTTAGAGTGAGAATAACTCAAAGGCAGAGGTCAGCTTGGCTCCCGGTTCCGTGCTTCCTAGAGACAGGGCTTTCATCATACTTCTCCACCCTGAGGCTTCTCATCCCTAAAATTTGGACAGCTCCATCTGCTGTGTGGTTTTTCTCACAGAGCTGTCCTTAGAATCAGGGGGAGAAATTGATAGAAAGGGACTTTATAAACTCGGAGACCTTTCCAAACGTGAAGGGTGTCAGCGTGAACCTGACTGCGGTCAGGTCAGGTTGTTTCTCTGGATAGGAAACTCTTATTTGTAGTCTGAGTGTTCACTTGCTAGCATTTCTCTCTGGGGCCCCACATCATTCTAGGACTTGGAGAGGCACTTGAAGCATTAATCTGATTTCTTGAAGTCTGATTGTCATAAGACTTTGGATTCAAGGATGAAGCACTAATCCACTCTGAACTCCATCATTCCCTTGAAATTCCACTTTAAAATAAATCTTGGTTTAAGTTGTCTGCTGACACCTTCAGAGCCTCCAGGCATTTCAGCCTGGATCTAATTTAATGGGTGATGGTGCCCCACCAGTCCAGAGGGGTGCTGTCCTCAGAGGCCCGGCAGTTCTTGAACCATCAGCTATTACTTATCAACAGGACAACCGAGAGACACCAAGAAACTGCAGAGCCCTGTGTGGATTCCAGCAGCTGCATCCTCTCCCTCTTTGACTACCAGTCAAGTACCTTTTAGCATCGGATCTGTACCTAGAAGTGTGCTCAGGAGTGCATGCTCAGGAGGGTTGGTAGGTCAGGAGGGCTCCCCTGAGGAAGCATGGAAGAGATGGGACAGAATTTGTAAGGGTGACAAAGAAAGGAGGGCACTTTCCAGCTTCCCGCAAGTGTCAGGAAGAGCAGGGCCTGGTGGCTTGTGTGTGTTGGAGCCAGGATGAGTGACAGTGAAGCCGCCAGGGCACACCTGGCTGGCTGGTGGGCTGGCTGTGGGCGGAAGAGTGGATGGGAGGTTTGCAATGCCCACTGAGGGAGGCAAGAGTTTAAGCTGTGGGAGCTGTCAAAGTGTTTGGAAGTCGGGTGATTGACAGCTGCACCTGGAAGTGGGATGGGATTAGGTGAGCCGTGGAGCAGAGACCACAGGAGTGGGGAGGGTGCGTTGTGGGGCCTTGAGGCGGGTGCAGAGGTGGAGATGCAGATGAAGGCCAGGCCTGGAAGATAGTTGTGGCCAGTGCCTCTCAGATGAGGAAAGGTTTACAGGTCTTGATTGCCAAGTCTTGGGTGTGTATTGTGAGATAATTTCCCTATTGCTATAATCCTTGTTAGGTTCTATCAAGGCATTGGGCTGGGTGCTTTATTTAGTTTATTTCATTTGATACTGTTTACTACTTTAGTGGAGTAAAGGTTCTTTGCCTCAGTTTTACCGATGAGAAAATAAAACTCAGAGAAGCGTATCACTTTCCTCACGTGTATGCAGCTAGTAAATAGTAAAGCTAGTAATTCCGTGTAGGTCTGTCTGTCTCCTGAGCTCCAGCTGCTCTTCTCATTGGTCCAAAGCTCTGTGCTGGTGCAGGGAACCCCTTTGGGATCCCATCTACCCAGTGGGTTTGCTGATGCATCCTGAGATGCTCTGTTTCTCATGCTGTGTCAGGTTTCTTCTTTTCCCAAACCTAATTATCCAAAGCAGAGTAGAACAGTGGAGTATGAAGCTTTAGAGAAATTGGTTTCCTTTTTCCTCCTATATCTGCTCATGAACACGTCTCATCATGGCTCACATAGTACTTCTAGATCCTGTTGTGGAGGGTGGATCTCCCCCAGTCCTTGAGCCTCCCCCAGTAATAGAGTGCTCCTGCCCTGTTCTCTCTCAGCTATGCTGGGGAACTTAGAGAGGGTCTGTCCCACCCTTCTTTCCATGGGAACTCTTCCTGAGGCCCACCAAGAGGTTTGTCTTTTGCATGATCAGTAGGTGGGATTTGGATACACTGAGTTCCGCCCTCCTCCTTGGGTGCACACTGCTCGTCTGCAGTTGGAACGCCCCAGCAACCCTCCGAATAGCACATCCAGGTGGTAGTCAGTCCATGACAGGCAGCCTGACCAGGCCCTGTGCACAATACACTGTACTGTGTAAGTAGGACATGCCCCAGGCTTCTAGTGCCTTCACACATGTTTAGTCGTAATAGTCCTGCCATCATCCCAAGTCAGAGGTCAAGTGCAAATTTACCTTATTCTTTTTTTAAAATTAATTTTATTGGTACATTTTAGGTACACAGTATAATGACATTCATCATTGGAAATTTGCACCTTTACATAATCTCTCTTGGTTCTTATTTTTTCCCCCTTCCCCTGCCCTCCCTTCAACCCCTCCACCCCTATCTATTTACAAAGACTTTGTTTCCATTTTTTCATTTTCTCATATTCCATTCCCTTCTTTCCTTAATTCCTTATTCTTTTCCTTATTCTTAAAAAAGAATAAGTGAAAAGAAAGAACCTTATTCTTTTTTAAACACTGGATTCTGACAAGTCTAGTGAGGTATGTTTCTTAAGTAGCAGTGTTTGAAGCTTGTCCTGAAAATATGTGATGATACTGGCTTGGCTCATCTGATTGAGTAATATATTTTATTTGGAGAAAGTGATATCAGACAAGTAAGCCATATTTTTTAAGAATACCTATTAAACCATATATATATTTTTTCTTTTTCAGTACTAGGGACTGAACCCCAAGAGTATTGCAATACACTCAAGCCCTTTTAATTTTTTTATTTTGGCACAGAGTTTCTCTAAAGTGCCCAGGCTGGCCTTGAACTTGAGATTCTTTAGCCTTTGGCTCCTGAGTAGCTGGACTTACAGGCACGCACCACAATATCTGCCTTAAAACATCTTTTTTTTTTTTAATGAGACTTTTAGTATGCAACATGCCTGGATTCTTGCCACTGGGAATTTTTCTTTTTTGCTAGAAAAATTGGGATGTCTTTGGTAGCCATGGAAATGAACCCTTCAAAGAGAGAAGCTTTTTTGCCCTCTAACAAGGAGATACAGTAAAACAAAGCATATTTCCTTCTAAGATGCCTGAGATACTTTATTTCTATGTCTGTATATTGTATTTTTTCCTTTTATTAGTGTATGTTTGTAGTACATAATGGTGATGTTTGTGTTGGGGATCTTCATATTTTAGACTTGTACCAGAGTCCTGTTTCTTTACATTTTTAATGGCACCATGGGGTACAGTTTGAAGTAATGGAAAGTTATGTGGCTACTTGTGGGGAAAGGAAAGAAGGAAATGGAATTAATATGAGAAAATGAAAAAATGGAAACAAGGTCTTTGTAAATAGGGAGGGCTGGAGGGGTTGAAGGGAGGGCAGGGGAAGGGGGAAAAATAAGAACCAAGAGAGATTATGTAAAGGTGCAAATTTCCAATGATGACTGTCATTATACTGTGTACCTAAAATGTACCAATAAAAACATATAGATAAAAAAAGATAAGACTGATACAGCCTCTATTTCATAGAGCTTACAGTCTGGTGTGTGAAAGAAAATGTTAAATAACTGATTGCAAGGCTGTGAAATAAATTTGACAAATATAGGACCCTCGGGTTCTGGGAATCTAAGGATTTCAGAGAAATAGTCTCACATCCTGCCCAGCTCACCAGCATGGTATCTGGAAGAGCAGCTAAGGTTTAGGTGGAGAACAGTGTCCTGGAGCCGGCAAGAGCTCCGTGCCTTGGGGAAATGAGTGATCTTGTGTCGGCTGGAGTCATTTCAAGGAGGAAGAGGTCGGAAAGGAGGCAAGGGAGGCCCACGCCTTGACATTTGGCAGCCCGGAGCATCCTTTTCATCCCCAGAGCACCATGCAGGGTGAGCAACACCCGGAACAGTTCCAGGGTTTGCTCTGTGTCTGTGGCTCAGCTGCTGATTCCTGGCTCCTCTTCATGGCAGATGATGCAGCCTAGACATTAAAAGCCAGAAAACACCAACTTTGAAAATGGTGCATCTTCCCAGAAGAGGGGAATTGTTTTCTGTGTAAAGCATCTTCACAGACTTTTTTTTTTTTTTTTTTTGGTACTGGGGATCGAACTTGGGTCCTTGCACTTGCGAGGCAGGCGGTGGAACCACTGAGTTACATCCCCTGCTGCTTCACAGACTTTTATGTCAGTGAAAGCATGAAGGACGTGAAGAGGGGAGGATCACTTTGAGAAAATCTCAGACCACATCTAAACTCCAAGTAGACACTGAATCCCGTTACAATCCACCATGGGGCCTATTTCAGTAATGAGTTCCCAAAGAGTAGCCATGGTGTGGTTTGATAGGTACAAGTGTTAATTGTTAACCTTTTCCTCACTATATTTACTGGGTAAATAAGGCCTCCCATTTTCTCTGGTGCCAGTTTCTCTTTGCCTACCAGTTTCCCATCATGGCCAGTGCCTCCTAGTGGCCACTGGAGGGTTAGGGTTAAGGTTCGCTTTCTACTCTTCCCACAGCCGTTATCTGGAAGATCTTATGGATCAAGTGCTGCAGTCCCAAGGCCCCAGCCCCAAACTGCCCTGTTTGCCTCATGCGGAGGGAATATCATTTGGCAATTACTGGCTTTTCATGGTTGAGGGAAAATTGGAACGAAGACAGTGGTTTGATGAACTTTGAACTAAACCAGTACCACTGATTAAAAAGTTCTTTTTACTGTGAAACAACAAACACTACTACTGACTCTTTACAAAATACCTCATTTCCTTGAATAAAAACTTAAGATTTCCAACAACTTAGATTTAAATGTAATAATATTCTTTCAACCACGTTACTCTTTCATTCTCTTTCATCATCCTTGTGTCTGTATAAGGGAACTAATTTAGGTCTGAGGAAGGCTGACTTCCACTGATTAAAATCAGTGGGTTACTTCAATTTTCCTCTTCTCTTTGCCCTTATATAAATTCTGCCTTTGTTTTTTGGTGAATTTCTGAAACCTCTATTTTACTGGAAATATGAGTCCTAACAATATTGATGGCCCTGCCCATGGGAAGGTTGGTGAATGTGTATGTAGATATCAAAGTATATAGTTTGTTTAAATTTTATTTATGTGAGTCCAATGAAAACAAATAGCATTGCAAACCAAGAACGAACCCTGTATCTAAAGATGATTTCCATGGCCCAGTTATTTTAGAGGGCATTTGAGAAGTAAAACTTTCCAGAGCAAACTGTGTATCTTCCCGTTGCATTTGTGGCAGTCACATTTGATCTGCACTTCCATTTGTGTGCACGGCGTAGACTTGGGCTCTCCTGCAAAACCCATGTCACTTACCCCTGCTGTGCAGGCTGATTCTGCTGAAGCTGCTGTTGGTTATTGGGTGGGACCCAAGGCTGGTGCAGTCATGGGTGAAACAGGCTGCTCTGGTTTTAGAGGCTTGGCTTATTCTGCTGTGTTCATCTTTCCCATCTAAAAGATTTCACAGGGAGCTGTGTGAGTACGGCTCTGGGTATACCATTGCCCAGAGCCAGAAGTCTCTCGCAGCCTGTGATTTCTTCTGAAATCACTCAGCCCTTGGGATTCCTGAGTGCTGATGCCACCAGACTTCCTGTCTACCAAGTTGAAGAGGGTGCCGGGCTGCTGCCAAGAGGAAAGACCAAAGAGGATGAAAGGATTGATTCAGAGCAGGCAGGCAGGCATCCTGATTTCCCATAGGAGCCATAGAGGAGGCTGGGGTGACGAGAGCAACAGTGCCAGTTGGACACAGCACAGGGCAGTGTGTCGGAGTGCTGGCTGGCATGGCGGAGGGCCTGTTTGTGGTCTAGGGAAGACAGACCAAAAAGGTATAGACCATCCTGTGCTAGTTTCCCTATGAGGCATTTGTTCTTCCTACAAAGACTTCTGTCTATACTTCTTCAGGGAGTTTGTTCTTTCCCAAGGCAACCCATTTCATCTCTGGGGAGTCTGGACTATTAGAAATGTCTTCCTTACATTGTGCTGAAATCTGTTGTCTTTAAACTTCCACTGGTCCCCTGGAGCCTAAAGCACGTCTGCATGCAGCAGCCTCTCGGATGTCATGCAGCAACTCTCTTCTGCATCTAGCCATCCTGTCCATATAGGCAAGGAATGTTCACATGGCAAGTGGGACAGCAGTTGGCCCTGGGAAAGAAGGGCCATGCTAGCTGAGATGATGACACTGGTGTGCCAGTCCTAGAGGACTGGAGGTGACAGTGACCACAGAGTGGGGATAGTTGGGTCAGCAATGACAGGCTTCATGGTTGCTTTTCCAAATCATAGTGATAGAAAACTGAAGACTTTATGAAAACTTATTCTTATCACATTTGTATTGGTGTTAAGTCCAGGCCATTACCAGTGTTTACTGAATACCTTCTGTCCTCTCCCAACCACCATTTTCTTCTTCCTTTGATCTCCTCATCACACATCACATTTAAAAGCAAACTCATGGTGACACTGTCATATCAAACTTCTGTGGTTCTCCATTGCTTACAAGGGAGCAATCCAAGTTCCTTAGTTTTGTATTTAAGGCCTTTCCCAGACTGATTCTAACCTACTTTTTTTTTTTGTACCGGGGATTGAACTCAGGACCTTGTGCTTGCGAGGCAGGCGAAGTGCTACTGAGCTAAACCCCCAGCCCTCTAACCTACTTTTGATCCTCATTACCCATGCATCTGCTCCCTGCCCTTGCCTCCTATATCCCCATGTTGAGGTGTTTAGGAGAGGATACAACAGCTGGATGGGCTTCAGTGCCCAACCTTACTGAGCCTCAGTTTCTAAACAGTGAGAGTAGTATTAGTCTCCCCTCACTGCAGAAAATTATCAGTGAGGTTGAGCAAAAACTCCACACTGGGCTCTGTTAAGGTGGGTGCCTGTAGGAGGGGATGTGCATATCTGGGTCTTGCTGCTCAGTGACAGAATGCTCTCATGATTCAAAAGCAAGCAGAATCTGTTTGGATATGGTAGCAAGGGAATGCATCACCAAAAGGGTAGGACTTTAGCAGAGGCTTGAAAGATAAGCTGGAATTCAGAGGAAATGGTGAAGGCTGCTCAAGTGTATGGAATTCAGTAGACAGAGCCTCAGAGGGTAGAAGAAATAAGACAAGCGGCCAAAGTACAAAGTGTGCATTTATAAGGTAGATAAAGCTGGAAGAGCAGTTGGGAGAAGAAAAAAATAAGTAGATCATTGGGAATCAGGAAGAAACTGACAGGAAAATCAGAAGCTACAGAGAAGTTGGAAAAACAGACTGCAACACAGAGGAAAGAACAAAGCCATTTGGAAGCTCACCCCAACTCCCATGAAAGGGAAGCTGCCTCTGCAAACCCAAGGTAAGTGCCAGCAGCTCCAGGGAGAAACAGTGGACTGGGCCAGTGGTACAGGTCCCAGGAGGAGCTCATGGCTGTTGTGAATTGCAAAAGCAATGCAGGTTGTTCTCTGAGGTGACTCCTTCCACATGACAAGCAGCAGCCAGAAAGGAAGTCCAGTGCAGCACCTGCCATCTTGACAATGCTAATCAGGTGCCATTTCAGGAAGGGGTTGATTATTTAAGTCTGAGACTCAGAACAATTAGAACAACTTCACTTCAGGGTTCCCACTACAATTCTGCCACAGTGACTGGGTGAGAGACAGCCATGGGAGACAGAAACAGGGAGCAGGCTAGACAACACCTGAGAAGTTTAAGCTCAGGGTGGGAAAACATGGGCCCCGCCCTCCATGGTGAGAAGCCAGGCCAGGAAACAACTGGTTTGGAAATTGCTGGTGTTAAGTACTTTCTATTCTTTTTTTTTTTTTTTTGGTACTGGGTCCTTGTGCTTGCGCAGCAGGCGGCGAAACCACTGAGCTAAACCCCTGGCCCTTGCATTAAGTACTTTAACCCTCACCCTGCTTTCTACATCCAGCACAGATAAGAAATCTGATTGTTTTCCCCATCTGCAAACATGAGCAAGGACACACCTCAGCTTGGGCAGTGGCCACAGCCTGGGGTAAAAAGAGGGGCCTCTGGAAAAGGAGGAACCCTCACAAACATACAGGTCATAAAGTTAGATGAAGAAAGCCATCCATTGCTGGATTCCAAGACTGTGGGTCCTGAAAGGAAACCACTTATTCAAAAATAGAGAAACATTTTTTTCTGTTTTTGAACTTTTTTTATTTTCCTCTTCCTCCTTGGGGTTTGGGGAATTTTCCACCCTTTTAACCTTTTTTCCTTTTCCTTCCTTCTTTTTTCCTCTTCTCTTTTTCTTGGTTATTATTTTTATTCTTCGTATATTTTCTTTTTTTCTCTCTCCTTTCCTTTTATCTTCTTTTTCTTGTTTGTTCCTTTCTGTTAACTTTAATCTAATTCTATAGATATCCTTCTACTCCTTTCTTTCTTTCTTTCTTTCTTTCTTTCTTTTTTTGGTACTGGAGATCTAACTCGGGACTTTGTGCTTGGGAGGCAGGCGGTGGAACCACTGAGCTAAATCCCTGGCTCCTTCTAATCCTTAATAGAATCTTTTGTTTCACTTTTCTCTCCCCCTTCTTATCTGTCATTGTTTAATTTTTCAAAATTTTCTTCTTTCATTCTTCTTTTCCCAATCCCCTATATCTTTATAATAGTATAACAATTAAGCTTTACTAATCTTTAGATAGTCAACTCTTACTGTTGTTGAATTCTTTTCTATTGTTAGTGGAGCAATTGTTGTCACATTTAATAGATATTTACCATCTGTCAATATTTGGTTTGTCTTAGTGTTTATACTGTAATTATAGATATCTTTTCTACGGGTAATGGTGGTACATTATCGATATGTCAACATCCGATCTTGGATGGTATTATTGTCGCTGGTTGTCAGAATGGCATAGTTGTTGCTATTAATAGGTTTTTCTCTCTATGCCAATATCTGGATTGTTTTTGTATCATTAATACGACTGTGGTCCATTTCAGGAAAACTGGGTACTGGGCCAATTACACTACATCCTCCCCTCCCCTAATGGAAGTGGCCACATCTCAGGACAGGGCAAAAGACTATAGCTAGCCATGCCTAAAATACGTTGGTGAAAAGCAAGAACTAACTAAGGAGATCACCATACTAGCAACAAAGTCTTTCCACTGTAAGCACCCACATACCTCACCACAAAACAAACAAAAAAAACAATAGAAATATGACAAGACCAGGTATCAAAATGGCTCCCAAAACTCCCAATACCCACAAAGCCTATCCATGGGGTTTAAGGGGAAGGAAAACAGAAGCCACATAGCCAAATTATTCAAAAGGATAACAGAGAAATTAAAAAACAGATCAACAATTCTGCATTCAGTGGGCCCACAGAAGATGTAACTAAACAGATAATGGATGTAGGAAAACAATCAGGGAGTTTACAGAGGACACTAATAAAAAACTAGCTGAACTAAACAAAACATTAGAAAACATGAATGTCCAGTTTAGCAAAGAATAAGAGTCCGTGAAAAGGTTCCAGACAGAAATCCAGGAGATTAAAAATTCCACTGAAAGTATGGGCAGCAGAAGTGACCAACGCGAAGACAGAGTGTCAGAACTAGAAGACAGGGCTCCTATCAGAGACCTACTCAGAGAGAGATACTTTAAAAACAAGAAAACATGAAAAATGGATCCAACAGCTGCTAGATGATGAAAAGAAGATGAATCTAAGATTAACTGGAATAAGTGAAAAATCAGAAGACAGCACAAATGGCATTAAGAAACCTGTTGACCAAAATAATAACAGAAAACTTTCCAAATGTACAGAAACAATTAAACATACAGATAAGTGAGGCACATAGAGGTCATGATCAAAAGAGAACTTCTCCACAACACATGACAGTGAAAATCCCAGAATCCAACATAGGGACAGAATCTTAAAAGCTGTTACAGAAAAGCAATGAACCCCTTATTAAAGTAAACCCATTAGAATTACAGTAGACTTCTCAGCACAAATAAAGGCCAAGAGAAATTCAAATGAAGTGTTTCAAGTCCTAAAAGATAACAGCTTCCAACCCAGACTTATATAGCCTGCAAAACTTTCCTTCAGAACTGATGGGAAAAAATAAAGCATTTCCATGACAAGAACTACCTCAAGAAATTCATGACCACAGAACCAGCACTACAAAATAATCTTACGGGAGTCCTAGAAATAGACAATAAAACAAATAATGCCAATAAATCAAACAGAGTGAAAACACAGTACAGGGTGAGCAGTAAAGCAGAAGGAGGGGGAGAGGAAATCAGCAACAATAATGCAATGAGAGGGGTCAGTTATTACCTTTCGATAATAACCTCCAATGTGAATGGTCTTGATTCCACAATCAAAAGACACAGACTGGCAGAATGGATAAAGAAACAAAACCCGATGATAAGCAATATACAAGAAACACATTTAATTGAAAAAGAAATTTAAAGATTCAAAGTCAAAGGGTGGAAAGCAATATTGCATGCAACAGGAATCCAGAAGAAAGCAGGAATCACTGTCTTAATTTCAGACAAAGTGTACTTCAAGCCAAATGCCAAAGAAAGTCACTACACTTGGTTAAGGAAATAATTCAACAGAAAGAGGTAACAACTGTAAACAGATATGCCACAAACACTGTTATGCCGAACTTCATAAAACAAGTGCTACTGGACATGAAGTGATCGGATAAATAGCAGCACAGCTATTACGGGGGACCTTGATACCCTACTGTCACAAATAGATCAATTAGACAAAAAAAAAATCAACGAAATATTAGAGCTGAACCAAACTTTTGAACAAATGGACTTAATAGATATCTACAGAGTATTCCACCCAACAGCAGAATATACTTTTCATCAGCATAGGAACCTTATCCAAAATAGACCGCGTAACTTCTTAGTGATGGGCTTCTTAGAAGATGATGAAATCCTATGCAAAACGGAGTAACTTTTTTTAGTCATTCACAGAGGTAGATACAGGATACAGGGGACTTCCAGGGTGATTTTCTGAAACTGAGGGTTTGTTGTGGTGGGCATGGGTTTTTCTCAGCTGAGAAGTGGTGCGGCATTGATGTGGGTGGTCTGGTTCATTGTAGTCTGAGTCCTTGGATCCTGTGTATCTGTCTGTGTGTGTGCTGGGATCCGTAGCAGCTCAGAGCACATTCAGAGCTGTGCCTCATTTTCACCCTTTGGTATTGGAGAAGGCCCTTCCAGTTGCCTTTTTTTCTTATTCCTCTCTTCTGCCTAGACCCAACAATTAAATATTATACACTTGAACTTTAAATTTGTACAGTGCTTTGTGATTTTTTTGAAGTATCATCTTACTGAATGTCTTACTTAATTCATGTAAAACAATAGAACAAGTGTGCTGTTTTGTAGGTAAGAAAAAAATGGAAGCTCAAAAGAAAGTTTGGAGCTGGGACTAGAATACAGGTCTTCAGACTCAGTGCCCAAGTGGTCTAGGAGGACCAAGGAGGCACCTTGGATTATCACACAGGCTGCCACCTCTCTTTCTCTTTCCTCCATCCTGGCCTATAGCCAACACGAGGTTTATCCCATGTAAATCTCAGTGCTGTCCAAATCTATCAATGTTACCTGTCTGCTAGGTATTAATGCCACTGAGAGCTGTCTGAAATCGATTTAGAGGATCTATATAAACAACTTTGTTATGTGAACTTTTGTAATGGTGACTATTATTTTAAATAAGTGTATCGTAAATAAGGACTTGGCAGTTTTTTTAATTCATAAATTTCAGTCCTAGTAGGGTTTTACTTATGCCTGCTTAACTAAGTCCCAATAGCCAAGAATGTGCAACAGTTTTGCAGCTTGTAAGAGATAGATTTTTATAGTTCTAATGTAAACAAATAGATAAAATATGATATTAAAGTAAAATTTTATTTTATGAAGCTCTTAAGCTTCACAGGGTAACTCTTTGACTGTCTTATCATTTTTTTAAGAACTCAGATCAGATGTGAATCCAAACTAAGAGTATCCTGTTTATATGTAATCATCTACATTTATAAGCTGAGTCCAGAATGAAAACATTTTAATAAATAATAGATTTGAAGGTCTGCTTGTTCTTTACAGTATTTTTACGAGAGGAGATTATATAACGTATTTTCCTATGGACACGTGATACACGCAGTTGCACAGGGATGTGATTCTTCATTGAATGTGACATTTTCGGAGTTCAGAGTCATTTGGTGAACTTACCCAGGGATGCGCTCTGCATTTCCTGTATCTCAGGAAGCCTAGAAGGTCTAGAACCCCTCAGCTGTTCTCAGGGTATGGTTTGTGTGAGCAGCAACATTCTGCCCTCCAAGCCCCGTCTTTTTGAGGCAGGACAGTGTTCTGCTGGAGGAAGGTGTGCCTGCGGGCCGGGAGGGCAGAGCTCCTGTCTCCCCCATAAACTCCTGATGCTACTTTCTGTAAGTGCACCCAGGACACCCATAGCCTTTCCTCCTTCCTGATGTCCCAGGGGGCAAGTGGAAACGGAGCAGCCTTACCAGGTCCGGGGATCAGTCTGGGGGCATCTGAAAGGTGGGGTTACTTAGGAGCAGTGAGTGGGGTCATTTCTCATTGTGGGCAGAAGGTGGTGCCTTGGCAAGGAGCCAGTTTCCTACCCAGAGAGTTGGTCTCTCTGGGTTTCAAGTCCGTTCAGCCTCTCAAGGGCCTGGAGTTTGAGGGCATGATGAGAGAGGATGGCGGCTAGCTTGATGAAAGCAGGTCGCTCCTCTTCTGCCAGTCATGAGCTGCCTGGAAGGGAGATGTGCTGGCTCTGAATCGGAAGGTCAGCGGGCAGGCAGACAACTGTCAGAGTCGTGGGGTCTGTGTGTAGGATGTTCCCTCCCTGTGACCCTGCTTGCTTTCCTGGAAGCTTTTCATCTGTGCTTTCTAAATCCAGATTTTGCATATCTTGGCTCCTATAACAGCTGTTCATGGTTGGAAATGCAAATGGCTCCTTGCACATAAAGATTGGGTAATTGTCCACCTGACTCTCAGACTTGCCTGAATGAGTGTGGGATTTTATGTATATGCGCGGATACAGGGTTGTAGATGCAGAAGGCAGAGTAAACAGTGAACAGTTGGGAGCATCTGTATGTCTGCCAGAGCCTTTTCCAGGGCAGGTGTTCCCATAAGTGGGCAACCAATTCTACTGCCTCCTCACCTCCTGCAGGGGAGGCTTTTGGGGAAAGAGCTCAAGAAGAAGCAAGGATTAGGGAAAGGAGTAGTGCTTTACCGGGGCTCAGGTTCCTGCAGGGAAGGGAGAACTGGGCCGGAGGCATGGGTCTGGCAGACCCTGTCCAGAAGCTGCAGGGGTTGGAAAAGAAGCCCTATCATGGGCATCAGAGAGGACCAGAGACCACTCCCTCTTCAGGACTCTTGGCTTTGGCGGAGGGATCAGCACACAATATGAACGCAAAGTTGTATCCACAAGTGTTGAAGAAGCCCAAAGTCAGGTGCTGTGTTTGACTTCAGCTTGGCCCACTCAGTTTCCTTCTCTTTGAAATGCGATGCCAGGTATCAGAAGAGGCTCTGGGGAGGGAGGGCCGTCTCTGAGTTGTGGCGAGTGTCAGTGGCCCACCGTGACAGTACATAGTTTTTCTGGCTTGGGCTCCTTGAGATTTCTGTCATCCTGGAGGCAGCTCATTTCCTAACAAGTTATGCATGTGTGTTGGTATGGTCTCTGCAAATCTGACCCCCACAGTCTTGCTTAGGGAGACACTGTGTTCTATCCTGTACACGTGTGTGGCTCCATTATTGTGCTTATGTGGCTAAACTCAGTGTTGTGTGTCCTGTCACAAGCCGTTGTGCAGCAGGGCAGACAGCTTATGATGCAGGTCCCCAAGGATGTCCTGACAAATACTTGTTCTCTTTGCTTCCTTCAGAGAGTTCTCAAAGGAAAGAGAGAAGGCTAAAGCACGGGGAGACTTCCAGAAGCTACGGGAAAAGCAGCAGCTGGAAGAGGATCTCAAGGGCTACTTGGATTGGATCACTCAGGCAGAAGACATTGATCCTGAGAACGAGGAGGAGGGTGGAGAAGAAGGCAAACGCAATAGTAGGTGCTGCTGTTCTCCCCGTCAGCACACAGACCAGGGGCCCTGCAGGTGCCCTGCTAAGGCTGGGGGAGGGCGACCCCTTCTCAGCCACCTCGCTTCCTGCCTGGCCCTGGCACGGAGAGTGCAGGTGTATTCATGCCAACTCTGGGTTTCTGCCTGAGGTTGGGGATTCAGGTTCTTAGTGAGTAAGGGGCTTTTGTAGTCGAGGAGGATTGGACATGGCACTGTGGGCCTCAGAAATTCAGTGAATGCTCGCATTCACCCTGGACTCCTGGAGCAGAAGTTTCTTCACCCCAGTGTTGTAGGACAAGGACTGGGAGAGCAGGGTCTCCCTGCACTCGCCTGTGACCTAAGACAGCTCCCACCTGTGCTACCCATACAGAACTAAATGCTTAGCCCATCGGGCTGGGAAGAAACCTGCTCACCCTGCTAGGCGGTTGTGAAGATGCCTGAGGGGGCCTGGGACTTAGCTCAGTGGTTCCGCCGCCGCCTGCCTCACAAGCTCGAGGTCCCGAGTTCCATCCCTGGTACCAAATAAACAAAAGATGCCTGAGAGGCAGTGATGGTTGCTGTGCAGCTGACCTGCCTGGAACCCCACACTGTGACAGTGGGAGTCCTGAAGTGCTTTCTGCAAGGGGCACGGCCTGATAATTGGTCAGCCACTGGAACTAATTGCCATTGTCAATCACAATGTTTCTTTTCCCGAAGACCTTCTCTTACTCTTTCTGGACCCACTTGTGTGTCGAGTAAAGGTAGAAAGTGAAATCCAGCAGTGCATTTGACTACAATTCTTGTGATTTGTTTTATTTTATCTTATTTTATATTTTTGGTACCAGGGATCGAACTCAGGACCTTGAGCTTGTGAGGCAGGTGACGGAACCATTGAGCTAAATCCCCGGCCCCATTGTAAATATGGAATAGTTGATAGTAAGGAGTGGAACATATTTCAGGGGCACGTGTCCAGTGAGAAGCTTATAGAAGATGTTGAGTCCCCCATGCAGAGCCCTCAGGGGTCGTGGTTTGCTCCCTTTCTAGGAAGGGCTGAACTGCTCACAGATAAATGCAGCACAGGAGTCAAAGCCCCGGGGCGCACCCGGAGGCAGTGCTACTGCAGGAGGCAGGAGGAGGATCTCACGGGGGTGGGGGAGTTTGAGCTGCACCTTGAAGGATAGATAGATCTGAGGTGTGACAGTTTGGCACTGGGAGAAGCCTGACTCGGCAGGGTGGCATGAGGGAGGCCAGGCTCAGGGAGGCCGGGAGGGGCCCTTGTTTGGGCAGGAGCACAGTGGGTGTGAAGGTTAAAGTTAGCTGTGGTAGGAAGGGTGGGAAAGTCAGATCTGCACCTCTTAGCAGGCAGCGGTGTGTAGAAGCCTAGGGTGAAGGGACGCGTGCAGAGTAGGGGGGACTCTTGACTGAGTCAGCTTTTACGTTTCTGGGACTAGGACTCTTGTGAGTCTGTGCTGTCATGGGGAGAGGATTTTGTGTTGGCATGGGTTCCTGACTAAACTCTGTGTGCGAATGAGGTTTAGCGGAGTCTAGCCCTCCGGCTTTCCCACCCTGTACCTTCCCAGGCTCAGGAAGAGGTGAGGGCTTTCAGCACCTGAGGATTAGGAAACCACTGCCAGGAGACAGTGGGAGGCTTTCTGGAGATGACCACGTTTGTCAAATGTGTGATCAGAGTTGATAAATGGCCATTGAGTTCCACATTTGGTGATGTGTCTGCCAGGTGATTAGAGTAAGAAGAGCATGGGCACTTCCTCAGCACAGCTGTCCTTGGGTGACTGAGCCAGCCTGAACCCTATGGTCTTCTCAGAGCATCTGTACCTGCCCTGTTGCTGGCAGCAAGACATCTAGGTGCAACTCGGGGATGCCTACCCAGCGTGCTCCTCTTCATTTGTAGACTGCAGCTTCGGTGCTGTCCTGTGGGGGCCCAGTAGCCATCTACTTCGCCCTCCTGTGTCCTGCATATGGTGCATATGTGTAAACCAGAGGAAGTGATGTCCATTCTTCTTGGAGAGCCACTTTCGTTGCTGGTTTAGATGTGTCCCGGGGAACTGAGTGAGGTCCTCTTGCAGGTTGATGGCCTATCATTTTTTTATTGCTCCATCTCTAGAAAAAGTCATCGGTGATCTAGAATCTGTTGTTGTGTCAGATGTAATACAGTTGTTTTCATGGTCCATGATTTGAGAAGCGATTTCACTGGAATGGAGGAGATGTTTTCTGGTGGTCTTAAGGGGTCACTGTTTTATCTGAGCCCAGCATTTGCTATGTACTGCCACTGTCTATAAAGAACCTGACCATGGGCTGAGTAGACCAGTGCCTCTGCCTTTCAGAGAAGTTACCGTGGAGGGGAGACAGAGGGCAGTGGCTGAGTGTAATACAGACTGCAAAAACTAGCATCATAATCGAGGACCTTTGCTGTATGAACCCAGAAGGGCAGAGTGATGCTGGCTAAAAGGCGTGAGTGGGTGGTTGGGAACACAAGGATGGCCCCATGGAAGAGACAGCATTCTTGCTGAGCTCTGGGGAAAGAGCATCCAGTAACTACAGAAGGTGGGGTGGCTTCACGCTGAGGAAATGGCTTGGAGAAGGTGCAGAAAGTGACAGATATTCAAAGCCCTTAAATGTGTTACGTATAATATCATCAATGAAAGAAACAAAGCCCCTTTAGAAGCTGTAGATCTCCAGAATTAACTCTGTAACTGGAAGTCCCTAAAGCTGCAGTATATCTTTGAAACATCAGCATTATGGTTTCTGCTATGCACAGTGTTGTGCGACTCAAAATGATTAACTAGCCCAATGTTTGATCCAGAATAGCAAATACTTCCTTGGCGCACCCTTCTTCTTTAAAGAGCCCTTTTTGCCAGTTGCTGGGATTTCCTGTGGAGGGAGATTCACAGGACTTGCTGAGTCATCAGATTCCCAGAGCCTCAGCGATTAGAGTTTCAATAAAGGCATAAATCCTAGGCTCTGGGGGCCATGTTGAGATGTAACTGATTTAAGAAGAGAGCCCCAACTCTCCTCTTGTTGAGAAGCAGAGCTTCCCTAAATATAAACCTTAGCAGCCCAGACCTCGTGGAGAAGTCAGCACTGATGGGGGCTCCTCGGGCCTCCCTTGGTGGCCAGCTCTTTGTTCCTGTCACAGCCAGAAAAGCGCAGGAGAGAGTTCAGTCCTTGCCTTACCACCTGCACGCGCCTGGCCTGGGCCTATCCCCATGTATCTAATTAGCAGGCAGCCAAAATGCGGGTGTTGCCAGTGTCCTTGTTGTGGTGTCAGCATCCTCCCTGTGTGGGTGAGATCCTCCACACGTGCTTCACACCCCAGCCCGGCTGCTGTGTGTCTCGAGGGAAGGGGATGGTACATTGCTTGGGCCGCCTGACTTCATCCATACTAGGTCACCATGCTAATCTGACTGATGGCCATTTTCAGCTGGATCTTGGGTGTGAGGCAAGCAGTTTGCTTTTAGGCACTGAGAAATTAAGTGACTGTGTGAGAAGAAGCCCTTCGTGGTGGCTGAAGCTTCACTGAGATGAGCCGGGTGGGAATGGGAGAGTCATTCCTAACTGCAGATGTCCATGAGCTTAGAAGAGGCAAAGGCTTTGAGCTGCAAGGCATTTTGATGCCCTTTCTCTGGAATTGACTAGGTTTTGTGACTTGAAATTTGGTCTTTGGCGTTAGCAAATAACCCGGTATCTCACAGTCCTGTTTTTCTTCTATAAGAACGTAATAAAGGTATCGATCCATGGGACCATTGAAAGGGTTAGGGGTTTGATAACCAATAGGGGTCGCCATAGCTGAAGTAGTGTTTGCAGCTGGTGCCGTTGTTTGACTCCAGCAAAACCTGGCCTAAACGGAGATTTTTGAAGTTCCTGCTGAGCCTTAGAACCAGCCTCGGGGTGAAGACTCCCCTTTCAGTCCTCAGGACAAGGACTCCTTTTGTTCAAACTGTGAGGTTCTCAAGTATGGATGAAAAATAAACCTGTTCACAGGTCACCTCTGAGAATAAGGGGGCACAGCTTTGTAGCTCTCAGCCATTTCTAGTTTTTCAGTGCTGACTGTCAGAACACATGTCAAGTCAAGTACCTGGAGAGGCCCTCATGTTATCTTCTCTCTGATCTGCTAAACGTCCCTTTCTGCAGCTGTGGTGCCCAGCTCTGGCTCTACAGTGCAGCCACCTGGGGACCTTGAGCCCTTCTGACACCGCACTCCACCCTCGGAGACTGGCCCCTTCTGGGATGAGAGCCAGGGTTGGCTCTTGTGTAAGCTCCCTGGGGTTCCCGTGTGTAACTCACACTGGGAGCTCCTGAGCAGCAGAGTGCCATCATTGCTGAACATCCCACAGGTCCAGGCTTTCACTTGAGAGGAGAGGAGAGGAGAGGAGAGATGAGGCAGTCGGTTCCTCACGGATCTGCGGGGGACTGTGGTGCCAAGGAGCTCCTCTTTGTGCATTCTTGGACTCCTTAGAATGTCAGTTCCATAAATTTGCTGTTAGAAAGCTGCTCGATTAATTGAACGGACAAAATTCCCTTGGAAATTATTTCTTGAGCACTTGGGAATTTTTCAAGGATAGTTTATTTAACTTTTTTGCTGAGCTTCAAGTTTCTTAAGAAACCCTGCCAAATCTCAGAATAATTTTTTTAGACGTATGCAGCTGCTTCTGAGTTAACAATGGAGTTTTTCTAGGGCCATTAAAATCTGGAAGCCTAAAATTCTATTTTAAGCTCTTCTTATTGTCAGTGATTAGTCTTTTAAAAAAATAGCATTAAAAATAATAAAATCTTCTTAAAGGAAGCTCATTTTAAAATTCTGTCCCCGTCCCCCTCCCCTGCCCCCCGCCAAAAAAAAAGCAGGGTAGTTTCATTGCAGGAAGTAAAACAATCAGTGATCCCTCTGACTGGAGTTACTTGATGCCCAGGGAAGAGAGGTTACCTGAAGCTCTGACTCTGCCCACAAGTAGGGCCTGTGCATCTTCCATTCCTCAGTGGCCCTACAGGCTGTGGGCAGGCCCTTATGCGACTCCCACTGGCCTCTGCCAGCCCTAGGGCATGGTGCACAAGGTTGCCCTGGCTGCCTGTCTTGCCTGTGCTACCCGGGTGTCCTTACCAGCAGTGTTTGCTTCAGGCATAAACAGAAAACCAGGGATTGCATAGCTCTTTGCAAGCGCAAGGCCATTTGCTGGTCTTATTTTAAAAGATTGCATTTTAAAATTTTGATTTATGAAACTGCTTTCATTACAATGAAACTACCTCATGGCACAAGTTCAAAACTGAAAATATTCAACTAAAAGCTATAAAGCAAACAGCAGCAGTTTGAGCGGCATATGGTAAACATGTGTCCCAGTCACCTGCCCTCACTGGAGACGCTGCTGGCAGTGTGACTGGGAGGGCCCAGAGCCACTGTCTCCCCGAGCTGGGTCGGAACCCCAGGTGCCCCTCCATACTGGGGTGGTATCAAGTACTTGTTTTTAAAGGCATCTTCCCATCTCCCATTGCCATAACCTTCTGAGAGCTGATGGGAGGTGGGCTGAGGAGCCGTTATCCCCCCATAGAAATGAGATGGAGGATGTGGCCCGGTTTGTTGGGTCTTCAGTCAAGGCTGTTTTTGTTATTTGTTTTTATTTATTTTATATTTTAATGTATTTATAATTACTTTAATTATAGGAAGAGTTTGCCTCTGTAAAGAACTCATGTGATGTCAGTGTATGTAAAGGGATAAATAGAATGCCTTGTTCCTTCTCTTTGAAGGGAGCCAGGCTTAGCATTCTGGGGCTTCTTCCATCACACACCACTCTCTGAACATAAGAATGTAGATTTTTTGCATAGACAGTGTGCTGATTTGTTCCCACCATAAGATGTCCAGTATATGTCTTTTTCCTTGAACTGTTCCGTAGACACCTCTTTCCATACTTTCAAAGCAAAATTTTGGCCATTTTCAATAAATTGCCATTTTAAAAAACTGCTGTGCTGGAGTAATACTCTATAGCACATGACCTGCGCCTCACAGCAGTGGTCAGAGCTGCTGCTTTGCACCTGTGCGGTGACCTGATTAATATCTCTCACCCACAAG
Source organism: Heterocephalus glaber (assembly GCF_000247695.1). Next base: position 3,489,299 of record NW_004624822.1, on the reverse strand, counting down.
ACCCTGAGCGCCGTGGGGGAGAGGCACGGGGCGGGCTTCTGCCCTCTGCCCTGTGGCTGACACCAAGTGTAGTGTTTCTCCCACATATGCAAAAGTTATTGTTGAATGAGAGTGATCTGTTGAAGACAGGACATAGATAATAACAAGCATTTGTCAGGTACTTCCTGTACGTTAGACTGTGCATTCCTTTTCCTCACACAAGTCTGTGAGACAGGAACTTGATGGATAATGAAACTAAAATACAAGTTAAGTAGCTTCCCAAGGCTGTGTGGCTGTCAAGTGGCAATGCTGAGACTTGAACCCATGTTCTGCCACAGTCTACATGTTAACCCCCACTCCCCCCAGGTGTGCGTGCCCCTGTGTCTGCACACACATGTCCACATTCTTGTGGAACAGGTTAGGAGAGAGGGGCTTGCGGTGCTGAGGAATGGTGTTACATTTTAGAACTGTGTTACACCCAGTAGTGTGTGCCCTGGCCAGCTCCAGCATTCCTTCTGCTGCCCGCACTGCCTCTACAGTTCTTCCAGGAGCATGTGGCCTCTACTCCAAAGAGTAGATAGCATGGGGTGATCGTGCAGTCAAAAGAGTTGGAAGAATTTAGAGATTCTAGAGCCATTTTTCTTACAACCTAAGGGCTGTAGGAGAGCTGTAGTAGAAACAGCAAGTTATGGTTGGCCATGCTTTGCCAAAGCCAAGCACGTTACTTATTCAGTGGTATCTCAGTTCACGAACTTAATTTGTTCCATGATTCTGGGGAAGATGGCCATATTTGTGTTCATGCGGGGAAGGTGTCTGAGGTCATGTTCATCCACCTGATGTGGAGTTTGTGAGCTCAAAATTTTGCCAAACATTTCTGTCTGCAAACCAAATTGTTAGCGAACAGAAGTGTTCGTGAACCGAGGTATTACTGTATTACCTTATTTACTGTTTATCTCTTAAAACAACCTTATGAAGTGTGTGTGCAGATCCAACTATTATTAACAGCTTACAGGTGAGGAAACTAAGGCTTGAAAAAGTAGGTACCTTGCTCCTGCTGATTCAGTGAGCGATGGGGCTGGGATTAGACTGAGGCTGTCAGAATCCAGAGCCCACCTTTTCATTTCCACCTCTCCTGCCCCAGATGGCGGTACTGGGTGGACTCGCACTGCCCGCCCGTCCCCAGGGCCCCTGAAGTGCCTTTTCCCTAACAGCCTTCTTGGATGGGAGACCAAACATAGCTAACCTTTGTCTAGTGTCGGTTAGTTGGTTGTTTATTTAGAACAGGTTCTTAAGGATCGGTGCTTGTGTAGTGGCTGTAGCAAGTGACTGTGCCTTTCCCTGAACTGTAGATTGCTACCTAGGAGAAGGGCAGTTTCTAACGTGTGTCAGAGGTCAGAGTCCTTTGAGCCTGGGCTCAGACCGCCTGCTGCGTGCCTTGGACCTCTTGTTTGCATTGTTCTTGCTGCCCCCTGCTGTATAGTAATGAAATTGCCTGTGTTCAACCTGAAGGAGTCACAGTGGCGGACTTGCTAAGAGAGGATAAGAAGAAAAGGAAGTTTTGCTGCTTTCGCCAACGCAGGGCTAAAGATCACGGTAAATTACTGAGATTGAACTTTTTCTTCAGAAGACTCTGCCCACCAGCTCTGGTGCCTTTTCTTTGTACATAGGCATTGTGTGAAATGCATGGGCCATGTGGTGTGTTTGGAAGATGCCTATATTTAACTGCTTGATTTCTTTGAAGCTTGGCCATGCTGTTTTCTTCTTGCCTTTCCCTAAAGTATGTGTTTTTACCAAGATGACATTGCAGTTTCCTTCTTGTCTGAACTGTACCTTATAAAGAAGCAGCTGAACCAACTCAGAAAATTTGATTCCACATGAATATTCATGGACTGGAAGACAGACTTGTTAAACACTTTTCCATGAATGATGTTTTAAAATTTAAACTGTTTAGAAATTCCAATATTATTTGATTGATTTTTTTTTTCCAGGCTGCATGTTTTAAATGACTTCTTGGTCTTCCAGTCTCTAGCTGGTTTGCCCAGGACCATGCTAAAACTAGTAGTGGTTTCAAGTGGCTTCAAGAGTGAAGTTAAAAATAGATTTCTGGGATGCAAAGATTGTTGGGCACTTGCCTTTGCAAGTGAGAATAGGCTTGTGTGGGAAATCATTACATTTCAAGCTATATCCTGAAATAATGCTGGCCATACCCCTTATCACAAGTCCTGGCTGAGCAGGCAGGGCCATCTCCATGTGGACATGCATGCCAATAACTGGACCCCTGCCCTGCTCTGCCCAGGTTCTCACTGTGGTTGGACAATACCACAAAGTTTTGCCCGAGTATACTGGCACGGTCAGCCTAGTGGTGCCACCAAGAGGGACTCTGAGAAGATTCACCCTGCAGAGCAAAGAGCCAGGGGAGTAGAGGACAGATTCTGGTGATTTTTGTTGTTTGTTTTTTTAAGTATCCTCTGCCACACCTGGGAATGTGGGGTTCAAAGGTTAAGAGAAGTGGCCTTGAACAGTCCATGAATGATCTGACCAAGGGTTGTAGTAGAGTCCCAGTCTCACAGAAAGCCTGAAAGAGGAAAAGGAAGGAAGGATTGTCAGAAGGCATTCGGTACACTGTGGCTCCGAGAAGTGGAGGGGAGGAAGGCGCTTGGAGGTTGGACAGGGGCAGCGATGGGGCTGGCTCACTTAGCTGTAGCGTTTGCAGTGTCTGTGAACAAGAGGCCGGGCCTCTTGCAGTCCCCAAGGGTCCCTGCAAGGAGGATGAGCTTCAGCTAAGCAGGAGATACTGTCAAGAACAGAATAAATATGTCCTTAAGAACTGATTTAGGGGCCGGGGATTTAGCTGTGGTTCCGTTGCCTGCCTTGCAAGCGCAGGGTCCCGAGTTCGATCCCTGTTACCAAAAAAGGGCAAAAAAACAAAAAAACTGATTTAGGAATATAGCTCTGGGTGAGTTGTAAAAACAAGGTGAGTACTTCCTGTTGCCAGATGAAATGAGACAAACAGCCCCCACCAACACACATGCACGCACGCCCACCTACCCTTCTAAGTGAAGGCTTAGGCCTTGTGACTTTTTAAGGTATCTCCATTATCTTCCTGAGATCTTTAGGAAGAGGAAGCAGCCTAATATTGCCACGAAACTAACCCTGTTTTGAGTAGGAGTGGCCTTTAATTGCAATACCCAAAGACTCTAAAGAAGGACCCTGACCCTGCTGGTGAAGTGGGGCAAGGGCCTTACGTGGCGTTGCTGCCCTTGTCAGTGTTCAGATGGAGAGAGTTGTTGTCTGAGCCCAGTTATTGTTTTGGACTTGGAAACCTTAGTCTGGCCTTGACCCACATTCTCCAAGAAGAGTCCGGCTGCCTTACAGCAGAGAGAGTCTGCTACCCTGTGTCACCTAAGCATGTCGTCACTAGCATGTGGACATGTCTGCAGAGGATATCTGTGTCCTTGTGGGATTGGCAAGCATGTTGTGTCATGGTACTGCTCATGCTTGTCAGGAAAATAAAATGAAAAGACAAGATCTTGGTTTCAGATCCCCTGTCTGCTGAGAAGGCAGAACTGACTGCCCCTGCTCGGTTGTGCAACAGCACCCACTCCTCCTTCCTCTGAAGGGAAAAAAGGTTTAGGCTGCTGGAACATGGAAGAAATGCTACAAGAAATCCCTAAGATGCAAGAAAGCCTGTCCTGGAGAGAAGAAGAGAGGACTGAGGCCCAGCGAGTCTGTGAATGAGGCTGCCCCGGAGGGAGCCCGGGCTCCATTTGGCACATGACAACTTCCCTTTGTGTTTCCATGACTAGATGGCCCAGCGTCTCCTGGAGCTGCCAAGACCCTTGGGAGCTGGGGCCTTGGAGTCAATTCTGGACAGGTCGAGTCCTGGCCACTTTCCTGAGGGTACTTCTGATCCCTTGTCGCCTGGGAGAGCTCAGAGAATGCAGGGCAAATCCCCTAGATGCTGAGTAAAACCGGAAAGCTCATGGGTGTTTCTGCTTTCTTGTAGTCATAGCAGGTCAGAGGTAGGTGGTTCTTAGAGATGATATAGTCCTACACCTCATTTTACAGATTAGGTAGCTAAGTACGAGCAGAAAGAGGCACTTGTTCCTGTATCATCTGATGCCACACACCAAGCTTTTCTGGTATTTCTTCAAGAGTCTCGGACCTCATTAGCCTCCACCATTTAAGGAAGTTGCTCTGGGGATTTGACATGGCTGTGAATGGTGGACAGTTGTTTTGAGGCCACCTGCTTAGACCTGAACCTAGAGTTGTTCTCTCATCCTCATTTGTTCTCTTCCTGTGTGCATGTGCATTTGCATGCACGCGCGCGTATGTTGACTTGCTTCTGAATTCACAAGCCAGGCAGGATTAGTTGAAAATTCCACTGTCCTTTGGAGTGACAGTAGGTAGACAAGTCTCTACACATTGGTGAAAATTCTAGTTGTTATGTTGGTGTGAGAAACAGTGTATTTTTCTTTCCAGTTCGTTTTGTGTAGCATCACCCACAGTGGCATCCAGGCCCAGTAAACAGCCTTACAGAGAAACACGGGGCCCATAGCCCCAGTGCCTGTGCCGCAGAGCCTTGGGAGCTTGTCTACAGTGCACGGTGCCAGCTGCTGTCAGGCACCGTCTTCTCCACACAGCAGCCCCGGCGCCCTTCTCTGTACCCCTCATGCTAAGCAAGGGGTCTGTCCTGGAGCATTCCCCAAAATCCCGGAGCCCGAATAGATTGCAAAGCACAGGCCCTGAGCCCTCCCAGAGCTTACTGGGTACACTGGCAGTGTAAGTCGGCATTCATTGTAGATGACAGGCTTGTCCTGATGCCTAGTTCCACCCAGACTCACTGAAAATAGTTTTGTTTTTAATTTACAGAAAGAAACTTCCACAACAAAGCTCTAAAGTTCTCTAGAGTATGTAAGGCAAAGGGCTTAAAGCCTCTCCCCATTCAGATGGCCCTGGTGCATTTCTGCAGGAGGGATGAGCACCTACAGGGGACGTGAATAGGGAGGGAGTCTTCCTGCACCTTACTGGGGTCTAGACGCTTGTCAGCCATCAACACTGAGTGACTGCTGGAGGGGACAGGGCAGTCACCCTGCGTGGGGCGGTCAGTCAGGGGAGGGATGTTTGTTCTAGAAACTTGCCTCTGGGGTTACTTTCATAGAGTTTTGTAACTTTGTTTTCATTTTTATAAATTCCCAGTAGTCACCAGTACAGGTTGATCTTTGTGCTGCCCGTAGACCTCTTGGATATGATCTGCGTATTTTCCATGTATCTGGGGCTAATCAAAACCCGGTGCTGATGAGCAGTAGACTTGCTTGGCTTTGGAAATTTTTGGTTTGTGAAATTTTAAGTACATATCAGTGCATACACCAACACTGAAATATATACCAGTATATTTCAGAATATTCCAAACCTTGGGGATGCACAGCATGGTGGAAGGGACACTGAGAGGAACGTGGGAGAGCTTTCTCGTGTCTGAGCTGTGTCCCCCAAGGTGAGTCGGTCAGTTCTCTCATCTGTGAAACATTGGACTTTGGTCATGTATCCACACAAGCCCCTTGTACCACTAACAGTAGACGATTTCTCACTCCTGATTTTTAAAAATGCGGCTAGGGTCCTTTTGGGGCTAAGTGAAGCGAAACTCATATCACTTTATTAATGTTAAAAAAAAATGAATTCCCAGTACAAGTGAAAGGTAAAATGTTTTAATGTACAAACAAGGTCTTTGGTTCTAACTACTGGCCCTAATTTCTTCAGTGCTTTGGAAAAGGAATTGCCTTCCACCTGTCTTTTGTTAGGGATTCAGAGGCTGGAGCGGATCCTAAGGCTTCCAGGGCCTTGTCTGAGCAAAGCTCCTCTGCTCAGAGAAAAGGACTAAGTCAAGGTCTGTTTCCAGAGCCAAAAGAGGTGGCCCAGTTCTAGCACACTGTCCTCACCTTTCCCCTTCTACTCTCCTCTGGAGCTCTGGTGACATCATTCTGGAATAGGCTTATTTATTAGGTGTCAGTGACCCTGCAGGTGTCAAGTGATTGTCACAGGAGAACTACTTTCTCTACTACAGGCTGAACTAGGCAGCGGCTCTGTTTAAGACCGAAAAGAGGCAAACCGAGAGTGGTGGCCAAAGCTGATTGAGATGGAAGAGTATTCACCCTGGAAACTTTAGCACAATGATAGCAGTGGTCACAGTGACGTGACCCTCGCTCGACAGGGTCGCCCAGCTGGAGGGAGCCTTAGGAGAGCCTTCCCGGGGTGACCGTCGGAGTCCTTCATTTGTGAGCCTCGTCGATTGCACACTGCTGAGGACCCAGCTTCTGTTGCCTCCCCCCACCCCTTGAGTTCTGCCTGCAACCCAAGAGATAGGTTCCGCCCATTTGAGCAGTGGGGAAATGGGGTCAAATTTAGATCTGACCTCACCGGGAGTCTGCTCTCAGGCATCCAAGGACACAGTTGGGAAAGCAGCGGGAGGACCCACCTTACCTTTAGTGCTGCCCAGACTTGGGGCCAGAAAGTTCTCGACCTCTCTTTGCCTCTGGGGAGTTGGGTTTATTTCTTACCGTTCCCTACATACTCTGAAGAACAGCCAGTACATTTCAGTCGCTAATAATTGGCACAGAGCCGGAAATGCAAAGTGGCATATCCCTTCCTCCTTCCCACAGGCAGGATGTAATTTATCTGTTTCAATCAGGTCACTTTGAAAAATGAAGGTTTAAGAAATAAAATGCAACAACCGTACTAATATCAGTGTAAACCGCAGCCCCGAAGTGTAAAAAGACCACAAAGATTTGGTCTGTCCCAACGTTCACTCTTTGGTACATGTGAGTAATTTTCCTGTGTGATGAATATTAGATCATGAACTGTTTAACAGTTAGAGATGGAAATGATTGTCAAGATTGTGGAACGAGCACAGCCAATTTATAAACAGGAAAGTGAAGTCTGGGGAGAGATAGGCAGGACCAGGGCCCTGGCTTCCTGATGTGGTATGCTGCCCTCCCCTCTGGTGCCCTTGGTCAGCAGCCCTGCCCTGGAGAAAGGGTGTGTAGGGTAGTGTGTGTGTGTGTGTGTGTGTGTGTGTGTGTGGTGTCTATCTGTCTGCCTTAATGAAGTTTTTTTTGTTAAAGGATTTTCCACAATGGGATGGTGAGCTTCTTTGATTGTTTTTTTCCTATTTATTTTTGGAGTAGTGAAAAAGTGAATCCAGGTTTGTAGTCAGTTTCTTTCAACCTGAGGAAGAAAGAAAATGCTTATGCTATGCAAGTACCGGGAGTGTAACGTGAGTCTATAATTTCGCTGTTTGGCCTTTGCTTCTGAAACCTGTGTGTAAAAGTCTTGGACAGCGCTGATAAGGTTCCAACGCAGGGCACCCCTGGGTCTCCTTCGGACCATCTGAAGACTTGCTCCACAGACTTCTGGGGCTTTGCATCAGGTCCTGCTGTCCTTGTTAACTCTGTCACGGCTGTCACTCACCTGGGTGTGGTCAGCCATCAGGCAGCCACCTAGACGGAACTGTCCTAGCTCTTCCCCTCCCAGCCTGGGTCTGGGCCTCAGAATGTCCACCAGAGCTCTTCAGGCACCCCTGCCACTTTTTGCAAATGAAGCTTGAGGCACCCTTGCTAAGAGGAGCCACCTGCCCACCGAGGAAGGCTTTTCTGTGGACACTGTGGGGTCTGTAAAAACTGTCACCACAGTTCCAAATGCACCTGGAGGAAAAATGGCGCATGCACCTGGGCGCTCTCCCACATCTGGCTCTTCAGCAATCTGCTCCCTCATCCCAGAGCAGAAGCAGTCATTCCTTACCCGCAGTTCTTGCACAGACCCCTGAGGCAGCTCTTTCCACAGTGAATGGAAATCTGTTGGAGGGTTGCCTCCCTCCCTCTGCCTTTCCCCCGGGTGGGTGCAGTACTGTGTTCTGCTCTGTGTCTCCACACTTCCCTCACTGCCTGGGTTCCAGCATGTGTTCACCATGTCTCTAGAGTCAAGTCAAGTGGAGGAGGAAAGACCCCAGTGTACCAGAGAGTGGTTGGGAGGGGCAGTCCCTGGACCTCCAGCAATGGTGAACTCATTTCCATGTTTCTGCCAGTTCTGCTCAGGATTTTGCTATGGAGAAAGAAGACTTATAGGGCCCAGAGGTCTCAGGGACACTAGGACCACAGGCAGCCCTACCCTCTGCTCACTGGTTGGCAAAGCCCCTCCCATTCTTCTGTCCCTAAAGCTCTATTGCCTATGCCTTGGTACCAGCTTATTTGGAAAGAACTTCCATACTGGCTTCACAACCTCAGTGGAGCTTAGGCATCAGACCAATTAGCCAAGAATAAGGAGAGCTTCTAATTTTTAGAGAAGGACCATGTGCACGGTGCTGTCATACACTGCCTTCCGCATCCTAACAGCTCTTCTGCAGTATGTCGAAAATCATGTATTTATGAGGTGTTAGATTTCATCACAGATGCTCTGTGCTGCTCCTGTTTGGGCCGATGAAGATGTCCCTGTGACTGAGGTGTTTGGATGACTTCTCAGTGTGAGATGGCGATCAGGAGAGCAAGCCTGTGTCAGGCCCAGTGATGGGCTCTAGTCTGGCCTGCAGGCTTCTTTCCTTGGGAAGCATCTGGACCAACAGGATTCCCTGCTGGAGCGGGCGCTGGGCTTTCCTGGCAGTTGGTAGAAGCAAAGGCCTGCCTGCGGTGGCCACAGCTGACACCTCAGCTCGGCCTGTGGCCGAGGCCCTCACCCCAGTTCCCGCCTGCTCCCAGTGGCGCAGGACCTTAGCGTGCTGTCTGAACCCTTTGCTTCTCCCCACAGCTAGCATGCCCACCAGCGAGACTGAATCTGTGAACACAGAGAACGTGAGTGGCGAAGGCGAGACCAAGGGCTGCTGCAGACGTCTCTGGTGAGTGTGGAGCCACTGCTCTCCTTAACCCCCAGGTCATCTTAGAGGAGCTCCTGGCAAGAGGACACCCCAGATCGCAGTGGTGCCCCCTGGGCCACGGCCTTAGGTGCAGAAGGGCGCGTGGGCTCCTCCCACCCCTCGCCACCCTTCCTCCTGTGCAAGGCACCGGGTTTCACAGGCCTCTTCCTACGAGGTAGGAGGTGGAGCCCGGAAGTGTGCCGGTTAACCCAGCGAGCTGCTGTGTTCATTAGGTGCTGGTGGAGAAGAAGAGGCACGGCCAAGACGGGGCCCTCTGGGTGTCGGCGGTGGGGGTAAAGGCTGAATTCTCCTTCCAGTTGGGTTTGGCGGCTGTGCTTTGGAGAAAGAGCTTGAATGGCAGAGTTGCTGACTAGAATGCGCACACAGTTAAGGAGCAGGAGGCCCTTCCCTCCTCTGCTCACCGACCTCCTGTAGGCCCTGCACCGACCCCCCTCCCCGCCCCCACCCCGGAGGATGCCTTCCCATTAACACCTGGGCTCTTTTCTGGACGATTCTGGCTGCAGCAGTGGGGGAGCAGCAGTACAGAATGTGGCTTTGGGGAGCCCTGTGCTCTTTTGTTTTGTTGGCTTTCTGCTCATATTCTTTAGATCCTCTGTCCATAAAGTACAGGCATAGTTTTCTAGAGAACTTTATCTTATTCTTGGCAGAGTTTCATAAAAATGATGTGTAATGGCAGAGTGTGCAAAGCTGATGAAATGACTTAGGCTCTGTTCTCCTGTTCTGCCCTCCCTACAACATGATAGAGTTGGCAGGGAATGGGTTTATCTTCCCCACTTTACAGATGAGAACACTAAGGCTCAAAAAAGCATGCTGCTTCTTCATACCCGGTTTGTGCGTGAATAGCACAGCTAGGACCTCTGGTCCACTGCTCCTTGGCCAGCAGCAGCACTGGTTGCTGCTGTTGAGATGAGTGGCTGAGCTACAGGCCCGAGAGACCTGCTGGCTTCCGTCTGGGGTGGCAAGAGAGGAACCCCTGGCAGCAGTGCCTGTTTCCGGGGCTGCTGAGGGAATCCAGCCAAGTCTTCTCTTGCCCAGGGCCTTGATGGTGCTGAGCCTGCCTGGCCGGCCCTGGCGGCACCCTGACTTCTGCTCTGCCTTCAGCCCAGCTGGCCCGCTGCAGCCACTGCCCATGGCGCGTCCAGGCTTCCATGCATGGCTTTTACCACGTTGCTGCGGAAACCGTCGGGAGCATGTGCCCAAGCTTCCCAGTGGGAATCTTAATCCTTTTTTCTTTTCTTTCAGTCAAGCCATCTCAAAATCCAAACTCAGGTCAGTATCTTCTGCTTTTTCTTTAGCATATGTCTGTTTTGTAAGTTACAGTTTTATGTTTTAAATTCTTACTGTTATATAAGAATTGCTCCAACTTGGGTTTTACTCCACGGCTTACAAGATCGACACTGAGTTTTGGTGAGTCCATTAAACATTTCAAACCTGCCTTAGGGGAGCAGATAGTAGGACCAACTCCTACAAATCAACAGGACACCACGATGAACAATTTTTTGCCTCTCAATTAATCCTTCAGTCACTTTTCTAGGACAGATACTTCTTGATTCTTGTCATTTTTTGGCGGCACTGCAAAATACAAAAATCAACAAAGAAAAATCTTTTCAAAGAAGAGAGTTCAAGACACTTTCTAAAGTATTGGTAATACTTTCTTGATCTGAGAGCAGGTTGTGTATTCATTTGGTAAAGCTAATTGAACTGTATGTTTATGATTTGTGCACTTTTCCATATAAATGTTATTCTTAATTAAAATCATCGTCCTGCTATATACAATGGACTTTGAACTAAATATTAAACGTAAAACTATAAAAATTCTAGAAGAAAATCTCTATGACCTTGGATTAGGCAAATGTTTCTGAAAATATAGCTCTCAGTCCATGAATCGTAACAGAAAAATGTGACATGTTGGTTCTTATCAAAATTAAAACTTTTGTTTGGTTTTTTTTTTTTTTTTTTTTTGGTGCTGGGGTTCGAACTTGGGTCCTTGCGCTTGTGCAGCAGGCGGCGAAACCACTGAGCTAAATCCCCTGCCCCCAAATTAAAACTTTTGCATTTATTATGAAATAAAAAGATAAGGTGCAGGCTTAGATAAAAATATTTGCAAACCACATTAGATAAAGGACTGGTATCCATAATATATAAGGAATAATGTATAAAAACAGTGTCAATAATAAGAAAACAATCCAATTAAAAAGGCAACAGTAGGTTTAACAAGCATGTCACCAAAGAAAAGATATGAATGGTAAATAAGCACATGAAATTGCAATCAGTCACTAGGAAGATACAAATAATAAAATCACAGATACCACTACATGATTGTAAGTGTGGATCAAATTTAAATACTTGACAATGCCAAGTTCTGTCCTGATGCTGATCAATGGGTATTTTCATGCAATGTTGGTGGTCATGTTAAGTCTATCTTTTTTTTTAATGGTTAAGTAGTTTCTTTAAAAGTTTGAACATACACTTACCATATGGCCTAGCAATCCCACTTTTATTAAGGTATTTATATGAGAAATGAAGATATATGCCTACTTAAACATTTTTACAAGAATGTTTATAACAGTTTTATTTATAATTGCTCCACACTAGAGATAATCCATGTGGTAGATGGGTAGACAAGTTAGTTTATCCACATGAGGGACTGCTACTAACAACAGGTAGAACTGATGCGGGTAGAGCACCGATGAATTTCAAAAGTACTTTCGATAAGCGAAAGAAGCCTGTCTCAAAAGGCTACATATTATATGGTTCTGTTTTGTGACATTCTGGATGACACAAAAAATGGATCAGTGGCCGTGGGGCTGGGGTGAGATGGGAGACTGATTACCAAGGGCTATGAAGGAACTTTTTTGAGTAATGGAAATGTTCTTGACTGCGTATACCCAAAAAGAGTACATTTTACTATATGTGAATTACATTCAAACCTGACTTTTAAAAATTTAAAAGCTCTTCTGTGCTTCACTGTTACCAGAGAGGATGGAAATGCCTTCATAATCTGGCCCCTGGATCACCCTCTGCTCAACTTTTGGCCCGCTTCCAGTGCTCCTACTTCGCAGCTATGGTGGACTGTTCTTGGTTCCCTAGGTGCTATCCCTCTGTCCTCCCCTTAACTTCAGCGCTTCGGGCTACATAGTCTCCTCTAGATGGATTGTCCTTCCACTTACCTCTGGGCTAACTCTTATTCATCTAGTCCAAATCTCTGCTTTTGAGAAGCCTTCCCTGACTCTTCAGAGAGCATTTGTGCCTTCCTTCGGGGTCCTACACCCTGCACCTTGGACTAGCACTTGGTATGGATTGGTAATTGTCTTTTACTACAACCCTGTATGCTTTTCAGTGGCAGAGACAGTGGGACTGTGCTTTCTTCATTTCCCTCTGTGCAGGACTGGCACATAGAGCCCTGAAACACTGGTCTCCTGAGAAAACAGGCCTGACTAGTTGGGCACTCGGAACCCAGCAAGGGGCAAGATGACGATGCTGTGTGTTTCTAGGAGAAAGGACGTGGAGGTCCCCTGGATGTAAGAGATGCTCGTGCCTCCTCACTAGAGCATAGGATAGACTGTGCTGTAGCCATGGCTGGCTCTTTTCAGGCTAGATCACTATGTGTACTGAATTATGCCTCCCAGGAGAACCCGAGCTGTGAGCTGGTGGAATCTTAGTGTCCTTCATAGTTTTTCACGCTGGTCATTATGTTTCTGCTGCTCTTTAATTAGAAACTGCACAGCAAGAACAATAATAAAACATACCTTGCTTGATCCAGGTCTTAGTAAGGAGGTGGCACAACTCTTTCTTTGCATACTTCCTGGGCTTTTAGTTTTTTGTTTTTTTAAGCATAGCAACATAGCTGAGTCAGCCAGGGCTGGAAGGGCACAGCTGGACAGCCTGGTGAGTCCTCTTGAGTCGGGCCCCTAGAGAAAGTGCCTCATTCCTGTCCCTGAGGCAACATGACCCAGGGAAGCTGGCTTCTCCCTGGGATCCATGTTGCTGAGCAGTAGTTCATGGCACACTTCATCAAACCCTTCCCTGTGGCAGGGAAGGTTTTCCATGTAGAGGCCATGGGCGGGAATATTCTCCCTAATGACAAACAGGTACGGAAGGTGGGTGGAGGACATACTACTTGTCTGTTTGGCTCAGCTCATTTTATTGTTATGAAAACATGATTCAATATTGGTTCTTCTCCTAAAGGTATATTTTGAGCATTCCTAGTTAGAAAGGGCACCTGATGACTCAGTCTAAAGACTCATGTCCTACTCAGCTTTGACAACTCCCAGGCTTCAGAGGAACCTCAGAGATTTAAGAAGAAATGATTGGAAGGTCCCCTAAAAAGAAAATGATGGTTTTGGAACACTTTGCTGCTTGGTCAGTTCTCCATGATGATTGAGATGCTATGAGAGATGTGTTTACTAAGCTGTGTGGCTCTCTACACCAGTCCCATTGCAGACCACGTACCATACGATGGTACAGGAGCTACGTATGTGGCAGGTGCAGTTTTACATCCGCACAAGATTCTATGAGTATCTAGATCTTCTAACCCATTGGAGGACCTGCATATGACAGATTCTGGAGTTATTTATAGCTACGGGGAGGAAACTGAGCATGATCAAGTCAAGATTATACTTTCAAAAAGCTGTGTGTTAAGACCAGCATAATTTATATTATGGAGTCTGTTCATTTATGTGCTGTTTGTTCACATCTGTCCTTCCTGAGCCCACACCCCAATCCATTCCTCTAGAGTGAATGCCCAATTATTCCTCAGTAAGGTTTATTGGACTCTCAGATGCTGTATCTGTCATCTGTGGAATAATGTTTGCTTACCTTTCAGCCGACGCTGGCGTCGCTGGAACCGATTCAATCGTAGAAGATGTAGGGCTGCTGTGAAGTCTGTCACATTTTACTGGCTGGTTATTGTCCTGGTGTTTCTCAACACGTTAACCATTTCCTCTGAGCACTACAATCAGCCCGGCTGGTTGACACAGATTCAAGGTACGCCGTTCTCTTTTTGTTCTCAACTAGAGATCCTTGCTGCAAACTGCTCTGTAGTGTTATCTGATGGATGTGGAATGAAGAATGGAACATTGCTAGTGGGCACTAACTTGGAAGATGGTGGAGTCATCCAAATTCAGACAAGCTGGGGAGCAGGGTTGTGGCCTCTGCTGTATGGTGTTGTGCACCAGCATCAGTGAATACCAGGCATCTTACTCTCCTCACCCTGAGACAGCCTAAAACTGAGGAGTCTTGGAAGGATCATTCCCATACCGCCATTGGAAGCTGTATCGTCTCCTTCAGTATTTTCAGCTCATTTTGCTTTCTCTGCTTTGAAGGTTCAGAAATGGGGTATGGGAAGTTGTCCCCGGAAGTTGCTCATTCTTGGTGTGACAGTTTTAAGCTCTTGTTCTCAGTTTTTTCTTACATCTATTTCCTCTACCTCTTGAGCCTGCTTGTTATCATTCCTTGCTATTAGAAATGACATTGATAAGTAAGTGCCTGCTATCCTGGTGCCATAAGCAGACCAGACAGGGATTTAGGGTATGTGTTTGTGGATGAGTTGGAAAGAAAAAAAAATATAATATGATGGTCTAAATGCAGAATCCGAGGTTTTTAGTGCTAGAAATCTCCAGAAATTATTCGATAAGATACCTGCACCCATTTTATAATCAGTAAAACTGAGCCCCAGAGAAATCAAGTAACTTCTCCAGATTTGGTCATCTAGGTAGCAGCAGTACCAGAACCAGAATCACATCAACGCCGTATTTCTGTCGTGCGTGCGGTGGCAAAGAAAGGGACAAGTCATTGAGAGTTTCCCATGGGGGCTGATGGGAGAGAGGTGCCGAAAGGAAAGAGGAGCCCAAGTGTCTCCCACATTGAGCTCCTGGGGGCGGGCGTCCCTTCTCTTTCCAGATATTGCCAACAAAGTCCTCTTGGCCCTGTTCACCTGTGAGATGCTGATAAAAATGTACAGCTTGGGTCTCCAGGCGTATTTCGTGTCTCTTTTCAACCGGTTTGACTGCTTCGTGGTATGTGGTGGGATTACCGAGACCATCTTAGTGGAGCTGGAAATCATGTCTCCGCTGGGGATTTCCGTGTTTCGGTGTGTGCGCCTCTTAAGAATCTTCAAAGTGACCAGGTGAGGGGGCGCGTCCTGCTGCAGGCTGTAGCATGGCGGGTGGCGCTCAGTCCCAGCCAGGTTAGGTGAGCCTCTGCTCGGCCCTGAACAGGCACTCCGCTTACACCCTCATCTTGGCTTTGTAGGCACTGGACTTCTCTCAGCAACTTGGTGGCATCCCTGTTAAACTCCATGAAGTCTATCGCTTCACTGTTGCTTTTGCTTTTTCTCTTCATTATCATCTTTTCCTTGCTTGGGATGCAGCTGTTTGGTGGGAAGTTTAATTTCGATGAAACGCAAACCAAGCGAAGCACCTTCGACAACTTTCCTCAAGCACTGCTGACCGTATTCCAGGTGAGTCCTTTTCCCTCCCAGGAGAGCGTGCTGTGAGCAGCAGCTGGAACTCCGGGCTTCTTGTCAGCTTACAGTTCAGGAAGACAGAAAGATTCTATGTTTATTAATCATCTCTACCTAATAATACCATATAAATTAATTTGTTTTGCATCCTCCACAGCTCTATATGTGATACAACTTAATTTTTAAGACTACTAGCTATATTAAAAATGAATAAACCCATAAAGTTTTGATTTTGTAAAGTTATTATGAAATAGATTCTAAAGTCCTCTTGTTCTGGGCTAATATTTTTTATAAAAGCAAGTTTATAATTCTAGTTAGGAATGATTTATGCAGAGGAATGGGTTGGGAAGGCTGGATGCACTTGTGTGTGGGCAGAGGAGTCCGCTGGTAAGAGGGTAACGGCCTCTGCCTTCCCTGTCCTCCCTGCTCGAGGTGGTGAGGACTCGAGGCCGCTCCGCTGGGGCCTCTGTGGGTGCTGCACTGGAAGGGAGCGGGCGGTAGATGGCTCGATGCTCCACAAGCAGTGCCCTCTCCACCTGCCCGAGTCTGAGCTGAGGGGCTCTGCGAGCTTTTCTGGTGTGCGGGCAGCGAGTACCCGAGCCCTGCTGGAGAGGCAGGGAGGACTCCGAGGAAGGGAAGGACGGGACTTCCTGTGCTCAGCTCGCTCACCTCAAAAGAGCTACTGACCCTTGCTGAAGAAACGGGGACTGGAGGAAGTGACCTGTAAGCTCCCTTCCTCTACGGTCACTCGAGGTGGTTAAAACTACTGCTTTAGATCATTTTTTTGTTTCTGAATTACTGACAGCGGCACTGCACCTACCTCGAAAGAGCAAGGTCCTGAGTTCAATCCCCAATACCAAAGAAAAAAAAAATTTTGGGGTGCTGGTCATTCATTTTTCTAATTTCTTTCAGAAATTTGTTTCTTTTTTGTAATACATGCACATAGCACAAAATTTAAGGGCCAACAAAAGGATATAAAATGACAGTTCTCCCCTCCAGCCACTGGCTTCTTCTAGGAGGCAACCAACCATTCAACATTTCCGATGTGACCTCAAGTGTCTATTTGCCCAGAGTGTAACTCAGTCTGCTACCTGCCTGTGGGTGAGTTACACAGATGCCAGTCACCCCGCATACTGTTTTGCATTTTTTAATCACTTTAAAGTGTGTTTGCTGGGTGTGGTGGTGCACACCTATAGTCTCAGTACTCAGGAAGCTGAGGCAGGAGGATTGCTGCAAGTTCGAGGTCAGCTGGGCTACACAATGAGTTCAAGCCCAGCCAGAACTACACATGAAGACCCTGTCTCATAAAACCAAAATTTTTTCAAAATTAAAAAAAAAAAACGAGATGTCCTAAAGAGCCTTCCTGCGTGGTCTATAAAAGGCTGCTCTCTCCTTTTAAATGTCGCATACATTCTGTGCTACGGATTGCCATAATTTATGTAAGCAGTCCCTTGCCGGTGGGTATTTAGTTGTGCCCAGTGTTGGGTCACATAAACAGGGCTGCGCTCGGTGGCCTTGAACACATGGGACGCCTGGGACACGTGTGTGAGAGTAGATTGGAGGACAGACTTTCGCCAAAGTGGAATTGCTGGTTTAAAGACGCTCTGAACTTGGATGCCCTTGCCAAAGTGCCTCCTTGCAGTTGTTTGAATTCGCCTTACATCAGCAATGCAGAGACAGACTGCCCATTTCGCACGCACCGTGGGTGTTCCTACTTTGTGATTGTCACTGTGTGACAGGTGAAAATGGTATCTCATTGTAGTTTTATCAGGGGTGAAGTGGAGCGTCTTTTCAAAGGCCACTTAGAGCTCCTTTTCTGTGAATTACTTTATCTTTTCTAACCATTTGCCCATTTTGCTCTTTGATTATGATTCACAACAGTTTGATTTTTTTAAATCTCTAGTTCCAAGAAGGTAAAGAATCCCTCTCCCTGGAAAGCAGCATTTTTGTAAATTGCTGTCCACATTCATCTGATTCTATTTAAGATTGTCTGAATTTTCCGTTATCATCGATAGAAAAGATTTAAATTTTTCATAAACTTAAGAGACATTTAGAATTCCTTCCTTCTAAAAACCCGTAGATATAATCCCCATTTCCACAGTTATTTAACTATATGGAATACAATGTAGCAGTTAAAATAATGAGATAACTTACTGATACAGTGGATCGCCAGGGAATATTGTTGAACAGGGAAAAAACAGTTGAAGAAAAATTTTTTATTGTATGACAGGCTTTATGCCTATAAAAAAAATCAGAAGATACCCATTGCCTCTTCTCTTGAGGTGTGTGTACATGTACTGAAATCCATAGTGAGGTCCCAGAGAGACACACATCAACATTATGCTCTCTGGGGAGGGAACAAAAACCAAGCTGGGGTGTAATAAGGTGCCTAAGGCTCGTGTGTAAAGATTTGTTTCACTAGAAGATTCTACTCATCTATTTATGCAGTTAAAAATAATGTCTTGAAAATTCTGTGGTATGACAATGGATTTATTCAGTGTAAGCGGGACTGTGCGAGTCAGCCTAAACCTTACTTAGGTAGCCGCCGAGGAGTTCTGGGAGAGCAGCTGTGACTTGTGAATCTACCTGCTGTCTGACAGTAGTTTGGGCCTCTTAGATTCTGACAGGTGAAGACTGGAATGCTGTGATGTATGACGGCATCATGGCTTATGGAGGCCCATCCTCTTCGGGAATGATTGTCTGCATCTACTTCATCATCCTCTTCATCTGTGGTAACTGTATCCTTTGGGACAGCCAGAGCTTTGTTGTCATTATCATTGTCTTGGGGTTTTTTCTCTCTGATTTCCCCTGTGGTAATGGTGGTGGTGGTAGCTGTGGTGGGAGAGAAATGCCTTTACCTTGCTAGCTCAGTGTGTGCTTTCCTTCCATTGGTACTGGGGGCAGCATCGTATAAGCAGAGGCCCAGCAAGGCTTTGAGGAAAGCAAGCTGGCAGGGGGAGACAACATATGTGTTCATGCCAGAGGTCATTCTGCTTGGCATCATGCCTCGCACATGTGGAGTGACAGGCAAAGCCGGGTTGTCCTACGTGTTGTCATCCTTGGAAGGTTAGGACTGTATCTCTGTCTGTCTATTCTGTCATGTTTCCTCTCATGTCCTGTGTACCTAGGACAGGGCCTGGCACGTCAGAGCTGCTTTGTAGATCTTTTTGAATGAATTCCGCAGCACACTGAGATTTAGGACAGTCTGGATAATGCCCCTGAAGGTACATGGTGGGTTTTTGCTCTTGGAAACTATGTGTTACAAGCTTGTAAGACTTTTCCTGTGGTTTATTAGTCCATAGTTTCTTTCCACCACCAAAAAGAGTTTAGTGTCATTGCAAGGATAGCGAGGTGGTTATTTCTTTATTGAGAGGTACGCTTGACACAGCTGTTCTTACCACCGACCCGTCTAAGCCATCATTACCCAGTGTCATGAGTAACCAACCCATTCTGGCCCAGGACAAATTGTTTCCTTAGGCTCATCTCATTGCAAATCCAGTTAAAAAGTAGCCTGGCATATCAAAGGCATTTTGAAAGTCTTCATGTAATTTACTCGGGTTTCTGTCCCCTTTGAAGTCTGGCATAGAATTAGTCGAGCATGATATCCCCCACGGAGATCTCATCCTCAGTCCCTTGTTTTTACGTTGGTTTGTCTGTTCAGCACCCCACCTGAGATTTCGTATTGCACAGGGTGTTTGTAGCACTTGTCTCAAGGACTCTGGGCCCCCATAATTTTGCCGACCGGTGGCTGCATGTCAAGAAGAGAGAAGATTCATCATAGCATGAGCTCCTCTCATTTATTTCCCTCTGACCCTGTGTATCTCAAAACTGTCCTTGACTGCTGTGGCATGAGAAACAATCATCTCCTGACTTGCGAACCTTGTTCAGAATACTTTTAAAAAATTTTAAGGAAAACACACATACAACATCATAGTAACAGTCAAAAGAAAGCTGAAAACTTGTAAACTCGTTCGCTTAACCCTTTACTATTCACAAAAACAGTTTCAGCCACAATAATCCAAGATGTAGCCACAGTGGGACTGTTGAGAAGATAGCACCATCTGGCAGGAGGTCTGACTGTTCTCTTCAGCAGATGTTTGTGGAGTGAAGAAATGAATGAGTTCTCCACAGACTTGGAAGGCCACTTAGGAAGGGAAAGTTTCATATTGTCTTATGTGACAGGATCATCATTTGAGTGATTTGTGGCCTTTGAGGGAGTCTGGTTTGAAGAGCACACCCCTGAGTATGTATGTTGTGATACGTGTCTTCAAAGAAAGCAAACCCAGGGTACTTTTTAATTATAACATATATGTAGGTTGTAGATTGCTTTATACAGTATCTGTCAGCTATAGATGTATGGAAACACATAGGCAAGGAACTGTTGAAGTTTATAGGTTTTCAGTGAATCTTTATCTTACCTCTTTTCAGATTTACACAGATCTCTAGGTGGTGTGTTTTGTTTTGTTTTGCAAGGACAGTCACCTACCACCAGCCTCCCAGATCACAGAGAGGGGTGTGACATTTCCATTACTGACCATATGTAATTATGTTTAGAAATGTGTTGTTCCCTTAAAGTTTTCAAATTAGATATTCTACTGAATGTCTTCCTGGCCATTGCTGTAGACAACTTGGCTGATGCTGAAAGTTTGAACACTGCCCAAAAAGAGGAAGCTGAAGAAAAAGAAAGGAAAAAGATTGCCAGGTAACCTTATTTTCTCCTGCAGTATTTTTCCAGGGGTCCAAGAGGACCCCAGCTGCCTGGGAGACCTGGTGGGCTCCAGGAGTGCTTCTCAGGAGCTGCATTCTCATGTTGCTGCTTTGCAGTGATTGTGGATGACCGTGTGGTGCAGACCAAGGAGGAGGGAGTCTTGGGCAGAAGCCAGGCCCTTGGCTCTTAGCCCCATAGCTGAGAATGAGAGTCACGCATCCTCGTGCTTAAAGAATCACTGTGGTTAATTTTGATGTCATGAAATAAATGATGCATTCAATGCTGATTAGCTCTTGGATGAGAATTTTAATAAGATGATCTGTGTAATGAATCCATTGCATTAGATGAACAGGAAGCCCTGAATTGGGGTTGTGCTATGCTCTTACTGTTCGTGTTGTTTCCAGTTTTCCTTCACTGGGACTCTGCTGATACAGAATCTTGATTTGCACTTTTATACGTAGTCATATGGTTACTTGGTTTCTTGTGTTCTTTTCTCTTCTCTGTAGAAAAGAGAGCCTAGAAAATAAAAAGAACCACAAACCAGAAGTCAACCAAATAGCCAACAGTGACAACAAGGTATTTCTTCTAAGATAACTCCTCTGTTTCACAGTGATTGTGGTGTCTCCACAGATGTAACGCTTATCTTGTGGAAGTGCCTCATTTTCAGTATTTTGTTGTGAAAAGTAGAGCGTGTCATATAGACGCTGGCTTTCTGGGGGGATTCTGATTAAATTTCATCAGGGAGCTGGCTGTTACTTATCATTTTACCAGAGAACCAAGATGATAAATATTTGAACAGTTTGACTATTTAACTTTATTTTGTTGGAATTATGTGGTCAGACCTGACCCGTGGTCAGGATCATGTTAGCAGCCTCTGAGTGGGATTAACATCAGAACTGTTAGTAGGTCCAGTTAGTAGGTTCCAGAGGTGACCTCAGGATCAAGTGGTCTGGGAAGCCTCAGGGTGCACTGTCAGACTTTGTCTGCATCACTTTCCTGTCACTGAGACACATCCTGACACCCACGACTTAAAGGAAGAGAGGTTTATTTTGGCTCACAGTCTCAGAGATTTCGCTCCCTGGTCAGCTGGCTCCATGGGAAAGCTGCTCAAGTCAGGGCAACCAGGAAGCAAAGAGAGAAGAGGGAGGAGCCAGGGAGGGAGGTATGCCCTTCCAGGTCATGACCCCTGTGACCTTCCTCTTCTGACCAGGCTCTGCCTCCTACCAGCGCACTCAGCTACTGAACTCCTTAGTGGCTGTATCCACTGATGAGCAGAGCACTCCCATGATCCAGTCACCTTCCAAAAGCCCCACCTCTGTACACATAAGGCTGTAGGGTAGTGGTGGCGAACCTAGGGCACGTGTGCCACAGCAGGCTATTTGTATCATTGAAAGGTCTGAAAGGTTTGCCATCACTGCTCTAGGGGGATGTGCTAGATCTAAATCATAATCAACATCATTCCACTTAGGACAGCTCTGGATGTTTCATTCATTCGTTTGCCCATTGAGTTAACAAATACTGAGTGGTGATCCCATGTCAGAAACTGGGAATTTAGGAAGGATGATCGACAAGGCCCCTGCCTCTGTGGAGTTCACAATCTGGGGGGAAAGACAGGAATCTGAATGTTATCATGTAGTGTTCTTGGCTGTCCTGGGACAGCAAAAGGGCAGAGCAGAGCCATGGAGTGTGTCCATCAGTCCTGCCTGAGTCAGTATTTTATCTCTCATTGCCCTCAGGCCTTCTGCCTGAAGCAGAGTCACCATCTGCCTGTCCTGCTCACTCACACACACAGACACACACTTCGGGGAGAAATTTTCCACCCGGTGCTGAAGGCAAGTTGGCTTTTCGCTTTGGCTCTGTGAAGTGCATTTAAATCAGCATCTCCCCTCCTCCCAAGGTGTCTCTGTTGTTCTAGGTTACAGTTGATGACTATCGAGAGGAAGATGAGGACAAGGACCCTTACCCGCCTTGTGATGTGCCAGGTATGGTGGTGATGGCCGGAGATAGGCTCTCCGCTCGTGAATAATGTGGCTCTGCTACCACTGCGTCTCTTGCCACTGAGTCTGTGGCTGGCTGGCCCGGCTTGGGTCACACGAGGCTACTGAGGCCATCAAGGCCACAGGCCCAATTGCGTGTGGACCAGTTAGCTCCATTTTTTCCTATGGTCCAGAAAGCATACAAAACTCAAATTCCAGGTGAGAGGGGGGAGAGCGTGGGTGGATCAGGATAGAGCCACCTGTTGCTGGGAAGCCTTTTTGTGAGACTAGTTGTTAGCACTCACCTCGTGCTTTTACATTTGACTGATGCTTTTATTGGCTGATAAAGTGGGACTGTGGACTTGGCAGCCCAGGGGCTGCTGGTTTGTGACTTGAAGTCCCGCGTCCAGATTTTCAGACTAAAGCTGAGCACGGAGGTTACTGGGGAAACAGCCAGGTGCTGGGAGGATGGCAGTGAGACTCTCACTGCTCCCACCTTGTCTGTGGACAGATGGTGCCTGCAGCAAACCTCATTCCTCCAGCTAAATACACTGCTTACACAGGGCTGCCTCCCTGTCACTTTTGTCCTTTGACTCAAACTGTTTCAAAGGATCCTGGAAGGTTTGGATTAGTGTAAACAGGTACATGATGTTTAAGTAAACTTGAGCATAATAATGAAAACCCATGTGTGGTCTCTACTTCACCTATTAAAAAAGTGTTTTATTTAAAGTAGGTGAAGAGGAAGAGGAGGAGGAGGAGGATGAACCTGAAGTTCCCGCTGGTCCCCGCCCTCGCAGAATCTCAGAGTTGAACATGAAGGAGAAAATCGCCCCCATCCCTGAAGGGAGTGCTTTCTTCATTCTCAGCAAGACCAACCCGTAAATATCCCCCTTTCTAGTCCTGTCACTGGCACCTCTCTGCAATGACCCTGTAGGTTGCTTGTGGGTGGCTGGGCTGGAGCGAGAGAAAGTGGCTCACAGTCCCCTTCTAACCCTATAGCCCTCCCGCCACATTCCCTCTGGCTCCTCTCCTGCTCTATTCTTGCCTTTTGCCATCAGTTTATGACTTCTTAGCCTTCTTGTTCCTGTGGGCATGTGACCAGGTCCTTGGAGCAATGCTGTTCTAGGTTTTCCTCCTTCCATAACCCCTAGATAGGAAAGCAATGGAGAAATGTCTGTGATCACCAGGATATTCCAGGTGGAACCCACTACCTTGTTGTTCTGTGCCCTGGTCATCCCTGAGACCTTTTCTTAATGAGTGGATCTTTAGATGCTTTGTGGGATATGCATTTTCCGGTCAAATTCTGCACAGCATCTTTATAATCAGATCTTTTTAGGTGGTCTTTTTCCCTGTTTTTTCCTTTATGATGATAAAGTAGTACTGCACAATGCTGTTTTATAGGTTTTAAGTTCTGTGATGCTCTGGTGGACATAGCATTTCTCATGTTAAAATGACAAGGTGCACTCGAAGAATGTAGTAATGTCTCACGAGTACTATAAGAGGAAGAAATATATTTACTAGCTGGTTTCTAGGTCTTAGTCGTGTGAGATTAAGAGAGCTGCCAGGGGAATCAGTGGCTCCTGGAAAGTTTACTAGAACTGCAGAAGTGGTTCTTGGCTGTCAGGGAGGAATACTGCATAATCCGGAGGCCCTAGAGAAGTGCAGGTCCAAAGCAAGATATGTTAGAGTCCTTGAAACATGAAGATCTGATGATCATTTTTATAGCTCATCACTCTTTGGATGCCCTTAAAAAAATAAAAGGTTATTGCAGCGATGTTCTTGATACCTGCAGCTCACCAAGTATACAGATGTTGAAAGAATGGATGGGTTTGTCCCCCAAAGTCACAAGCACCCAGTCCTCATTGCCATGGAAGGCCTCCCCAGACTCTAGTAACAGCTTGCAAGCCCTCCAGGGGGCATTCAGCATTGAGCAGCCACAAAGAGGGGAACTAAAGTGAAAGGTCACCTTCATATAAAGTTGACTCCAGTTTCAAAAATGAGAAAAAATTTTTTAAGGAAAAACTATCTATATTCTATTGGCAAAACAAAAAGCAACAGCAAAACAAAAGCCCTTTTTATATTCTAAAGTCAAATATTGAGGATAAGGACAGTCAGTTGCTGACTAGCCCCATGGCACCTCAGGGCAGCAGGAGAGGTTCTGATAACCCAGGGAGCCATCACTAGCACCCAGTGCCTGGGGTACTGGGCACAGCTGCCTTTCCTTGCTTCCTGGGACCCCAGAACGCTGTGAAAACTCCATCACACGGTGCAAACAGATCCTTGCATGTTAGCAAGTGACAGTGTAGCTCACTTCACTGAAGATTGTTTGCTGTGGATCAACTCTAAAATACAACATATATAATGAAACCTGCAGACAACAGGAGGTTTCCCCGACCCCAACTTATATTTTGCAGTTCGGATTTTAATACACCCCTGCCGTGCAGTACAAGAAAGGAATTTGTCTCACTCTCTGTATTAAAATAAAAACTTTAGACAAATTCATTTTGACAGAGTTTGAGCAAAGAATGATTCACAAGTCAAGCGGCCCTGAGAATGGAAGGGGTTCGGAGAGCTACCCTGTGCAGTGTGGGCAGCAGCATTTATGGACAGGAAATGAAAGTCAGGAATGGAGACCGCTTCACTGGCTGTGGTGCGGCCTGTACCCGCTGCTGTGGTTGACAGAGACCAAGCTGCTTGCTACCTGAGTATACTCCAAGTTTGGCCCGCAATTAGTTTGCTTACCAAGTTAGGTTGTGGTTTGTTAGGTAGGGATTCAAGATAGGGAGTCTTGATCAGGCCAAATTTAGTTTGACAGTTTCCTTTGTAAGAAGGGATGGTAAACTGTCACGCTTCATGTTGTAATGGAAAAACTTCAAAGTCAAGCAGGTCTGGGCTGGAAATCTGCCCCAATCCATAGACGCTCTGTTACCTTAGAGTTTTTTCACGTCCATAAGCCTCATTTGCCCCATCTTCTGAAGGGTAGATTCTTCCCCTGTCTGAGGACTAGATGCAGCAGTGTCTGTGGAGCTTCTAACACAGCACTGGTCACTCCATGGCACATGGGAGCTTGTGATGGACTTTGTGAAGGGAACGGCTACATCACTCTGATCTGCCTGTCGGGGGGCACGCGTGGCCTCACAGACAGCTGCCCCCGCCTGCCCTGATCTTGCACCGCGAGGGCCCAGCACCCGGAGGCCCTTGTCTGGGCCCGTGTCCATGCAGCAGCTTTTCCCCACAGGATCCGTGTGGGCTGCCACAAGCTCATCAACCACCACGTCTTCACCAACCTCATCCTCGTCTTCATCATGCTGAGCAGCGCTGCCCTGGCCGCGGAGGACCCCATCCGCAGCCACTCCTTCCGGAACACTGTAAGCCTCCGAGAGAGGAGAGGCGGGTGGGGCTCCCTCTGGGGTCAACACTGGCCTGTCTTGGACAGAGGCCTCCTGGAGAAGAGGGCAGAGCCAGGGCAGACCTCTAGCTCCTGTGGAAACCTTCATGTTTCCAGATTGTGAGCGCCAGAGATCTTGTTTTATCTGGGCAAGTTGGAATGGAATTACTCATTTTGAACTTCATTTAAAATCCTCTGCAGTAACTTATAATGTATTCAGGGACACTGCTTCTCCTCTGTGCTCCTTGCTGCTGACATTTTGGTTATTCTTTCTCCCTCCCTGTCAGAACCACAGTCACACCTATTTTGAGATTTAGGCCTCTCAGGAGCATAGAGCAAGGAGAAGGAAAAATTGATTCTAGGCATACAACAAGCCTAGGAGCTCTTACGTAGG
This sequence comes from Heterocephalus glaber, assembly GCF_000247695.1. The sequence continues at coordinate 3,463,471 of NW_004624822.1, read as the reverse complement.
ATTTTGGGGAGAGATTTCTATCATATGCGTGGATAAACACATAGAGCTGCCTGGCCCCATTAGTGAGGAGAAATACAAGGCCCAAAGATGATGGGGTTGCAGCGTTGAGAGTCTGCAGATATGAGGAACTTGAGGCTTTAGTGTGGCAAAGGGCAGTTGTGCTAAGAAAACTAGTAGAGGGTTAAGTTTCCTATTATGCATCAGTTGTCTAGCTTACGGGTAGTGTCCCCGGGTGCATCTGTGCTAGAAAGGAATTCGTACCTAAAGTAGCTGTCGCTTCTGCAGTCCCTCTAGTTCAGTTCATTCTGCATGAGGAAAGCCACGGCAGGCAGGCGACTTCAGAGGACGGCAGTGGCCTTTGGTCAGGCCTGGGTACTCCGCTGCAGTCCCAGGCTACGATGAGGAAGCCCCTTCCTACCCCCAGAAAGGGAGGCTAGCAAGTGTCAAGGCACCGGGATCACTGCCTCTTTCTGTGTGTGAGTTTGGTAGGGATTGTAGGATTGAGATAGGAGGAGCAGTGCGTCCAGCTCTCTGTCGTGATAGGCAGGCCTGTCACACCTGTCTGTCTGAGCGATGAAACTTGTGTGCTGACAGGGAGATAGATAGATAGCCCTGTCCCCCATGGCACGTGTTGGCATTGATGGAACGATAAAGGCACTGAGCTTGTCTTAATGGGTTCTCAAAGATTAGGGATTTTCTTTTCTAGAGATCTTCAGGGCTGTCTCCCCATTATTCAGATGGAATAATGACCTCTGTGGCATGGAGTTCCATCATGAATTTGAAGCACGAGAGGGAAAAGATGCTTGGAAAAAAAATCGTTATCCGGCAGGCTAGGTTAAGAGGTGGACTAGAATACTCATTGCCAAGGAGTGATTTATGCTGGCGCCTCATGTTTCTCTGTGTATTATGCCTACGAATTTATTTCTTTGCTACTTGTCCCAAAATTGGGACTGGTCTTTTTACATAGATGTACATGTGTTTATGTGTATGGCTTTTAAAACATTACAGTGTTTCATTTTAAGCGTAGCTGGATGCTTAGTGTAAAAGAAAACGGAAGCTGGAGGAGGAGAGAACAATTTAAACCTTGCACCAAACAGACTTGGCAGCATTATCCTTCCTGGCTGCTGGGTGCTTCCAACATTAACATCCCCACTGTGTCCTAGAAGGGAAAAGAAGAAGGTGGCAAGGGCTTGACGGTGTATTAGAAAATACCTTCCTGTGCTCGACAGGAAACAGTCGTGCGGAAGTGTTTACAAACCCTAAAGAAACAGTTTGGGAGAGGGTTACCCTTGGAGGAGAGGCGAGCTGAGGAGAGCAGACCCTGAAGCAGAGCCCCTTGCCTTATTGTGGAGGAGCAGCAGAGCCCTGCCCTGAAATGGCCTGGCCAGGGGCTCGCAGCTAGCACCTCATAGCTCTTCTTGCTCAGCCTGTGACTGAGGGGCCTGAGCAGGCGCCTCTAACCCTGTTCGTGTTCTTGTTCTCAAGTGAATAATCTTCAGTCTTTCCAACTCCTCTGTCTCTGGTTCTTTTAAAACTACAAAGCAAAGTTGCCATGAGTATCAGCAGCAGAGGCCTCATCTCCTGGTAAAGTTGAGGCTGCCATCTTACTGGTTGAAGATGCTGTGGTCGGCAGTTCCCTGAGTGGCCTCGGTGGAGTGCTCAGTCTTCTTGCTACTGGTCCATCTGCCCTGTCTCTGATTCTTACAGGGAGCAGAGATCCAGGAGGGGGTAACAGGACTCTGTTGGATGGTAGATAGTATTTTCAGAATGCTGATGGAGTAGCTTGGACTGAAATTTGAGGCCAAGTCAATCTGTTCTGTGAGTGGGTTCAGCTAGATGGAAACTCAGGATTGGGAAAGAGGAGTGTGAAACGCAGAGCAATGGGCAGGCAAAGATGGCAGGTAAAGGTACGCATGGCACACTAGGCCAGCCCAATACATTGAGGGAGGCTGGGATACTCACTGAATAAATGGACTAGAATGCAAGTCACACATGGAAGCTTCTGGCTATATCTGATGCGGCTAATATCATGTTTTAAAGTTTTGCTTTTTGCAGCAATGGAGATTGAATGCATGTTAGGCAAGTGTCCCACCACTGAGCTACATGCCCAGCCCATCTGTATTTACATTTCTCCACCAAGGTGCAGCTCAGCTGGATGGCAGCATACTTCATTCAGCCAAAAGTAGTTAAAAAATCCAAAATGTGTATGGCTGCAGTTTTATCAGGGGCCACAACCTTGGTGGATGTAGCATACTGACGAGAAAAGGTTGTTAATTTAGCACTTCCAGAAATTAGGCCCCATCAGCCCAGAGCAGGAGCCTGGGAAGCAGGTAGCATGAGCGGCTAAGGTGCCTACGCTTGCCAAGGCTCCATGCTGGTCAGAAAGAGGGGCTGTTACCGGGCCAGGGTGGGCGCTTCTGATCATCTCCGCCCTACCTCCAGTGCAGCAGGGCCTCTCAGGAGGACGGGTCTCTGGCCATGCAGGTGGGGGTTCTGCCGGTGGGTACATAGCTGTCCAAACCTGTCCAGATGCCATGTTCTTATTTCCACATGTTGTGCCTTGCAGATACTGGGTTACTTTGACTATGCTTTCACAGCCATCTTTACTGTTGAAATCCTGTTAAAGGTAATGGTGTTTTTCATTGACCCTCACTCCCTAAAGCAGCTGTAACAATAATAGTTGCCGTTCTTTGTTTCCCTTCCAGATGCTAGGTTATGCAGATTATGCCTTCACTGGTACTTTTGCATTTGAGATCATTTTGAAGGTAACAGGCTACCCAGCAGTGTGTTCAAGGACCTGCTCCTGTGTGTGAGACACGGGAAAGAAGCGTGAAGTGCTTTTGGCTCTTTTTCGTCTCCTGTGATCAAACTAAACTTTTTTATTTTTAACCAAAGGATTTTTTTTCTGTGATCATTCCAACTATTTTTTTTGTTTCATTTTAACCTTTGAATGCATGTAGGAGCTAATTTGGCTTCACATAATAATTGGTGATGATATTTTTCTTCTTAAAAAAAAAAAATCCTCTGAAGTTTGTCCACTGATAACAGATACTGCTCTGTGCGTGAACTTTCTTCTACCCTTTCCAACATCAAAGTCAGAGGAGAAACATTTATCCCACGAAGGGAATGTCTCCTCGTTTCTCTGACTGCGGTATGCTTTCACTGGCCTAAAATAGTAGCATACCGTACTATTTTCTTGCAACAAGTTTTGCAAGATATCTTGGGTCCAGTTGTGTTCAGATAGTTTCTATCTGCTTTAATGGATGGGCTTACATTTACGCAGACGAAAGGAGCACCTTCGCACAGGGCAACTTAAATGTACTGCCCATGCATGAGCTAGCAGTTGCCGTTGCTGGATGTGGTTTGTGTGGTGACCATGAAGGCTGTGCCACGGGGAGCTCATTCCTGCTGTGTGCTCAGAGGTGGGGAGACCAACAGCAGAGAGCTGAGGCCCTGCGGGAGGTCCTTATGGCTGTGGGCGGACACGGGCTGGGAGAACAGTCGGAGCAAGAAGCTAAGAATCAAAAACTTCAAATCGCAGCTTTCTTTAAACCATTGTGAGGTGTTTGCATGTGCATCTCAGGAAAAAAAAAATGAATTTTATGTTGGACTACTGTGGAACTTGCGCTCTTCACAACATCTTCTGTAAAAGAATCTTCAATTAATGTGGCCGGGTAGTGGCCTCTTTCTGTTGTTGTTAATGAAAACTAAGCTCAAAACTAACCAATCAGTATCTGGTTTAGTCATTAGTCCATGTGTTATAAAAGTTTAAATTCATTTTCCTGCCTTTAATCCAGCGAAGTTGGCTGACAGTTGTGTCCTGCGTGAGGGCCAGGCAGGGAGTGGTGACCTTAGGGTCCCATGGTAAGGACCATGGTGCAGAAAACACAGGAAGGGTGGTGTAGGGGCTCCCGCCGCCTCTGTTCCCACCTCGGGTTCTCGTTTGTGTCATTTGCTTTCTCCTTCTCACGTGGAATGGGGAATGTTCTACTTGGCCTATGAGCCTGGTTAGCTGAGGGGTTTTTTTTGGTACCGGGGATCAAACTCGGGACCTTGAGCTTGCGAGGCAGGCGGCAGAACCACTGAGCTAAATCCCCAACCCCTGATTAGCTGAGGTTTTATTTTACTCTCCACCTTTTTAAGTTGTTAAATGAATATAGTTACTCTCGGGCTCTGGGGGAAATGAGATCTTGAGTTATTTAAAAGAGAGAAAAATGATTGTTGCTTTTTAATTTCCATAGATTTGCCTCAGTGACTTAAATCTTCTAAGTCATCGTTCATTGTAAAGGTGTTTTAGAGTGAAAAATAAGCTGAAACAAGAAAGATTCATAAAGTGGAGATTCACCAAGAATTATCTAACATCTGCGTGTTGGTTCCTGGATTCCTTAGAAGATTTCAAAGCCTATTTATTTGGTTAAACTGTGCATTTGCCATTTTTGTAGGTCAAGAGGGTTGAATATTGGCAATTCATCAAATTCAGGGCAATATTTCCCAACTTTGCCTCTCCTCGACTGTACTTATCTGAGCCTTCATTCCACCTTTTTTGTTTTTGTTTTTAAAAAATAGTGAATTTAAGGGGCCGGGGATTTAGCTCAGTGGTTCTGGCACCTGACGCGCAAGCGCAAGGTCCCAAGTTTGATCCCTGGTACCAAAAACAAACAAACTAACTAAATAAATAAAATAGTGAATTTTCTATATTTTTCTGTTTTTACTGTGGGGAAAACTTTCTTACTAAACTCTTTTTCTATCATTACATGATTTATTCATAATTTGTGCTCTAGGTACACAACACATGACAAGAAATAATGAGACTAACATGGGTGTACTATCATATGACAGCTTTCTTGCTACCCATGGCTAGAGTAACAAGACATGGCAGAGCCACTTGAAATGGGTGGATTTTTTTATTAATACATGTTACTAATGCAGATAAGCAAGGTTTGTTTTGATAAATTGGTACATGCATATAACATATTTTGATTATTCCCGACCCCATTACAACTCATCTGCTTCCTGTCTCCTCTTCTTTATCTCCTTCCTCATCTCTTAGTGTACTTTCTTGTCTCTTGTCATCTCTTGAAATGGGTGGATTGTTAAAATCAGCTAGGAACAGTAATAAGAGGCCTGCATGGAAAAAGGATTCAGGTTTCTACATACATAGGGCCTGTGAGTGATGAACTCTGGTCCTTTTTCTGGCTTCCACTCAGAAGGCCTAATTGGAACTCAGGGCTCTGCTGGGAGCTCAGAGAGGCTAGACCCGTGCTTTGCGGGTCAGCCAGGGTGTCCAGGCAGTGATGGCATCCTGACAAACACAGCTGTGTGGAGTCTCTCCTGAGACACGCTCTTTACACGTGCCAGTGATGTATTCACACTTGAAACCTGTCCTTGAAATAACAAAGTCTAAATTGGTCTCTGTAAAATTGTGTCTGAAATCAGCTGCCCTTTTTCCATTTTGTTTGAATAAGTTGTTTGCCTGCCCAGCCCTGTTAGGGGTTTACATTTCTGACTTCCTAACGTGTACTTGTTAACAAAGCCACAGTTTCCTTGAGATTTTGTGAAGAGCCCAGGTTTCTTTGCCTCTGAAGAGAAAAGACAGGAAATAACCCGTGATTCTGTTTATAGATGACGACTTTTGGAGCTTTCTTGCACAAAGGGGCTTTCTGCAGGAACTACTTCAATTTGCTGGACATGCTAGTTGTTGGTGTGTCTCTGGTGTCATTTGGGATTCAGTAAGTATTTGCACGCGTACATGTGTGTACCCAAGAGTATTGGCAGGATGATTTATGTAAGAAATTGTATCATAATTCATAAAGCCTATGCATTGTTTTAATGATTTTATTTACTTAGCCAAGATTGCTTAATTTGCCCCTATGCCAAAAGTTCTTCCAGAGGCTGGTCCCAGCCCGAGGACACCCTCTCTCAGGATCTCAGTTTCCCTCAAATGCAGGAAGGGCTGGCATCAAGTGGCCTGTCAAGGACCTATCTGCATGGACAGTGAAGACTTCTCTGGATTTTCCAGGATGCAGCACTTCTGACCTTTTTTCTCTTGGCCTCTAAAACTTTTCAGCCAGGAGGGAAATGAGGTTGAAAGTTAGTGGCCTAGGTCCTTCCCTGGCATTGAGGGGTTTCTGGAGGGGCATAGCCATGTGGAGCACTGCTTGGCTGCATCATGTAGGGGCCTGGGGCAGAGGCTCTCATGGGAGCGGCCGGTGTGGCCTCATTTGGCTGCCGACCTGTGAGCGCCTCCTCTCTGGTGGTAACCATTAGTACTCACTCCCATGTTAAGCGTATGGTAGCCAGGGAGGACGAAGAAACCCTTTCTGGAACTTCGCTCTGTCACCTTCCTCCACTCCCACAGCTGCCTGTGGGAGGGACCCTGCAGCTTGGAAGGATGTCGTGTTAGCACCTTCACAGCTCGGGCTGTACCTGCCCACCCCGCTACCGGGGGCACTGCGCCCAAGCTGGCTTCTCTCACCAGAGCCCCACTCACCCCTCAGCTCGGAGCCCTCTCTTGTTCAACTCCTGCTCCTCCTCTGCGATTCACCCAGCTAGAAGGTGTCGCCTCCCTGGAAGGCCTTCCCAGGCTACCCCTAAGGTTGTGCTCACCCAGGTGAGCCCATTGCTTTTATCCTGTTGTCATGGGCACCACTTGGCGTTGTGATTGTCCATTTCTCCTCCCAGGCTCAACTCCTTTATGGCAGGAGAAGCCCCAGCAACAAACTACTACAACAGGGCTCCAAACTTAAACAAGCACTGACATCTAAAAGCCATCGAGTACCTAGCATTCGTGAGATATGATCATAAAATATGATGAATGTTAAATTTTTTAGATTTGTTATAGTAAAAACCACATTGTCGTTACCCTCACAAGACTTCCTCTCTTTGAACACACTTATCTCACCATTCTTGCCGCTTTCTGAAGCAGTTCTGGACATCCTCTTTTGTGAGTGTCTTTAGCTGCACTGTTGTGGCTGCTTTGATGCTCTGAATCAAACCAAAATGTTTACCTTTCATGGTCACTTTGATTTGGGGAAAGAGCCAAGAGTCACACAGTGCCAGCTCCAGTGAATAAAGCGTGGGTGAGGGCACACCGTCGTGCTTTAGGAGCCTGCCTTTAGTCGGGTGGCACTTGGCAGCAGCCATCCCTGCATTTTTCACCCCTCTTAAAGACACAAAAGAGGACACTGCTTCAAAAAGTGGCAGGAACAATGGGATAAATGCGTTTGACAGGAGGAGGAGTATTTTGAGGGAGATTAATGGGAAATGTGCCTTTTACAATAATAAAATTTTAAAATTTAAACTTTCACTGTATATTTTGTATATTACTGTATATTTTTTATTTCACTGTATATTTTGTATATTACCTCTCGTACATTGAGTGTAAAGAACAAAGCAAGTTTGTAGGTTGTATTTCTGCCAAAGTCCATTGTGTGTCTGAGGCAGGGCTCAGTGAGTGCCCACAGGCCCTGCATAGTGTGCACTGGAAGATGATCATGCTTAAGCCCTGAAGAGAGATCAGCTCAGCTCCACACCCCTCCCATGCACCTTGTGTTGTGGTATCAAAGAGGTGAAAGTCAAGTGAAGTAACTAATCTCAAGGTATTCTGTCCACCCCATAATATGCTCAGTTTGCTTCCTTACCTTTGCTCTTCCTTAGATCCAGTGCCATCTCTGTTGTGAAGATTCTGAGGGTCTTAAGGGTCTTGAGGCCCCTTAGAGCCATCAACAGAGCAAAAGGACTTAAGGTATTGCTGCTTTTCCTTCCAGTGGGGCTGGTTTGGGTGAGGGTTGCCTGTAATTACTGACTCTTCTGGACCAGAGCCGAGGTGAAATCTGGTGGATTTCAAAGAGAGACCTTTCTCACTGATCAGTCCATCTCTGCCATGTACCGATGGCATTTTAAAGATTAGCTATTTTTGTTAATTTGAGATGTTTTTCTTAATGATTAACATTCATTTAATATTTCTTGTTATCAGTAGTATCTGTGTCTATTTTAGTCTTGAAATCTGTCCTCATGCAGATAATACAAAAAAGAGTTTGCATTTTCCTTCGTCCCTTATGGGATGGGAAGCCCTTTGGTCCTCCGTGCTGGCCAGTGCTGTGTACCCCACAGCATTTCTCCCAACTATATCGACTTCTTCGGAAGCCGCCAAAGAGGGGCCTTCTTACAAAGTGCTCCTCACAGTGGCTGTGATGGCACCGTGGCACCCCCTGCGGAGAGCCTGAAAAACAAAGCACAGAGGACCACACGGTTGGAAAACTATGAAAATAGGAGCCGGGGTGGGCCTTAGCTCACCTAGTGCTCAGATAACAAAGGAGAGTGACACCCCTCCATCCTCTTCCCACCCTTCTCTCGCCAGCACGTTGTCCAGTGCGTCTTCGTGGCCATCCGGACAATTGGCAACATCATGATCGTCACTACCCTCCTCCAGTTCATGTTTGCCTGCATTGGGGTGCAGTTGTTCAAGGTAGAGCGACGCGCCTTTAGCCTTGGCAGGCTGACTGCCTCCGGGAGGAGCCTATGCTTGACTGTCTGTCTGCTCTGTACCTAGGGGAAGTTCTATCGCTGCACAGACGAAGCCAAAAGTAACCCTGAAGAGTGCAGGTCAGTGTCTGGAGAGCAGAGCAGGGAGTTTGGAAGAATACATAAAAAACCTCAAGGATTCACTCATGCTAGCTTTTCAGAACTTTTTGTCAGGGAATAAAACAATGCCTGTGTGCTCAGGTGATGGCTGAGTATATGTTATGTGGTATTTTTGTTTGTTTGTTTAAAATTGAGGTGCAGCTTACTGAACATAAAATCGGTAGTTGAAAGGGTACAATCCAGGAGCATTTAGTGTAGTCATGTCATTGTGCAGCCATCACCTCCAGATTCAGAACTTTTGTTCATCCCAAAAGAACAGTTCAGTGGCCAGGGATAAATAACAGTTGTGAAATGCTGCAAAGAGCTCTCCTTACCCGTGGATGATATTCCCTCCAGTCAGACCTTGCAGCTCAGCTCTCTGGGATGCAGGAGCTGGCTACCCTCTTGTGGCAGATTTTCCAGACTTCTACTCTCCTTGCTCCTGTCTCAGGTTTGAGCTATACTTTCATTGACATGAACTGGCAGAGGTGAGATAAAGCAGGAAGTGCTTGGGTCTCTTATTCCAAGATGCTCAGTGAATAAGAAGGCAGGCACAGAGACCACTGCCCAGATCTTAAGACTGTAGAATCCGCATGTTCCCATCTTTCGGATACGTAACTAACCTGGGTCTGGCTGCCCACATCACCTGTGTTGGTTTGGAGTTTCCTTTAAGCAGAAAGTGCATCGCATGGCAGCAGTTGCGATTTGACTGTGACTATGTATTCACCCAAGATGTGGGGTGCAGAGCGCTCCCTGAAGCAGAGCCATACAGGATCAGAGTATGGGTGCTGTCCCTTCCTTCTCTGCCTCTGCTTCCTCACCTGTAAAGTAATAATTGTGGAGTCCTTGCAAAAATGAGAAATACTGTATGTCAGAAATTACGGAATTCTTTTGGGGAGAAAGCTGGGAATATCATTAGTATGAAGAGAAAGAGATGTGATGAGATAAGAATATACCTGGGCTTATTTCCCAGAGCTTTTAGAATTTTCTATGCCAAAGCTTTGATTCTCTGGCATATACTCTGAGCCTGTTTTAGTGAGAAACGTTTACTGTTTTATGGTTTCCATTTGTTAACAGACATATGCTGGATGCCTGCCTAGCCGCTCCAGGGAATATACTCTGCACTATAGTTACTCAGTAGTCGCTTGAACTGCAGAATAGATTAGATGCAGGGAGAGCAAAGGAGAAACTCACCTGTGTCACGCTCAGGTGTGTGGCTCTGTTGGGGCTGTGGCATGCCTGGAGGCAGGACTGGGGCTCTGAGGCTGACTTAATGCTGCGTCTACCTGGCACGTGTGAAGCCAGAGTGATGCACACTAATTTTCCTCCGCAGAGGGCTTTTCATCCTCTACAAGGATGGAGACGTCGATAGCCCCGTGGTCCGTGAAAGGATCTGGCAAAATAGTGATTTCAACTTTGACAACGTCCTTTCTGCTATGATGGCACTCTTCACGGTCTCCACTTTTGAGGGCTGGCCTGCGTGAGTATAGAAAATGCGCAGTCTTCCTGGGGGGCTCCTGCTTGCTCCTTGGGGGGCTCTGGGCTGAGTCTACGCTCCGGGTCTGAGTCCCACTTGTGTCCTTCAGTCTCAGCTGTGTCCTGTGACTCTTTAACTTTGGGCCACTTACCCTGACCTCTTGCCCCACGACGCTTCTCTCCCTCTGATTAGCACATGATTACTTTGTGCAGCCTGCTTACCCGGAGTCTCAGATTCGTAGCAGGCTAGTATAGCTCCTGGGCAGTGTCTCTGGGTGGGACTAAGAGGCATCTACTGTGCAGACTCCCATTGGTAGCCGTTTCAGTAAAGCTGCCATCCTGCTGTTCCTAAAGGGGGTCTTCACAGTGCCTCCAAATGTTCATTCATTCTGATGCTTAGTACTAATAGCTTGCCAAGTGTGGACAGTGGCCATTGTGCCATTTCTTTCATGGAGACATGCACGTGCTTGTTCATAAAGTTATGTTTTTGCTCAGTGCCTGCCTGGCAAGGAGGCCCTGAGTTCAATTTCCGGTACCAAAAAAAAAATTAATAAAGTATGTTTTTGATATCAGCTCTATGTACCATGCTGTGCTCAGCATGGCAAAGAAACAGAGCAGTGTACATATGGTTCCTCCCTTCAAAGCCCAAATCTAGTGAGGGTGCAGGTGGGCAAATGAGGCAGGGCCTGTAGTATGTCCTAGATGTGCCAAGTAGGTCCTGCGGATGGCTAAGATTTGGGTGGGTAAAGAAGGAAGAAGGAGAATGCAAGTGGGGGTGGGTGGGTGGGGTCTCTTGTGCCCTTTTTTCTCTTTTCTCTGATGCCCCATGCCCAGAGGAGTTACCGAAGGTGGGCAGCAGGCTGGTCCTTGCAAGCTGGCAGAGCTCTTCAGTGCCTGTCCAAGTCATATATTTTCAGCAGCTTCTGTTGGGTACAGGAACAGTTGAGTGGGGCTTACTTGTTAGGAAACTGGTTCTAGGAGAAAAGAGGCATGGCACAAGACCTTCACAGTGCAGAGGCGCTAGCCATAGTGCTAGTTTTAGGCCCTGGGCTTTAGGAAATCATGAGGCAGCTGTGGAAAAGTGAACCAACCTGGTACTTGGGGCTGAAGGAACTGAACTCATCTCCTCACTCTGCCCCTGAGGAGCGTGACCGTGGGCACTTAGATCCTGCTCTGAGTGCCCAGAAAATGAAAGAGACAATGATGTCTGCCTTTCCAACAGCAGCAGAGATGAGGTGGGGCCTGTAAGAGTGTCTGAGACAAGGGTGTGTGGGCCCCAAGGGTCGGATCTACATCAGCATCAGCGTGGGGATAGTTACAGTAATTTCCTTCTTCCGCTTAAGAGTTCTGCTTGACATATATTTACTTTTAGTGCTTATTTCAGTTGAGGAAACTTCCCTTGGTTCTTTGGAAATGCTCTAGTAGGATGGTTGTTTTTTGCTAGCCTGGGTACAGTTTCCCCTTCATCTAACATGTCACGTGCAGCCTTCTTCTCTCTTCTCTCTGTGACTAGAAGGAAGTGTTACTGGATACTTGTGGAATCTTTTAGTTTGCAGTTCTCGGAACAATCTTTCATGGATTATATCCTGGGTGGCTCCTCCTCCAGGTGCCAGCTGCCTGGGTCTGAGGAGGAAGAGGACGCCTCCGAGACTGGAGTGTGTCTGAGGCCTTGAAGGGGGCACCCTGTGAGGGTTTGGCAACCAGTGGTTTAGGGAGGAGTTCAGAAGAACCCTGGGGACACGGGGAAGGGGAGCAGCTGGACTGAATGGGGCTAGCAGGTCCTCACTTGTTTTTTCTGCTCTCCAGGTTGCTATACAAAGCCATTGACTCAAATGGAGAAAACGTTGGCCCAGTCTACAACTACCGCGTGGAGATCTCCATCTTCTTCATCATCTATATCATCATTGTCGCGTTCTTTATGATGAACATCTTTGTGGGCTTTGTCATTGTTACATTTCAGGAGCAGGGAGAAAAAGAGTATAAGAACTGTGAGCTGGACAAAAATCAGGTTAAAATCACACACTGTTTGTGCTTCTGGCTCGTCAGGAAGAGTGGAGCGCTTCTGCTGAGTGCTTCCACCATGCACAGAGAGGGCCCCCCTGAGCTCAGCCTATTCAGAGCATGCTCGAGGCCAGGTCAAGTCACCCTCTGGGGTGACAGTCTGGAAAATTAGGTCCTGAAGACAGAAAAGATTCTGAGATTGCAGAATCCATCCCCAGACCCATTGGTGAAAAATCACCACTTTCTATGATCATGGCCCACCAATGACAGCTCAGAATCTTGTGGGATTCTGTAGCCTGGGGTCCAAAAGCACCCACTCAAATTTCCACAGTCCCTACTAAGAGACTATTCTCACCTTGGTACCCCTGATGCTTTGGGCTGGATAATTCTTTTTATTTGTGCTTCCTGGGCACTCCAGAATGTTCAATATCCCTGGCCATCTGCTACCCACTAGAGGCCAGTAGCATCCCCTTCCTCCGGTAGTGAGAACCAAAATATTTCCAGGCATCGGCAGATGTCTTCTGGAGAAGCTGAGTTGCCCCTGGTCTAGAGCTGCTGTCTTAGGAAGAACCCTCTAATGCCACTGGGAAGGTCAGACTCTTTACACTCGGGACAAAGGTTCCACTAGCATTATTCATTCTTTATCTAGTACCTTGTTTTAGCTGGTCTGGTAGAAGTGGGGGCCTTTGGCTATGCTTTCGGGGTGCATGAGGAATCCAAGAGCTCCATGCTGTGGCTCTGCTATGCCTACACCTGCTTGGTGACATTGGGTACATTCCTGCTTTTCCCAGGGGTTGCTTCCTCATCTTTAAATGGAGGGCGTTAAGGAGCTGAACCCTAAAAATGGCTGTGAGATTGAGAGTCTGTTCTAGGAGCTTCCCCAGTCCTCTTGCCGAAGCATTTCTGCTTAGCAGTGGTATAGTAAACAAGGGTGACCTCACAGCCTGGGCTTCCTGAGGGGAGTGGCGGTGACATGATGGAGTATTCTGTCCCAGGCTGCAGCTGTACCCACTGCAGAAGACGTGAGGCTGTGCTGGCTTGGTTTGGAGGAGGACTTTCCTCTGAGCTGCTGGGGTATCCATGCAGTCTCCACCAGTGACAGGTGGAGAGAAGCCTGGATCAGCTCTTTGTCTACTGGAGGGCAAGGCCCAGACCAGCCAGGAAGGGCTGGGGCTGCAAGAATGTCAACAGTGAGGTCCCAGAGAGGCTCACATCCAGGGAGCTGCATCCCTGGAGTCAGCATATGAGGTCAGAGCAGCACCAAGTCCTGGACACAGGAAGCCTGTGAGATACCTGCCCATACCCGGAGTTGAAGCAGTACAGCAGGGACAGGGCTGAGTCCTCAGGATGAGCTGAAGGCTCTCAGAATTAGAGGCTCCCGCTCCCTCTGGGCTTGCTGTGGAGGACAGACCAGTGTCCGTCTCCAGAGTGAGAGGGAGGACAGTGCTCTAGCTAGGCCTAGCCTTAGTTCAATCCAGCTGTCAGTACCGTTAACGCATTCCAGCCCAGAGAGGCATCTTATGAGTCTGTCTGAGCTGCCAGGGGCTGCCAGTCTTGCAGTGAGCACAGCCTCTCTGCTTCATAGAGATTTTATGCCTGCTGGTTGGCTCCCTCTTCCAGAGCACAGCACAGGCAGCCCTGGAGACATGCCCCACGAGCAGACAGGAAAGACCGAGGCCCAGTTCTTCCTCTACTTGTATGTATTTTGCAGGACCTTAGCAAAAACAGCAAGAGCTCTGTTTTATAATAAGCAGAAGGGTTGCTCTGCTTCCCCTTGGGGCTGCTGTGAGCAGCGGAGACAGCAGTGGAGGCTGCAGGAAGGGTGCTGGCTCTTGTCCCCTTCACCGCTGTCCCTGGTCCCTTCCCAGAGGCTGGGGTGAGTTCTTACAGAGCACATGACCCTGTGTACCTCTTACCTAGACGTGCTCAGAACCTGGTGTTTGCCCTTTTCTGCCGTTGCAGCGTCAGTGTGTCGAATACGCCTTGAAAGCACGTCCCTTGCGGAGATACATCCCCAAAAACCCCTACCAGTACAAGTTCTGGTACGTGGTAAACTCTTCGCCTTTCGAATACATGATGTTCGTCCTCATCATGCTCAACACACTCTGCTTGGCCATGCAGGTAAAAATGGAGACAGCTGTGGGGACCCAGTGTGGGCGTTCTGCCCAGCCCCGTGACCCCAGATTCTGAGGGTAGACTGCTGCCCCCTCACACGAGGATGGGTTCGGTTTTCTGATGTTATTGTGTGGCAGAGTCCTATTCTGGCTGACTGTTGTTACAGTAGGTGTTTAAGATTGCTCCTTTGGTTGAGACTGTCTGCAGCTCAGATGGCAGGTAATAATTCCACAGAGCCTGCGTGTGGTATTCAGCTCCACGTGGGCCTTCTGTAACCAGAGAGTGGCTGAGGACCAAAGCTCTGGAGTTCACCGGGCAGGCACTTCAGTCCTGGCTTTCCTCCTCACCAGCTGTGTGGCCTTGGAAAATTATTTAAATGCCCTGAACCTTACTTTCTTCATGGGTCAAATGGGGCAATCTGCTGCGCTTACCTCAGAGATAAGGTTTGTGCTGTGCTGTTGGTGGCAGGGGCTTTGATCCGGGCCCACCACACTGTAATGCCCAGTGTTCAAAAGTAAAACCTGAGTCATACTCCTGTCTTCAAGGGGCTCCCAGTATGGGGGCGGGGTGTGTGTTCCTAGTTCATGAAATACTGGGTTTGACCCCAAGTGCTCCAGTCATTTCTTGCTAACTTCAGAGGCAAGTAATGCAACTCACTTGATTTAGCCAAGTCAGAATACAGTGTGGTTTTCAGAAGTTATGTTGACTACTAGATATCAAATTGGGACAGGAAACAAAGACCAAAGTCTAGATCTAGATTTTGCCTAAACTTTAAGAGCTCTTGGTGCTGTCTGGAAAATGGGCCTAAAGACAGTCAAGGATAAGGTGTCTGGCCCTTTTCTTAATTTAAAAATTCTTTATGAGTGAAAAGAACCCTGTTTTGATGTATGGAAAAATGCAAAGTAAAGGTAATAGTGCCTTTTATTAAACGTACTCCTAAATGGCATAAAATGTATGCCTAACCAAATTCCACCTTTATTCATGGACGCTTTGGTGGTATGTGTATTGAGCCGTAGTTGAGGGCCTGACTATAAGCTCTGCCAGAAGAAAGGGTGAATTCCCCCTTAGCCTGTGCTGAGAAACTAGATGTGTTTTCCCCTCCGCCATTCAGTCATCCTCATCTTGTCACAGACACCCTGTGCTTTGTGGGAGTTCACT
Organism: Heterocephalus glaber; assembly: GCF_000247695.1. The sequence goes on along the minus strand of NW_004624822.1, from coordinate 3,448,099 downwards.
GTGGGATGCAGTGCCAGTCAGACCACTGGGAGATGGTGCTGCCAGACCATGGAGGGTGCCCATTAGGGAGCCACCATTTGTGAGGGTGTGAGATTGTGGCCGAGTCTCTGAGAACCGTGTCTCTTGTCTTCCCCCGTAGCACTACGAGCAGTCCAAGATGTTCAATGACGCCATGGACATTCTGAACATGGTCTTCACTGGGGTGTTCACTGTTGAAATGGTTTTGAAAGTCATTGCATTTAAGCCTAAGGTGAGTTGCTGAGTGCACTTTGCAGAGGCTACTGCTGAATCACTCCAGAGAAGCACCCGCTTCCTGTTCACCTTGTGTTACTGAATTATGCTAAATTGTTCAGGCTGCTAACTGGGTTACCACCTGATAACATTAAAATCTGATTAGGGCATTTGTGTGCATATAGGAAAATAAATCTACAGAAGAAAAACCTCATGAAAACAATTCTGAGAAAATGAAGAGGCGAGAAGTGGGAATTTGTAGGCTGAAGATCGTTTTGAAAACTGATTTTGTTTCTAGAATAGCATGTATCATGCCAGCTCAGGAAAACCTGCCTCGTTATCTGACCATTGGGGAAAATGTTCTGACAGCCATCAGAAGGAGTTTGACCCTGATTTTCCTTTCAGATTTCTAGCATGGAGACTTTGGTTTTTATTTGTTCCTGGTCTTACAGCATCCTTTTGACCATCTATGGAGAGTTCTAATAGCAATTGCAGTCTTCTAACAGTCACAGTGTTTTTTGATTGTTTGACTTAGAAAACTTTCACTTAATTTAAGAAACTGAGATATAAAAGTTATTTTGTTGAGATATAAGTTATTTTGAGGACTTAGCGTAATGTAGCTCCTTTGAGAAGGAGTGAATCCAGTCCCATGCTATCAAGGGCTGTGGTATAATAGGCGGTGTAGTTCAGTGTTGAAGAGCACATTTCTAACCTGGACTGATTTGGATCGTCATTCCAGTACTCACTAGTTTAAGCAAGTTACTTCACTGCCCTGTTGCCTCAGTTTCCTCATCCATAACATGAGGATACTGACATTCCTGTCTCCTGGGGCTGCTACGATGAGTGAAAAATTACTATATTCGGTGCTTAAAAGAGCACCTGGCATGTGGAGCCATGCTGTAGACTGTCAGCTATTGCCACTGCTACCACTGCCACTGCTGTCATCATCAAGCAACAACATCCTGTAATCCTAGTACCCTAGACAGAGAAGCCGAGCCCAGCCGACCTGTGAGGCACTCAGGCCTCAGTTTCCTTCCTAGCACAGACCCGAACTCTCAGAGTAGGAGAGTGACAGAGGTCAGGGTCCCAGTTATTGGTTATCTGCATGCAAGGTATTGAACAGCACTAATGTAAGTAAGGCATAGTTTAAAAGATGAGTGGTTTCATATAATCCATAATTACATGAAATTCTAATTCCAGACTGTTCCTTTCTTTAATTTGAATTAATTTCAATGAAATCTTTATCAGATCTTTGTGGACCAAAAAGAAAGGACATTTGTAAGTGATTAATTGGGGTGATTGCACTGGAGTCCAATTTGGCACCTTATGCATGGCCAGATGTTACCTACTGTGACTTGTCCATATCTGCACACATAAACATTCTCTCCTTTTTCAAATTCATCTTCATTTCCTGTAAGACTTTGGTTTGCTTCCATCTTACCTTTACTTCTTTGAACAATATTTGTCTGAGCTGATGGAAAAGGTTGCAGAATAAGAATGTGAGAAGTACTTGAACGATGCACATGGAGCATACCTATGGGACGTTTCCCAGATTCCCTGAGCCATGTCCTCCTTTGCCTAGTGATGAAGTGCTGCAGTTTTTGAAACCTTGTTCCAGGCTGAGGAGAGAGAACACACATCCACAGTGTGTGAGTGTGTAAGAACGTGCCTTATATGTATGTGTGTGTGTAAATGAGTATTTGTGCCTGATTTGTGTACATTTGGCGTTCAGATGCATTCGTGTGTGTATGTGGGCACACGTGTGTGTGTGTGTGTGTGTGTGTGCACGCGCACATGCGCACATGTCCACATCTGCTAATAGGACAGTGTACTGATGACTTAGAGAACACTGCTCAGCCCTGTAAATCTCCAAGCCTGGGAGGAGAGTTCAGTGGCGGGTGAACAGATGAGTGATACCTAGGGGAAATGAGTAACTAATTTATAATCAGTACTGTTAGATCAGTTTTTAAATGGGTGGTTTCCGCCAGAAATTGCAGTGCATAAGATGGCTTCACATTATAATTGAACTTTTAAAATAAAACTACTATACTTCTACACTTGAAGAGCACTGTCCATGTGTTCACCAAAGCCGGGGAAAATAGATTTTATATTACTGTGTTCCTGGATGTACAATAAAGAATGAAATCACCCCGGTCCCAGCACCCGGAAGGAAGCTTCCCC
>NW_004624822.1:3380078-3442502 GCF_000247695.1 Heterocephalus glaber | reverse complement strand
GAAAAAAAATAAGAACCAAGAGACTCATGTAATGGTACAAGATCCCAATGATGAATGTAACTGTATTTTATACCTAAAATGTACCAATAAAGTTAATGGGGAAAAAAAAAGAATGAAGTCACCAAGAATCAAAGCTCTTCTTGAAATCTTCTGTGACCTTTTTTCTCGTTCTTCTTTTTGGTGTTCATAAGCCATGCCCAGGCAAGGATGGTCTTTTACAGAGAAGCCAGTGGGGTCCCTTCTGTCCTGGTTAAGTGGGCTAATCAGGCCGAGGAGAGATGTTGTCAAGCTGGCAGAGGGCAGGTTCTGAGGAGATGGCCACGTGGGACATCAGTCTCCTCTCAGGGAAGTCTGCATCTCTGAGGAGTCCTATGTCGGCATCCCTGGCCACTGTGGGTACACCTGCTAGGAAGACTCAACATCTTGTTATGTGAAACAAATGCATAAAGTGAAGTTAGACAAAATCCGTACTAGTAGGTGAGAAGGCATTTTAGAAGGTTTAAGTAATTTGAAGATTCCTGACCCTGAGGACTTTTTGTATATTGGGAAATCTGATTTAGCAATGGGACCTCGTAATAGAGAGCATATTTAGAGGGAAATGGGATGAGGCCATGTGGGGTGAAGCTCCCCAGCACCTACAAGCAAGAAGGTCAGGGAGAGGCCAGAGGTGAGAAACCCAGAACTGGGGCCTCCCACCTTGGGGAGGCAGTCTTTCTTCATGGGAGTGGCAGGCTTTAGTCAGGCAAGAGTAGAAGGTGACGAGAAACCAGAGAGCAGAAGAATTAGGACAAGGCAAGCAGGTTGTTTAGTTTGTTGAGTACTGGAGGGAAAATCCACCCGTTGGGTGCTGACCTGCTGTACTCTGCATTGTGCTTTCAACTTAGAGTTAACCGTGCAGCCACAGGGCTTTGAAAGGTAGGCTTAGTTCACAATCTAGGTAAAAAGACAAGCCCTGTTCCCCTGGCCTTTGCCTCCAGTGCTTCCAGCAGAAGCTACTAGAATTCGCTCATGAGTTTTCATGCTCCAAGGAGAGAGATCCAGGAAGAAAAGTCTTTTCTTAAGTACTGGCTCCAGAAAGTGTAAAGCTGACTTTGTGGAGTCCGAGGGCCTGCCTAGCTTCCCTCTGCATTTCCAGATCTCACCCCTCGGGGGCTTTGTCCAGGACTCGGTCCAGGCCCAGGCTACTCGTGATGGTTGTGAGCTTTTCAAGTCTTAGGCCTTAAAATATTTTGACATGGGTTCTACCCTGAAAATGTATGATTTATGCTCCTGGCCGCTGGGCTTGGAAAAGGTAAAAGGCAGATTTGGGAGAGGAGAAAGTGGGTTGTTGCTGTCCAGGCTTGCGAGTCCGCAGTGCACTGGGTCATCTTGTCCCATCTGTCCATGGGCAGTGCCCTTCGCTCCAGGGCCCTAGGGAGGAGCAGGGCTTCTTTAAAAAATCCTAGCAGTCTCCCCAGAACATGCTATCCAGCTCTGGGAGACAGAAAGTAATAGTGTCTTTTCAGTGCTTCGGTGACCACATCTTTCTAGATGACTTATTTTCAATGGCAAATAATGCTTGAAACTAGATATTTCTGCCCTTAGAATTTTACATTGGGTTTCTTGGTGAGCTCCATCCTCTCATCCTGTCCCTCTGATGTCAGGGCCTCCCAGGGCTCCCTCTTGGTCTGCTTCTCTCCTCGTAAGGTGTACATGTGCCCAGGCTTTGTGGCCCTGTCTCCCCCAGGGCTGCCTGACCTCTTCCCTGGCCACTGTGCCTGCCCGCTTCCTTAGTGATTTCTGCTTCTGGCTTCAACCCTTTTTGTTCACCTTCTGTTTACTCTTTTCTGTAAACAAAAAGCCAACCAAGCCACTCTTCCAGTGAAATTCTGGCCCTGGCTCCCTGTTGCTTGAGAAGATAATATTTTCTTCATCTAATATTCCAAGTCCTCCACAAAATATTACTTCTCACTTATTTCTGCCTCATTTCTTGCAACTCTCCCTGCCATTCCTTCTTCCCAACCCCCTCACCAAGTGTGAAGATGCTAGACCTGTCCATGCCCACAGCCCTCTGGCTGGAAGCCCTTCTCCCTGCCCCCCACCCCTGTTAGGCTGTGGCCCCCTGGAAGTGCCACCCTGTGGTGACCGCCATCCCACCAGCCCAGCCCAGTGCAGACCAGACCCTTCCTCCGTGTGTGCATCCGTGAGGTGTTTACCATGCACCGTTATTGCCAACACTGTCCCAGGTCTCTCCCTCCATTTGTGCTGCCTCATGTGATGCCTGCTCTGAAGTGGTTCCTTAATAGACTGGTAGACTGCAGAAAGGAGTAATGGATGAGCTTGTACATGCAGCTCAGCATAGATGGTACTTGCTTTCCTGTCACAGGATATGGGGGGAGAGCAGAGTTGCTGAACCAGGATGCATCTTCCCTAAGCCCCCACCTCGCCTTTGGAAAAGCTTACACTAGTTAGAAAGCTGTCTGTTAAGAGTTGGCACTGTGGGGCCACGGATTTAGCTCAGTGGTTTCACCGCCTGCTATCCAGGCGCAAGGATCCGAGTTCGATCTCCGGTACCAAAAACAAACAAAAAGAACTGGCACCGTGGATCATCACTTGGATCAATCCCTGCCAGGAAGTGGTGAGTGATCTGGCTGCCAGGGTACATGACAAACGGCAGGTCGATTTTATAGGTTTCTTCAGATCTGCAGATGACAGTGAATGCAGGCAGGAAAAAGAGTCTGGACTTGGGCTGCTTTTGTTTTTTCCCATTTGCAGCCATTCCACACACGTTGCCCCTTACCTCGTGCCAAGTCCAGACAGAGGTCCAGGAATAGTGAAAGCCCAGGCTCTGCCTTCCAGGAGCCCACGGTTGGGCAGGAGACACATGGATAGTCCGGCGGAATAGGCTTCTTAGAATAATGGAACTTATGGCACCAAGGCCCGAATTAGTCTGGTTTATAACTTTAAACGTCCGGAGTCAGAAATGTTTCTGAATAATCATTGTTGTTGCATGTGGCTAACTTGTTTGATCCTTTCAGTATGTGGAGCTGTGAAAAAGAAAAATAGATAGATTTGATTGCTGGTTCTGCTTGAAAGGCCCCAGCTTCAGAGTTCAATTCTAGGAGAGCATGTTATCGTCAGCTAGGAGGAGAAGGCCTGGGACGTGTTCAGATGAGAGCAGGTGCAATCAGGGAGGTATGGCCGTAGAGCTGGAGATGTGTTCAGAACCTGGGTCTTATCTTGTGGTTACCCAGACACTGCACACTGTGCTGTCAGTGAGGAAAGGGTGGGGGAACTGAGTCATGCTCTCTTGACAGCGGTTTTATTAAATAGGAGGCTGCTAAATGGGGAAACAGTGTGAGGGAAGAAAGGGAGGCCTGGCATTTTCTACCTCCCCTGGACTCCCGTCAGAGCCGCCTGGCCAGAGCCTTTGATTCCAGCCACCTGCACCAAGTCAAGCCTCCTGCCACCTAGATTAGAGGTGACAACTTTTAGTCTATGAGCTGTGAGGCTTTTGGCACTATTCTGTGAGTGTCAGGGAACCGGGAGGGGAGGGAGAGGAGAGGAGGTCACAGACAGACACAGACACAGTGAGAGCTCCAAAAATGTCTAGGTCCCAGGAGAAGTCACCTCCGTAAGGCTGATTCAGAAGGATTTTACACACCACAGTTCCCCAGAATTGCATTGGTGAAGAATAGCTTACCTGTCAACTGATTGTTCAGAGAATGGGTATTAGGGCTAAAATCCCAGGATGAGTGAAGGGCTGATGTCCACTGCACGTGTGCTGGGTGTGGCCCCTGGCGAATCCCCTCAAGTGACAAGAGAGACACAGGCACAATGCATATGGCACAGGCAGGGCCACATTAGAGAAAAGGAAGGATGTTTGGTCTCCACTGCTCCGTGAGTACCCTGGAGGTGTAGTGGCCAGTCCTGACCAAGATCTGGATTGCCGCATAAACCTTGCGTCTGGGAGAGGAGCGGATCACCATGTTCTCTTTAGCTTCTGAGTTGCTCTTAGGTCTGCACAGATAAGGGCAGGTTTCTGCCTCAGCATAGTCTGTGGCCAGTCAGAACTGTCTGTCGCCCGCCTGCAGCAACAGAGTGACTTTGGAGGACACAACACACTCAGCCCAGGGACATGAGCTGCAGCGCTGCAGGTTCCGCCTGGTGCCGCTCACCTTTTCACTGGGGAAGGAAAGGTTCTACTCCGTTACTTCCTGTTGCCAGCTGTTTGTCCGGCCTCTGGCCCACGTCGGATGTCATGAGTCCAGATGCGAGGTGCCCATCTTCCCTCAGTTTTGCCCCCAAGAACCAGGAGTTCATGAGGGAGCACGCTAAGACCTTCGTACACCTCCTGTGTTCTAAGTTTTACGTCTTCTTGATGGGTTTTATAAACAGATCATCAGATTCTGTATGAGCTGAAGCCTTTTGTCATCTTCTGAGGCTGCCAAGAGAGGGCTTGGGAGAGTAGCAGTCAGTGAGAAGCTGCTGTGCGAGAGGTACTGACTGTCAGGGGAGAGGGGCTGAGTGGTCAGAGGCCACACGCTTGGATGGGGAATCTCGTGTTATTTAGCGAGAAATAAAAACAATAAAGGGTCAGAGTGTAGTAACTTCCCTGTCAGTGGGGGGAAATGATTAACAGTAGAATGAGCACCCCCGACCCAGCTATTAGGACACAACACATCCGCACTTTCTGTAGTGTCACAGAAGGCTGTGGCTCTGCGGTGGCTTCCTGCACCTGCATTTGATCACTGGTTCCCAGGCCTCGACACTTCAAAGTACCTCCTGTTCTGCTTTTCTTAATATGATACTAAGCGCACCCAGTGTTAAGCATGCCGGGCTCTTCTTTATGTAACGCAGGCCTGGTTTTTTATTTCCAAAACATGCTCTGACTTTTTGAGAAGAAACAGTTTGTAGACAGCCTGTCCCTGGGAACCAGAAGCCTCCCAGCGCTGTGTGCCACCCTTCCCTCAGCTGTGAGGGGGGCTTCCTGGGATGTGAGGGCCAGGGGCACTGGGCTGGCACTGGCGGTGCCAGTCCCGGAAAGTATAAAATGTGCAGCAGGTACAAATGCACCCCAGGGCCCGAGTGTGGGGATGTTGTACATTAAAACGAGAAACAGGAAAAGCTGGATGACCAGAAGGTGCATATTCGTGGAGAGAAAAAGTCACTATGTGCCAAGCACTCCCTGGACTCAAGGCTCAGGGGTGGATATTGGTTTGATGGAAGTGGAGCACAGTAAGCAGTGCGGTCCCAGCCTGAGATGGCTTGTAGTATAGTGGACCTCAGAGACGAAGAGACGTAGGAGAGATGCAGCAGCATGATGGGGCTCAGCAACCTGCAGGGCTCAAACAGTTCTCATGAAGGAGCTGGGAGGGGCAGGTGGAGTTGAGGCAGGTGTGGGGTTAGGTTTGCAAAGGCATCCACAGGTGGGAAGGACCTGCTCATGTGTTTGAGAGATGGAGCGCAGTCCTCTTGGCCTGGAAGACTGAGAGCAGAAAGGAAGAGCAAGAATGGAGGTGGGAGAAAGCCTTTCTGCCAGGGCTTCTCCCGAGGACAGTGGGAGCCTCTGAACTTCCCCTTGGTCCTTCAGGACTTCTTGCTCTGTAGAACCTGCCTTGGCTTCCCTACACTGGGCCCTCACTACCATAGCCATGTGCTGTTCCTTGGAGATGCACACAGCATCTCCTTTACCGCCTGTCGGTGTCCATCAGACTGAGGGCTCTTTGCAGACAGGATCTTGTCATCCTGACACGTGGCACAGCCTCTGAAATACTTGCTGGCCTGGTGGGGGTGCTGCTGGTCTGTTTGCAGGGGCACACAAGTGAAAAGGCGCGGGGTGCCTGTGTTTTCCGGGGTGGCAGAGAAGTGAGTGGGTGACTGGGACCCTTGGAAGGAGGGCATGGACTTACTGTCCATCAGCTGGTGAGGATTTGGGGCAGCACACTGGGTTCTAGAGCAGGGCTGCCCTCTGTCTGCTCAGAGCTGTGGATGTGTGTGTGTGCATGTGTGTGCGTGCAGTGTGTGAGTGTGTGTGTGTTCATGCATGCACACGCACCCTCACATGCATACCCTCTCACACACAGGTGTCCCACTGCCCCTGTGTCCCTTTCCACCAGAGGACAGTATTGTTGCCTCCCCTTTGGCTTCCCCACCCCACCTGGTTGCCATGGGTGCTGTGAGGACTCAGATGTGTCCCTGTATGATCCGTGTGGTGTGATGTTTCATTCATCCCTGCTCATAAACATCTGCCCCCGCCTGCTCTGTCCAGGGGTATTTTAGTGACGCCTGGAACACGTTTGACTCCCTCATCGTAATCGGCAGCATTATAGACGTGGCCCTCAGCGAAGCAGACGTGAGTATGCACCTGTGTGGCCTGCGTCCTTTCTGCTCTGTCTGCACACTCTGCTCCCTGCCCTGCAGTGGCGTCACCTGGACAAGTCACAGATCCCGATGGCACTTGGCCTCAAACTAGGCATTCCTGAGGAAAGCTGGGGGAAGGGACCTCTTAGCACAGAACCTTAGCCCAGAGCCTTTGCAGACGTGAGTCATCTTTGAATGCTGCCTTTCTGGCAGCACTGACCTGAGGAACTAGTTAGTAGGCAAGGTAAGGCAGGGCATCTGATTGTTTGTATTTGCTGTATCAGAAGCAACACCCAAAGTAATGTATCTATGACATGCTTGTCTTAGGGCAGCTTTTCAAGTAGCCTGATGGCACGGTGCTCGAATGTTCCCCTTTGGTAACACTGTCCTTTCTTCTTTTTTCCTGTTGTGCTTCCTCTCCTCTGTGGCTTCTGAATGCTTCCCTAACAGCACTATTTCACTGATGCATGGAACACTTTTGATGCCTTAATTGTTGTCGGTAGCGTCGTTGATATTGCTATAACTGAAGTGAATGTAAGTAGCAAACTTTGTGTCCTATAATGTGATTGTTCTCATTAAGTCTGATGTAAAAGAGCTCAGAAGTCCCACCGATGACTATCTATGCCTTAGAAACCCAGACACAAAATCTTTTTAAAAGATGGACTATTTTTAGTCTCATCTCTTGCCCTGTGTCCACCCCCTTGCCCTGAAGAAGTGGGGAAGTAAACATAGAATTGCCATTTTCGAAGTGAAATTGTATTTTAACGATCATGGTAAAGTTTTAAGAGCTAGGGCTTAATTGTGTGAGTGTATGAACACTGTCCCTCTCTAGCTGTGTGACCTTTGCAGGTGACCTGACCGCTTTGTGCCTTGCTTTTCCAGCTGTAGAATGGAGTTAATAATGTGTGCCTCACGCCCACCCGACGGGGATTCTGGGAAGTGTAGGAGGGAGCCGTCAAGGCTGGGCCTAAGTGTATGGCAGCTGCCGCTGCTCAGGTCTTCCTCTGTCCTGCGGGTCTGAGTCTGGCTGGTGACACTGGTGAACATCCAGGCTGTAGCTCCTCAGAGGGTGGAGCCCCTGGGACCAGGGGAGGTGGTGTCAGTGTGTGTCAGGAGGAGGCATGCTGCTTTGTCACATGCGGTTGAGTCTTGATGAAGGAGCTCCTGTTCAGCAGCATGAACTCCACAAACATTCTGAGAACCCTTTCAGAATGCTGAGGCCTGTGAAGGAAGCACTCCTCCTACCCGCTCCTCTTGCCTGACCCAAGCTTGACCTAAGCCCTGAGGCGGCCAGAAAGGTCCCTGTCCACTGGTCTGGCCCACATCATAGCAGCTCTTCGTGGGTCCCCAGTGCCTGTGCCCTTCAAGGGGTTAAGCAGAGCATGGGAGGTTCACTGTGTGTCGTCGGCCTCTGCTCAGTGTCGCCAGTCTGGCCCTGCACCCACCCTGATGCTATGCCTGGCGGTATCTCAGTGGCTGAGACTGTTAGGTCCATCCTGGTACCCAGCACGTATCAGGTGATAGTGGAATCTCTTCCTGCCCCGTGATGGGGCCAGGCTGATCCTGAAATATGAATAGTAGGACAGAAACAGCCTGGCAGTCCTGAGACCTGCCCCGTTCCAGCCCACTTCAAACCTGACTTGTTAGATGAGGGCCTCAGTCCCCACAGAAGTCCAGCAGAGGGAGCGTTACCTGCCCTCTGTGCCTTGTGGGTGTATTGTAGGGATAAGATTATGTGACCACTGGCGCAAAGCCCTGCTGAAACCAAAGCATCAGGGAGGTGCAGCAGGGTTCTTGGGAGTGCAGATTTTCCACGAAGCAAGCGACATGGACTGTAAGATGTTATCTTGTCCACGAGGGTATGATTTAAGGCTCATCATGTGCAAATCCATACCGTGGCAGGATATGAAAGTAGTATTGTACTAGGCCCACATACACACACCCCCGAACCTCTTTAAGCCTAGACTTATGCAAATTCTACTTTATGTGAAATATTCCATAAGGCAGCTATAAAATTGCCATTCATGATATGTAAATGATGCTTGGTTATAAAATACTCTGGTACTGATGAGAGAACAGCAGGACCCTAACTCTCCCGAGTTAATGGCCAGACATCTGCCTGCCTGATTCACCACGTACATCGAGGAATACAGTACTTACATGAAAATCTAGTCAGAGATAGCTTGTGATGGAAATGAAGGTACGAAAGCTATCCTCCTCCCAGGTCTCCCTGGGGCACTCCACTCCGTACTTGAAGTACTGGGCAGCTGGAGGGTATAAGTTCTTAGTTCCTGGGTGGCCAAGGGTTGTTTACTAAATGGGCACCCCGCTTTCTCACGCTGCCCCACTGCTGGCTGGCGGGGTGACACTGGTGCACCCAGAGCAGCTCTCGGCTTCCTGGCTTCCTCACACGTGCTGAGTGCTAGCCCTGTGCCTCCTGCTGGCCCTGGCGCCTTCGGCCCGGCCTCCCTCGCCTGGCAGTGCGAGTTGTCCTGCGTCCCTGTGTATCAGGAAAGGACCAGGTCTGGGCGTGAGTTTCTAGCCAGAGCTGGGTATCTCTACGAGGCAGGCTTTCGTGGGGCCCACTCATGGCGTTCTGCTAACCCCTCAGCATCACACCCATGGGCATTCCCATGCTCTGCTTCCAGTCAGTGACCTCCCCGCTCACTTGTACCCTGAGACCAAACGCTCCTTAGCCATATCCTTGTCAGTTCCCTGCCTCGGGCCAGTAGGTAAAACACCTCCTGAGGAAACCTCAGTGTTTCTCTACTGGGCCCTGGGACGGAGGAAATGCTCAAGGCCCCCTGCTCGTTTATTCCATCTTCGAACACACGTTCACTGGGCATCTACCATGTGTAGGCCCTGGACTCAGCTCTGGGGAGACCCAAAGATAAGAAAAAAGAATGACTGGATATTCTCAGCCCCTGGGGATATAAATACATTAGAATGGGACTGTTGATTCCTGCACCCTCTCCTCTCCACACACGTGGAGCTCCCCGAGGGAGCGATGCATGTCACATCCTCCAGGGCCTTGTCCCCTGAGCTCCCAGGTCAGTTGAGCACGAGCACTCTTTGTCCCTTGTTGGCTTGTTTTAGCTGCCATACGATCTTTTGTTTTGTTTTGTTTTGCAATGTTTAACCTGCTGTGCTCTCTCCCCCAAACTCTGTTGACCTTTTTTTTTTTTTTTCTGTTGCCTAATTGATTTTCATGTTGGTTTCATTTTTAGAAAATTGTAGCGGCAAGTATATATAAACATATATACGGTGAAGTCGTTAAAGCAAAAGCACTCCTAGAGACTGTATACTTGTTTTCGGTCTCCCACATTTGGTGTTCACGGTTTTTCACAGGATGTGCTAAGGTCTGGTCATGGCCATCCAAATTGTTTCCCCTCCTGGTCATCCAGCTGGGTGGGGCCTGACCTCGGGCCTTCTGATCAGTCACCCTGGCTCTGTGACTTGCCAACAGTCTTCAAGAATGGACGATTTGGCCTGGAAATGAGAAATCAAGCTTGCATTTGTTTTCTTTGCAAAAACATTTTGGATGGCCCTTGGCATCGTCCTGCGTGCCTGCTCACCCGCCCTCCCCGTCATGCTGTCCACCTCCTCACCCTGCTTGCTCTGGTTTGATGGCCCTCATGGCCTTGTCTCCTCCACGTTTGGCCAGAACATCACCAAGCTGCTAAAATACTGGCTGACGACTGGTCGGCTCACCTTTGCTCCCTCTTTGATGCCTGTTTGTTCCTGGAATGGTGAAATGACCCAGCAACTATTTTTCTGACCTGTGGATGGTTGTTGCTGACGTTTAGCCTTCATCCATTGTATTTATTGCCTAGGACGCAACGTACTTGTTTGGAAACCAGGGTTACCTTGTTACTACTTCTCAAAAAGCGCATAGAAGTCAGTAAGAGCTCACCCTCAGGACCCAAGAATTGTCCCTGCCTTCGGAGTCACCTGGGTTAGACCAGGCCACCGCAGCTTCACTCAGCTTCCTGTCCTGGACTCGGGGCCAGGTTCTTCAGGAACCTGACTCCGTGAGCAGCCTTTCCCAGAACCAGGCCCAAGAATGTGGCCTGCTGAAGGAGCTGCTGAGGCCGTCTCTTCCACACCCCAAGACGACAGTGGGGTTCTCCTTATTGGGAATGCATCACCTGGGCCTTTGAGGCCATTTTTGAAAAGCTGCATAGGAACCAAGTCCTTCCTTTATCTTGTGGCCCCTCGGGGTAACCAGGGGTGACCCCACAGTTGAGCAATGTGCCAGCTCACTGTGTTCCATGTACACCCTCCACCAGCTGCCTTCGTTCCCAAGCCTCCTCTGTGCCTTGTAAGGAACATGGCTATGGAGTCTCATCCCTGTCTCCAAGACCCGAACCCTCACGGCTCCACAAGGAGCCACTGCTAAGTGTAAGCCACTCCGAGCGGGCTTTTCTAGTGGCCCCACTCTGGTGATCACTTTGCTGGCATGAGAAGCCAGCTGAGTACTTGGCCTAGGCTTCCCATGAGCCTAACAGGACTGAAATTCTCAGCTCTAGGTGCACATTCGAATCATCTGAAAGCTTTTCGAATTTCTGGAGCGCCAGCACATTCCAAATCAGTTAGAATCCTTGAGGTGGGACCTGAGCATCAGATTTTGTTTAGGATCCCTAGGAGGCTTCATTGTGCAGCCCAGGAAGCGAGCTGCACTGCCCTTTTCATCAGGCTAAGTTTGGGCAAAACCATCTTCAGTTTGGAAGATATTTTGGCAACTTGCACTGTCCCCAGTGATGCCAGCGTCGTTGCCCCTCACAGCAGTCCTCCTGCCCACGGACGCGTGAGGGGAGGGCCGGTGTCACAGGCCACACTCGCATGCCTGCAGCCTGGTGTGCTGGTGGTTCTTTCCTTCTTTTCTTGCATGTCATGCTGCCTTGTGCCCGACAAATGCCATCTCCTCCTCCTCTTTGTTTTAATGAGAGAGTTTGAACTCCACAGTCCATGATTTGTCATACTTGAGAGATGCAGTTTTAAAAATGTACATTTTAAAAGTCAGTTTGGCTGCTGATCTCATATACCAGAAGGAAGGGGATCGTGAAGAGTGTCTTCCAGCTGGCTGGCCTCTTACGCTCTCGACGCTCCCACACCTGTTGTAGGCATCTCAGGAATCTCACTGTAGGCAGTCTGTCATCTGCGCACTGACCCCCACACAAAGGCAAACAGGCCTGAGCTCACAGACTCATACATGCGCTCAGCTGTGTGGGCAAGAGTTGAGTCTTGTGCTACATGGCTCTCAGGGAGAATGATGTGGGAGACAGTGGGGACTTTGGAAAACTAGTTCCTGGGCTTACATTTCAAAGACCATGACTTGTCCCTTTAAAGATATGTTGTTTCTTCTGAAGTGGGATAATGGAAGAGGAGAATAAAAATAGTGAACCTGGGCTCTGACAAGCCCATGGCAGAGTTCCCGTTCTGAGCACCCTCAGGGGAGCTGGGACCCCTTTATAACGACTGCGACCTGTTCTTCCTCAGTTCAGAGTCCTGTGGCTGAATCACAGTTGTCCTGGTGTGCTCAAGCCCCTTTATTTCTGTGAGTTTTATAGAATTTTGTTTGGTCTCAGGAGGCAGCTTTTGGTGACAGTCAGGCTTCAGAACAGGGCCTTTCCTGTCCCTCTGTCCCTGGGCGGGGGAGGTCATGTTGCAGACGTGGCGTATAGAAAATCCTTCTGGAAGCCTCTAGCCAGATGAGCCTCTTTCCTCTCTGACAGTCTCCAGGGAGACCGACTGCCTCAGGGGAGGTGACAGCACTGCAGGGAAAGCAAGGCTACCATGTCCCAGTTCGGGTTCACTTTACTGTTTAAAGATGCCTCCTGGTATTGGTGAGAGTTTGCCTCTGACGCCTTTGCATTCTTGGAGACACTTAACACCCAGCAGGTGCCATGCCAGGCACTGAGCAGAATGAGGCCAGGTCCCCTGCCCTCCGGGGAGCGGGTGAGGACGAGTGACCTCGGATGAGGCGAAACGGCTGGGGCTCAGGGGGAGCTGGTCCCACGCCATTTCCTCCCCATCCCCTTGCAGACCCGAGTCTCCTCAGGTCTCACGGGGTCTGAGCTGGAGGTCAGGCAGCGCAGGCTTTTGGAGAGGAGCCAGTCCGTCCTCCTTGCACTGACCTGTCTGCCAGGTCCTCAGCAGCCCCTTCACAGACAGCGTGGGAGAGGTCTGGTGTCATGGGAACACACGTGGTCCCCTGAGGTGTGTGGCCCACAGGTAGGGCGACTGCTGCCCTGCAGCTGAAATTCCGTCACTTGGGGTTAGGAGGATGGCCACAGAGCAGCGGGCTCCTCCATCTGAGCCTAGAGAAGCAGGGCACACACCGTGCGCCTGTCTTTAGGGACATCTAGGGTCTGCAGTAGTATCTTCCACCAGATGCCGACCGCCGGGACACTGTGTCCCCGGCTGTGAACTAGAAAGTAGTCGTGTGTCTGTACCCATGTCAGTGGTTGCCCACCCTTGAGTCCAGTTCCAGTTAGAGCCCTGGTGTTTTCTTAGGGAAGGAGCAGGCATATTGTCCAAAGACGCTCACCGCACATTTTTAGAAGGGGGGATGTTCTCCTGGACCCCTGCTTCCTCCCCCTTCATTAACACATTTTCAATCTTTGATTTCTTAAAGCCAACTGAAAGTGACAATGTCCCTGTCCCAACTGCTACACCTGGGGTAAGATCAGTAACTAGTCCCCAGGGGCTGGGCCTTTTCCTTGAGTTTTTTTTTGACCATGTCGAGTTTTCCACTGGTTTTTCTGTATTCTCCATGATTGTCCTTCCAGAGCAGTGTCTGCAGTGGTTTGCATTCATCATCAGTGTCCAGTACTCTTGACCAGCCCAGCGTTCTTCTCTAACACAGTAGAACACGTGGACATGCATGTGCTGTGTGGATGCAGTTTTCCAAGCCCTGTGTTGTTAGCATGTAATTTTTCCTTTCATATCATGCTTTTTAAGGTGAAAAGGCCCTAGGCACACATCTTCAGTTTTTACCTCTGTCACCTTTGCATCTGTTGCTGTTTTTCTGAAAGTGTTGCATGTCCTACTTTCCACTGGGTTTGACCTCTCCATGATAACCCTTCAGAACTCTGAAGAGAGCAATAGAATCTCCATCACCTTTTTCCGTCTTTTCCGAGTGATGCGACTGGTGAAGCTTCTCAGCAGGGGGGAAGGCATCCGGACATTGCTGTGGACTTTTATTAAGTCCTTCCAGGTAAGAGTCACGCCCAAGCCTCTCTCTGTCTTGGAAGATCACGTGTAGGTCAGTGATTGTTCCACAAAAAGTTTTAAACATTTGGTAATGTGGGAAGCAAATGCAGACACAGGTGCGGAGGGCAAAGCCTAACGCTGAGCATGTAGGACTTCAGTTCAGCTGTGGAGATGGTGCTGCCGGGCCAGGCCAGGCTATTCTAACAAGTCCATGGGTGCACAAGTCTGGAGGTGCACGAGTCAGGCAGCCTGCAGGCCACTGACTTTCTGATGAACTTTCTCAAGTGAGCGGAGAAGGGGGATGCTTTAAGTATGTGTGCTTGGAGTTAAGCCTGACACCTGGACATCCTGGCTGTGTGCCTTCCGTGAGGGTATGTTTGATTCACAGAGTGAGGGAGAAAAGCCCCTGAGGAACACTGGACTAAAGGGCTTGGGTCTGGTCAGAGGCGCACACTTGCATTGAGTGTTCCTGCTGACAGCCCAGGCTCCATCTCTTCCCTGGCCCACCCCTCGGCCATGTGGTCCTTTGAATAGATACTCATTTCAAGAAAGGTGTGTTAAGCTGGGTTTGGTGGTGCACACCTGTAATCCCAGCACTTGGGAAGCCAGGCAGGAGGATGGCCATGAGTTCAAGGCCAGCCTGGGCTACACGGTGAGTTCATGGCCACCCTGAAGTACATAGTGGACCTTGTCTCAAAAGTGACAAAAGAAAAAGAAAGAAAGGTGTTTTGCAATGGCCAGAAAGTGGTTCTTGACTCTGACTCAGTAATTCTACTCCTAAGACTTCACCCTAAGGGAGTACTTCAGCAGAAGCAAAGTGATGCCGCGCGCGTAAGGATGTGGCTCCACAACGTGACCTACAGCACCTCCCTCACACCCTTCCAGTCATGCCCATGGGATAAAGTGGAAGCAGTCTGAATGTCCAGTGTTGGGGAATGATTTAATCAGTTATAATTTCACAGAGGATTCTAACAGCAGATTTGCAAAGCAGTGGTAGAGGCTGGTGTGTCCGTGGTGGAAACGTGCGGGATTAGCATGGATTAGCATGCAGTGTTGATGCCCTCTTGTCCTCCCTGGGGTGTGGTAGCGCCAGGCCTCATGCGGGTGGGTGGGTGCTCAGGACGGAAGTGCTTGTGCTGGGCTGGGGTTGAGTCTGCCCTGTAACAAGCAGGAAGCAGTGTGTGGCTGCCACGTGGCCGTCTCCCTGTGCCGAGCGGGTGCAGGGACAGACGCCTGGCTGAGCCCAGGGCTTGCTCTCTTGCAGGCACTCCCGTATGTCGCCCTCCTCATTGCCATGCTGTTCTTCATCTACGCCGTCATCGGCATGCAGGTAGGCGCTGGCCGCCTTGCCCTCGGGGGCTCTGTGCAAGGTAGCCCCCAGTCTGTGGCAAGATGTACATTAGCCAGGTAAAGCAGAAAGTCAACATCGTGATTTTTTTAGCCAAATGCCTTGGCTGCTGAAGAGACAGGGGGGTGAAGGAGATGCGGCCCTCAGGCGGGAGCTCCTGAGGAGAGAGGCTGCCCCAGATGAGAGCAGGCACCCGAGAACGTGGAAAGCTTACGGGTGGCACCCTCTCCCCACCTGAGGCCATGGGAAAGGCCCACAGTCGATTTCAGGGGTGGTAGGGACAGAAGAGGAGCAGAACAAAAGGAGAGGAAGTGCCGTACTCCCGGAAGCCATAGCCATCGTCGCGTGGGTGTTGTATTTCCTGCGCTGGTGATACTGGAAAATACTAATGCAAGGACTTGTTGCTAGTCTGAAGAATTAGGCCTTAATCCCCAGAGGTGGGATTCTCCCTGGAAACAGAGAATGTCAGGGACCACAGTACTACCTCAGCAGCTCTCCTTTCCAGAGAGACTTAGAGCTAGGTTCTTCTGTGGCCCTGCTCTGGGGGCTGAGGGGCTGCAGCATGATTCCCAGTCCCCTCGAGGTCATTCACAGCTGGGTCCTAACCCCGTGTGGACAGCTGGGCCGGGGTGGTGAGCATCCGTGGATAGAGCACCCTGGAGAGCAGAGTGTAGTTCCTGACTTCAGTGCGGGCACCTGTGGACTCTCCTCTTGTGCAGATGTGTCTTTCTGATAAGCAAGGGGCTTGAGTGAGAAAGGTAAAGTGAGATTCGTGGGCAAAGAGATGCTTGTACTTATTTATTTATTTATTTTTTGGTACCGGGGATAGAACTCTGGTCCTTGCGCTTGTGAGGCAGGCGGCAACACCACTGAGCTAAATCCCCGGCCCGATTGTACTTATTTTAATCTTGAAGCCCTAGAAGTTCTTGCAAGTCTCTTAGAATCTTACCAGAAGCTATGAAACCAGAGTCATCACGCTCAGGCTCCTACAGTCGAGCAGCATGTGATGCTGTATATAACATATTCTCACATGAAAAAGAGGCATCCCAGAGTCCTGCGAACTGCATTGCATGGTTGCACACCTCACCCTAGATTCTCCCAGCAGGCACCTGCCGGCATCAGGCTTTTTTGCAGTGTCAGTCTGCTTCCTCAGCCC
Source organism: Heterocephalus glaber (assembly GCF_000247695.1). Next base: position 3,426,441 of record NW_004624822.1, on the reverse strand, counting down.
CAGGAGGACATCTCTTTCCTCACTTCCCACTTCTCCAGGGGCGGAGCTCCCTCTCCTCCCGGAGACTCATGGGCCCCCACCCTTGTCTCCAACTCCATTTCTCATCCATCTGCCTGGCCTGCGGCTCATCTTTTCATTCCCCAGGACGCCTGTGCTGAGTCGCCTCTGCTCCTCTGCAGGTGGCATTCCCACTGCCTGCAGCGCTCCCTGGCTTCCTTGTCACCTGATTTCCCTTCTTGCTTCAGTTCTAGACATAGATGTCCCATGCCCTGGAGGTTGATCCCCAGCCCCCTAGCTCCATTCGGTGGGTGAGCTGTTCCCTACTCCCCGTGCGTCTGGACCTCCCACTGCCCACCATGTGAGGCTGTCATTGCCTGGTTAGCTTTATGGTCCTGCTCCAGAGTAAGGACTCCTTGAAAGTGAGAATCTGCCTGCCTGGAGCTCCCTGTTCCTGGCAGTTAACCTAGCACCTGGCACATGGCTGTTCCCAGTAGATCTTTATCGAATAAAGTGTCACATATCCTGAGAAAAGCCCTAGTTAGTGCTGATCACACCTGAGTTACTTCTGAACTCACAAGAGCATTTTTTTTTTTGTACGACTGTGTTAGTCAGCTTTCTATCACTGTACTAACATGCCTGAGATAATCAACTCTTAAAGAGGACAAGTTTCCTTTGGCTCACAGTATTGGGGGTTCTAATCCATGACTGATCATCCCTGTTGTTTTGAGCCTAAGGCAGCACATCGTAGCATGTGAATGTGAGAGAGTAAGATTACTCATCTCATGGCCAGGAAGCAAAAGAAAAAGAGGAGGGGCCAGGATGCCACCATTCCCTTTGAGGGTACATTCCCAGTGACCAGAGGGCCTCCCACTGGGACCTCTTAATGGTTCCACCACCCTGGGACCAAGCCTTTAACACATGGGATTTGGGGGACATTCAAGATCCACACTGCAGCAATGACAAAAGCTGTTCTCTTTTTCCTAATAACTTTTCCACCTAGATGTTTGGGAAAGTTGCCATGAGAGATAATAACCAGATCAACAGGAACAACAACTTCCAGACGTTTCCCCAGGCAGTGCTGCTGCTCTTCAGGTGACTGAGTCTGTGTGGGTGGTGCTCTGGGGCAGGTGGTAGATACCCGCCCCCCCTCGGCCAGGGTGACCGGGGACATGTGTATCAAAGCAGTGTGCCTTTTCCGGTTGTCACGATGGCTTGTTTTGTAGCCTTAGACTGAGACCTAGAATTTGGTCACAGAGGAGCTTTGCTGGATTTTTAAAATTGCTGGAGTCGTCCAGATTGTGGCTGCTTAAGGTTTATCCATGTGGGAGTTAGTGAGATAGTGTGCTACTTAAACCGCTAGGGAAGTTATAAAATGACTGTTTATGCGTGGAAGCTTGTACCAAAACACAAGCAGGAGAAGGGAAATTTCGCAGAAGCATAGAAGCCTTTTGCACAGCCAGTAGGGAGTACCCTAAAATGTATAGTTCCAAATTTTATGGGATTATTTTCAACCTCAGCTAATTAACTTTGTAAACAAGCTGGCTCATAGTGAGAGAGCTGTCTAGAAATTATGCAAGTAATTTCTAATGCTTCAGGGGCTGGGTAATGGGTCATTTGCAGGTTAGATGGTTTCCAGCTATTTGCTTTGAATAAAAATAAGTAGGAGTAATTATCAAAATATTATAATATGAACGTTTGAAGTAGAAAAGACAGAAAAACATCTGTTTATACAAAAAAAGTTGTTGTGCTTGCATCAAATGATTGTTGAAAATCAGAGAACATTTTAGGAGGCTCTCAAGTGACTGAGGTAAGTTGCACTAGAAAGTAAGTAGGAATTTCAGATTTTCACTAATCCCTATTGGCTTCTGGCCACATTGCTTAGTTTTTGCTCTGATTCCAAGTTTTCCTCCCAGAGGTCTAACCCTTAAATCCCTTCCTCCTTCACGAAAGCCTTGTCTTTTTTTTTTTTTGGTACCGGGGATCAAACTTGGGTCCTTGCGCTTGCACAGCAAATGGCGAAACCACTGAGCTAAACCCCCGGCTCTCTCTTTTCTTGATCTGCACAGGTGTGCTACTGGCGAGGCTTGGCAGGAGATCATGCTGGCCTGCCTCCCAGGAAAGCTATGTGATCCCGAGTCAGACTACAACCCCGGAGAGGAGTACACATGCGGCAGCAGCTTTGCCATCGTCTATTTCATCAGCTTTTACATGCTCTGTGCGTTTCTGGTAAGCAGGCCACAGCTCGCTTCTTCGTTTACAGAGCCTGTGTAGCTTTGGAGTTTTGGACCAGTGATGTTCCCTTTTCAGGTTGCTCTGGGTAGCAAATGCATCTGGATCTCACTTGGCAGTGCAGATCTCATTCAGCCAGATGTATGTCACTGCCACCTTGTCATGAGCAGGGGCTGGGGCTAATCTCCTGGGGAAACTATCAACCTCCCAGCTTCTTAGGGCTGCTGGTTCCTTTTTAAATTTCAAGGCCACTGCACTGCACATGGTGTTAAGTGACTTAAGAGTGTGAGTTATCTGATAGCAGTGAAATTATAAGATTGCAGTGTGTTCCAGAAGGCCAGCTAATGCATCTGCCCACTCCCTCCCAAGACTATACCAAGCCATCTTGGAAAGCAAGAAGCCTGCCCTCTTATTAAGTGTTCTCCCAGAGGAATGTTTTTACAACCCCACTTGGAGATGGGTGAGTTCAAATATCTCGTGGCTAGCCAGGTATGGTGGCACATGCCTATAATCTCAGCACTCTGGGAGGCAGAGGCAGGAGGATCGAAAGTTTGAGCCCAGACCCTGTCTGAAGATAAATAAAGGGCTGGGAAAATAGCTCAGTATGAAGGCCCTGCATTCAACCTCCAGTATTGCTAAAAAGGGAAAAAGAAAAAAAAAACCCTCAAAAAACTCATATCTGTGTTATTAGGAGGCATATAATAGTGTTTAACCAATTCACTCCTCCACAGCTAAAGCTCTCTCTGATTTGCTTTTTCAGATCATCAATCTGTTTGTGGCTGTCATCATGGACAATTTTGACTATCTGACCCGGGACTGGTCTATTTTAGGGCCTCACCACTTAGATGAATTCAAAAGAATATGGTCAGAATATGACCCTGAGGCAAAGTAAGTTGAGAAAGAGCCCACCTGGCTCACGCGGGCTGTGCTGGAATGTCAGCCGTGATTGTTATGGAGGGCAAGGTGGACTGAAGGCTCAGGCCAGGGCCAGCCACGCTGTTCCTGGACTTCAGGCTATGCTTTGCTTTCAGGGGAAGGATAAAACACCTCGACGTGGTCACACTGCTCCGGCGCATCCAGCCTCCTCTGGGATTTGGGAAATTATGCCCACACCGAGTAGCGTGTAAGGTGAGCATCTTATCTTGTGTCTCAGCCTCTCCAGCAGGGGCTCGTCGACAAACACGGAGTGACACCTGGCCAGGCCTTCTGGGAGGTGTTGTGGGTAGGAGGTGAATAGTGCATGGTTCCAGCCCTTGAGGGACGCTCAGATCTGTCACTCTTAGGGAACCCTGTCAAGAGCAGTGAGAGGATGAAAGGCCCTCTGCAGTTTGTCCCTGGCTTGGCAGTGGGGAGGGTGACTTTTGAGTTGAGTCCAGAAGAAATGTAGGAGTCTCGCAGAGGCAGGAAGGACACTGCAGAAAGGGAGCACAGAGAGCCCAGACAGGGCAGGAGAATGGACATCAGAGAGGCCATTGGAAGTTATTGTGTCACCATTTGGCCAGAATGCAAGAGGAAGTGGCAGAAGGCCCCAGGCATAAGCTGAGTCTTGCTGTGCGGAGTGATCTGTACCATGCTGAGTCCCACAGACAACAGGGAGAGATGTAAACATCAAATTTCCCTTCTAGAGAGCTGAATCTGATGGTGCGGAGAAGTGGCCTGCAGGATGGGGCCCACCAGGACCTCCAGCATGAGGCCAGTGGGGGCAGGGAGAGTGGAGCCAGCAGCTTGCAGATGTGCTGAGGAAGTGGAATGGGGAAGCCCTGGTGCCTGCTGGGGAAAGGACAGTGTGGAAGGAGCCTGTTTCCCAGCGTGGTTACTGGTGGATGTGAGGCCCTGCACAGAGCTCCCTGCTGCAGAGCTTCGTGGCCACTGCTGGCCGCCTTTCCCGGGCACTAGGCCTGGATACCAATCTCCGGTCTCATTTCTGTCATTTCCACATGGGACCGTGCTCTCTGGAACTCTAGTCAAGATTTGTCTTCCTCCCAGAGAGCTCCCAGGGAACCACCTTAAGATTACCCGCTGAAATTCTTCCTTCCAGCAGGTCACCCATTGTGATTGTTGCTGGTCTCTGCTCCCTGTGGATGTGCAGCGATCCTGGGGTCAGGGGTTTTACCCCTCGGGGTGCTGGGCCAGCTCTAGACAGAAACAGATAACAGAGCACTGTGTACGTTGTATTTCATGCTTTCAGAGAAGTCTCTGAACTGTACTCTCGCACCTGCCCTCAGAGTCCAGGGAGGCACACTGGCAGGTCCTCAGGCTCCTTGCTTCTCCTCAGGCAGGACTCTAGATGTAGGGCCAGAAAATAAGCCATGGAAGTTGACTTTCTTGTTACGAATTACCCTGCACCAGGCCCTTTTCTGCTTTCCAAGAGCAGCGGAGGTTCTGTTCGTAGGTGTTGTCTTGTGCTTGGTTTCTAGGTCCTTTTATATAAAGGATCTAAGTGTGCTCAAGGTATAGAGTTATTCATTTCGCTGGCTCGAGAACTTGCCGGAAAAATGAGTAAGTCTCAGGTGTCCTGGCCGTCTGCATCAATTTTGGAAACAGGGAGAGTTGACAGTAGGACTAGAAAGTTAGATGGAATTGGCCGTGCAAATATAAAAGATTCTAGTCCTTACATAGGGAGGAGAAAAATTTCTTTTGGGATACACTGTAGTCAAACATTTTTTAATATTTAAATTTAAAAATACTTAAAATGTTACCATTTATTTGGCACTTAGCATGTGCCAAGCACAAAAATCTTAGTACCGGCGATTTCCTTTCATTCCCAAGAGGCTCGCCAGCGTGAACACATCATCTGCACTTAGGATTCTTTGCCAGGGCAGCTGACCACCCCTTCCTCCTGCATTCTTTCTTTAAAAAGCCTCACTTTGTCCTGGGCAAGGAGACTGGGCCCAGAGAGGATGGCCCACACCCGAGGGCCTCAGCTCTCCTTACTGCTTGGTGTTGCGGGGATCTAAAGAGATACGAGACATGGGGAATGTCGATCCTGCTCTGAAAGGCCAAGGCTTTGGAGAAGCCCTGTAGACTTGTACAAAATACTACCTGGTAGTGAAAGATACTCCCTGGCTGGGATTAATGCTGACACTCTTGGTTGAGAACCTAAGGCCCAGGCTCTGGCCTGGCCCATGTACCTGTTAATCATTTAACCCTCCTACGAGCGTTAAGGATGTACCTGGGATGGAGTCTGACCCCGAGCCATGGGAGAGCTAGTAATGAGGAAAGGAAGAAGGTTGCCTAAATGATGAGTTTCTGTTGTTTAGCAAACAACACAGAATCCATGTGTCGGGATTTACATTTCATGAGGGCTTTGATATTTGCCATCCCATACCCCTCACAGAGGATAAACTGTACTGGTCAGGATTAGAGGCAATGAATAGGGTATGTCTACATGTCAAATTATAACTGTATGCCATCATACAGAGACACGCATGTACGCATACATGTACACATAGATTTGCTGGGAGGAATGGCCTGTCATGGTTATAGAGGCTGCCAAGTCCCGTGTCTGTCTCTGCACACTGGAGACATAGGAGAGCTGGTGATGTAGTTGTCTGAGACTGAAGACCTGAGACCCAGGGAAGCCAGTGGTCTGAGTTTCAGTCTGAGGGCAGGAAAGATGGATGTCCCAGCTGAAGCAGACAGGCAGAGAGAGAATTCAACTTCCCTCCACCTCTTGTTCTTTTGGGCTCTCACTGATTGGGTGACAGCCACCTACCTACACTGGATGGACAGTCCACCAGTTCAGATGCTAATCTCTGCAAGAACACTGTCACAGATACACTTAGGAATGAATATCTGAGCATCTCGTGGGCCAGTCTAGTTCGCACATAGAAGTTCACCTCGTAAAGGTGCTCCCGGATGGCTGTTGAGTCCCAGATGGAAGGTTGACTGGAAACCGGCTGAGAATAAACATCAAAAAGGGTATGGATGTCATGAAACATTTTCATTCCTTCAAGGAACTTTTCTTTTCATTCGCAGAGGTTAGTTGCCATGAACATGCCTCTCAACAGTGATGGAACAGTCATGTTTAACGCAACCCTGTTTGCTTTGGTCCGAACAGCTCTCAAGATCAAGACTGAAGGTGAGCGTCCTGTGGAGGGAGGGCGGGTGGTGGAAGGAGGAGACGTGACCCCCCCCCCACCTTGGTTCTCCTGTCTGGGCTCTGTCTCCGTGGAGGAGACACCCCGGGAAGGGGTGCTGAGTCTGGCGAGAGTGTCTCTGCCAGGGCAGCTGGCCCCCCCGCCCTCGCATTCTTTCTGTCCTTCCTTTCAGCCTCTCTTTGTTCTAGAATGTTTTGAACTGACCCGTCCACTGCTTACGACACAGCAGGAGAAATAGGCAAGGTTATCAGGGAGGAGACAGGGCTGTCACAAATGGATTTGCTCCAGCTGGCCCTGACTAGCGTGTGACTTACTGCTCTGAACTGTAGCTCCTTTCTTTGTAAAAAGGAAACCAAACACATCTGTGCCAGGAAAGTCCTGAGCATGCTTGAGGCGAAGTCTGCAGAAGGCCCTGTGTGTGCGGAGTGCACAGAGTCAGCCCTTGAAGAGTACTGGTGGGGTCCATGTCTTCCCTGCTGGGCCCTCGCCTTTATGCCGGGTGAGCCCTGCCCACGCCTGGCCAGACAGGTGCTGGAGTGTGTGCCCTGAGCGTGGCTCGATGGCTATGTCAGAGGTTGAATGCAAAGCAGGTCACAGCAGGCTGGGAGAAGCAGAGGAGAGGAGAGAAGAAGCAGGCCAGGTCAGGGGACAGATGTGTTCCACCCCCTGGAGCTGTCCAGCAAAGCCAGTGTCTTACAGTCCAGCCTGTGGCTTCGGTGGCTTGCTTGTCTGTTCGTAGCCACAGGCTGGCATCAGTAAGGGCTCCAGAAGGCGGGCTGGTCTTCTCCACTGACGTGTTAGATGAGAAGACAACATCAGCCTGTACAGGGAAGGGCACGGTTACATGGCACGGATGGGTATGTACAGCAGGAACTGGCAGGAGTGTTACTTGGGTGAGGGTTAGGCCACACCATCACAGGCTGGGAACAGTGGGAAGGGAGCCCTGTGGGCGGGCGGGCTGGAGAGCAGGAGTTGAGGAACGGAAACAAGGCTTGTTTCCCCCTTTTGCTTTTTGGATTCAGGGAACCTGGAACAAGCTAATGAAGAACTTCGAGCTGTGATAAAGAAAATCTGGAAGAAAACCAGCATGAAACTGCTCGACCAAGTTGTCCCTCCTGCTGGTGGTCAGTGTAATCTGTTTCCTGATGAGTTCTTGGCCGCAGTGTTGGTTTTAGTGATAGCATCTCCAGAAAACCCAGAGAGTATTTGCAGAATGCATTCTGCGTAGAGTTAGGCCAGCAGCTGAAGGGTTGTTTAGGGGTAAGATGCAGACCCTTCAGGCAGAGAAGGCTTCTGTAGGGAGGGAACCAAGACACCACATGGCCAGAGCAGGGGTTTGCTTGTTGGTGGAGGAATTCGTGTTAGAGCATAAGGTTGCTGCTGCAAAACAAAAAGGCTATATGTTTAGTCCAAAAAGAAATATTACTTGAAACTAGCTTCCAGCTATACTTCAACATTTTGTTGGAAACTTCTCCTGAAAAAGTTTTTAGGAAGTAGTAATTTAGACACGTTCTTATCAAGGCTGGATTTACTACCAAGTGTGTCCTTGTAATAAGGTAGAATTTAGAGTACAGACAGAACTAACAAAGCATGCTTATTTTCCTTTTGTTATCTACCACAAATTAACTGACTAAACTTTTTTGAATTTATATATATAACATATATGTGATATATATTTATATATATGAACACATGTTTTTTTCCATTTTTCTCTAAGTACACATAGAAGTTGAGGTGGTTTACAGACTGTTTTGTTTTCAAGTTTTAAAGGTGCAGAATCTGTTCATCCAGTGCCACCCCTGCAGCATTTTAGCCCACCTTTTGCCAGGACATATGAAAACCATCTGGTGACCGCAGTAACCAGTGGAAATTTTATAACGTCGCTGCTCCTGCAGCTTGCAGGGGTGCTCCAGCTCAGGTCTGGAAGCTGCCTCTGGAACCCAGTCCAGCACACTGGCCATGGCCTCTGCTGAGAAGCTGACAGCCTGTGGCCCTTAGGGGACCCTGAGCAGCACAGTAGCCAGCTCTGCTCCTCAGCAGGAAGTGAGAAGCAATGTGAGCTCTTGTCACCGAAGCGAGCCATCCACAGCTGGCATGGGCACCAGACTGAAGCTGGAGAAAATGACCCAGAAAGAAACGCTAAACAGGAACAAGACAAAACTCCCGCTTAGAGAACCCCCGCCCCAGAGACCTGATACTGCACGTTTAAAACTCCTCTTTGGTTTCCGTTCTTTTCTTTCAGCTGCACGTCCAGGTGCTCGCATGGCTTAGAGGAACTGCTTTCAAAATTGTTGTAACCATGTGCTCGAGCTTTTTCTGCAGCCTCCATTCCTTTCAACTCTCAGTCTTTCAGAATATTCTGAAGCAATTCTGTTTTAGGGTGGTGGCATGGAATCAGAGTTATCTCTCATCAGCTATATTCCCCTACAATGTTTCTTGAAATACAGATGCATGCTTCAGAATAGCCGGCTGTCCCTGTCGATGGAAACCTTGCTCCCTGAGCCCGAGGAGCCTGCTCCTCTCTTGGTTCACCTCATTCCTCTCTTGAAACCCTGCCTTCCTTGTGGCCGGCCCTAGCCTCGCACTCACACCCATCACGAGCTCTGCTCGGAGAGAGTCTGCGTTGCTGTGAAACATCATTCCCTCGCACCTCACTGGACAGAGTCCGGAAGTTGGCTCGATAGCTAAGAGCCTTTCCTTTGAAACTTGTAGCTCCACCAAACTTCTCACGCAGGCTAGATATCCTCCCCCTCTCTCGGAGCAAAGCAGGGCCTGGCCTTTTCTCGCTGTCTCTTAGCCTGGATCAGGATTTAGGATGGTCAGTGCTGATCTGTTCCACTGGGGCACCAAGAGGACCCGTGACACCTGCGAAGGGGAAATGTTTCAGAAGTTCAGCAGACAGTGTTTATTCAGGGGCGAGGGTCGTGCTTCTCCGGGTCGAATCCCGTGTAGGTGCTACTGCTCCTGAAGATGAAAAAGGCAGCGACATTCAGGCTTCCGTGGGCAGTTTCAGATAGGGTCTTATTATCTGTATTGATGACCTGCCTCTCTCTTTTTCTTATTTCATCTTCCAGTAGACCAGCATTCCCAACCTTTCATGCATCCTTGGCATGCTGAAAATGATTGCATTTTTATACATCCCTCTGGGGAGACAGATGGGCCCCCCAGAGGCTGAGGGGATCAGTGCCCCCCAACCCTGGAACCTGGTCAGGGGGCAGCAGCAGGAGCAAGGCCAGCCCCTGTCCCTGGTGTCAGAGTGTGGCAGGTGTGGGGTGCCCATGAAGCCCCTCCTGGCCCTGATGACAGAGCAGAAAGGGACGCTGGTCTCGGGAGACTTTGCCGTTGGAGATGTGACAGACGGATGTCACCAGGCCATCATGAGCCTGATAAAAGAGTGATCTCGGGAGGAGCTGAGGAGTGCGCGTCGGGAGCTTCCTTCTCCACTTTCAGTGGCCCAGACAGCTCCTCAGTCATGAGAGCGTCTCAGCTCAGCTCAGGTTCTCAGCTGCTCTCTACGGCATCCTCTGCAGTTGTGCAGACTGCCTCCCTTCTCTGTAAAAGCTTCCTCTCCTGAGAGACCTTCCTGCCTTTGGGTCGTCATCCCTTGAGCTGGGTCTCTGGCTCTTTAGCCCCGAAGAGCACACAGCTGACCCTGTTTCTCTCTCTAATCAGGAGCCCAGATGGCTTCACCACAGCCATTCCTTCTCTCTTTCCTTTTCTGTTCCGCTAGAGCTTTGACTCTTCTTTTCCTCAAAACTCTTCTTTGGGCCCAGTCTTCCAATTACCTCAGCTTCTCAGTGGAGACAACAAACTGGCCCTTGAATCCAGCCCTGCTGAGCTTTGGGTGGGCCTGCCTCTGCTCTAGAGGCCGAGAAGAGGTGAGGGTTAGGCCCACATTTGCTGGAAGCATCCTGGTATGGAAGGGAGTGGGCCTTTTGCAGATCGAGCTGGTGATTTCTCTGGGGGGCCCACAGGGATCCCTGGAGTACAAAAGACAGCGATGACACGGCAGGTGGAGAATCTCCCTGGGTCCCTGAATGTACTCACCGGGCAGTGGCCGGCCTGCTTCCTGTGGGTAGCCCAGGAAAGGCTGGGACAGCTCCAAAGAAGCAAGTGGCCAGTGTGGCCAGCAGCACTGTCCATGGACAGGTGGTAGGGATGAGAAGAGGACCCTGGCCTCCAGGAGGCACGGTGAGCTGGCTCAGCTGACCTGGGGAGGCCACGTAAGCTCTCTTCATCTCTCAGAGGCCATGAGACCCACGTGGATGCCTCCAACAGTGGGGTGTCCATAGGTGCCTAATCAGCAGGGCTAGCTACAGCTGATAATTCTAAAGGTACCGGGGGCCAAATGGGCAGAGGCTAGAGAGCAGAGCAAGGGACATAGCACGTACCAAAGCCAGGCCCCTTCCCCAAGACAGCTTTTTCACCCTTGTAACATGGAGCAGCTTCTGACAAGGAGGGCTGAAGAGGCCGCCCACAGCGGCCTAGCAGTCTCCAGTTGGCGTCACTGCCCACGGGGCACTAAACTAAGCTCATCCGGGATTCACTAGTGAATGTAGCAGGTACCAGTGACCCCAGCCCGTCATGTGCTCGTATCCATTTCAGTGCGTGCTGCTGTTGACAAGCTGTTAAAATAACAGGATCTCTGCTGGCTTGTGGTTGTGCGGTGCACGGCACCGAGAACAGCTCAGGCCAGGGGCTGTGCTGCATGTGCCTCCTCTCACACTTGCTTCACAGCTCCTCTAAGAGATGGGTCCTCATTTTACAGACGAGAACGCAAGTGCAGGTTGGTTGAGCCCTGTGTCTTGTTCAGCATGTGACTCTTGTGGGGCAGCTTGGTCAGAAGCCTGAGAAGCTGCAGCCATTCCTCCTTCCAGCCTCTGCAAGTCAGTGGCCCTTGATCCCGGGCCGCTGGGGCGGCCCTGAGCTTTCCACCCAGGAGAACTCAGCACCTTGAGGATCTGGTGCAGGCACCTCTGGGAGACCTGGGAGCACATTGACATCTCCAAGGTGGTTTACCACGGGACAGCCAGAGCCTCTATTCTGCCTCATGCATCACCTTCACAGTTGTCAGCAGAGTTCTGATTCCCCGGGAACACATGTTGGAGGTTGTTTCTGAACAAAGCAGAAATAAGCCCAGCTCAACTTTGCGGTTAGTTGGAGCTGTCACTGCAGTGCAGAAAACCATTAATTCTGAATAACAGACCAAGAAATGGTCTGTGGAGCTTATTGGCAGAGATTATGTGTGAAAATCTGGATCTGCAGTCACTTTTCTGAACTTTCCTTTCCTTCTGAGCTTTTATGTCACCTTTCTAGGTATCTATCTTGAGACATAGGGATTTGGATGTTTAATTGTCCTTGATGTTTATGGTAATTACACATCCAAATCTCTGTGCACGGGGGTGAAAACATGACCCACGAAACCTTTTCTTTTTTTGTAATTTTTTAATTTTAAGTAAATAACCAAAATAACATTTCATAGTGTTACTAATCTGCTGCTCTGTATATGACACATATATAATACTTTCTGCAACTTTGAGTATCAGTTCATTTAACTGACTCTAATTCTGAGCTTTGCAAAGCCTTGCTTTTTGTTAGATGAAGCGTCCCAAGTTATAGGCTGACGACTCAATGCCATCTGCACTGTCCCGCTCCACCCTACCCTGCCCCAGCCAGAAGCAAGTGTGTAGGCCCCTGGTCCAAATGTGCTGATTCGGGAGAGCTGTGTCTGGTCTCTCCGTTTAGATGATGAGGTAACCGTGGGGAAGTTCTATGCCACTTTCCTGATACAGGACTACTTTAGGAAATTCAAGAAACGGAAAGAACAAGGATTGGTGGGAAAATACCCTGCGAAGAACACCACAATTGCCCTACAGGTGAATTGTCCTCTTGTTCTGTTTCCTCTTTTCACTAACAATGTTACAAACTTATTTGAAATACTAGAGAGCTGACTATTCGTGGTTGAGCAGTACCACAAGGATTTTGTTTAAACTGACATACTACCCACTCCCCCAAATGTGGACTAGCTATTTCTGGGCCACAAGGTAAGTGCTCCCCCTTTGCCTTCTCCACTGTGCCCTGCACCTGGTGCTGGCTGTCCGGCGCGCAGGGCCTCCAGGATGGCCATGGCAGGAGAGGAGCAAGCACTGGCCTCACGCCCGTGCCCTCCAGTCTTCTCCAGAGGCAGTGGCCTCCAGGCAGGGCCACCTTGCCACAGCCCTGGGCTCATGGTCTGGCTGCCCAGTGAACAGCTTTCCATCTGAACACAAGTGCTTTGTTTTGTTTCTGTTTGTTTCTTACCCCACTGCTTGTTGGTTTTTGGTTCATTTCAGTAACATTCATCACTTCCTAGTGTGTTCTGGGGTGTGTGTGTGTGTGTGTGTGTGTATGTGTGCACGCGTGCGCACGTGTGCCTGATGGCACATCTGTCTCTGTGTGCTGTCTCCTGATGGCCATGAGGCTTGCTGTGCAAGTGCTGCTCTGTCATGTCCAGGCTAGCCTCAGGGCTCCTGTCCCCTCCTCCTGCTCAGCCCCCTGCCCCGTGAGCCCCCAGAGTGTAACTGCGGCTTACAGGATTGATCCTCTGGTCCAACCAGGGTCCATGCATCCGAGGGATGTAGACTCCTGGGTAAGCCCAAAGTTCTCCAGAAGCTGGTGTGTGGAAGGGAAAGGAGTCGCAATGGAGACTTGCAGGAAAGGAGGCTAGGAAAATAGTTTGTGGTCATTGATGGAGAAATCAGGGCAAAGAAGGATGGTGGAAATATACTAAGAACAGGAAAAATGGAACTACCGAGCTCAGCAAGCAAGCAGAAATAAATCACCATCACTTCTGCCACCTGGGGTGTTTTAAGACCATTGTGAATAAGATAAAGAAATATTTCCTCTTGTTTTTAGGTTTACACCAAGTTACTTTTATGTCCTTGTTGTCTCATGTCTTCAGTGTGACCTTGTAGGTGCTAATATGGTTTAACATGGAATAGTCCTTCACTCTTTCCAGAGAAAAATGCCTGGCGTTGTTCGGTGTTCAGAGTGATGGCAACTATGGAAGTGAGGGCTTGTCTGTGATCTTGCCATGAGAGAGAATATGCATATGAACGACAGTGAATAAGGACGGTGGGGTGCGTGTGTATCTGGCAGTTTAGTAGATGACCTTGAGTGACGTGACCGGCTGATTCATGGTGAAATCTCTGCCTGCCTGCACAGCCGCAGTGGGGAGGGAACAGGCCCACGGGAGGACAGTGAATCCCACCGCAGACACTCTCTGACCTTGTTTCTATGACCACGTGTCCTTTCAGTAGCTCGGGGGGTCACGGGCACAGTCGAGTGGCTTGTTGCCATCTTAGATCGTAGGATTGGAGTTAAATTCCTTCACTTTCCGTTGATCTGGTTTGTAAAACTGACAACTTCCTTCCTGGATTGCGGTTCACAACTAGCCTTAGACTGAAAAGATATGTTTGCAAATCTGAACAGATTTCTAGTTTATACATCCTTGGGACCACCATGGCCAAACTGACCACCAGGAGAGGGAGAGCTTAACATGCTTCTGAAGGCTGTTCCCTCAGGTAGCCCTCTGCCCGGATGAAGAGGCTGGCCGGATTCTGAGTTCTGTGGGTGTCCTCAGCTTAGATGGAACTGCTTGCTATTCTAGGAGCCTAGTTGGTGGGACTTTCTGGAATGAAAACATATCTTTATCGATGCCTTGTCTCATAATTTACAGTAATTAGCTTAGCTTTGTGTCATGAGACCCTCATTTTCCTGTGGAAGGCAGGGATGATGACCACGTGGATACAGTTATTCATACCCTCCTGAACTCCAAGACTTCCCAATTAGGTAGCTTCGGTGCTTGCTCTGGTGACTGAGGAATACAAATGAATATATATATATATATATATATATATATATATATATATATATAATGTTTTGATGTTTTTGAAACTCACATAAATAACACATGGCTGAGTAATTACATTTGCTATAATGGGATTTACCAAGTCTAAAGTTAACAGTTCAAATGGGGCTAATGCTACGTCTATAGGTTGTGGGTTAAAGATTATTATATTGTGTTAAAATAATGTTGAGGGGTTTTTTGTCATAAACATTTTTCATTTTATTGTTTATAGAAAGAGCTTTATTTCCTTGGTGGAATTCAAATATTTCTAGTTAGATGGTACCAACACAATTTCACATGGTTCCACTGGGAGTCGAGGCTAAGTCTATAATTTATGTTGAGTACACAGCCTAGAAAATTAAGTTGTGTTCATAATCTTGACAGATATATTCTGAAAATGCATTTGATTCTGAAACAAGCATTAAAAATAGAAAAAATTTGTCTCCTTGAAGGATAATTCTAATTACATTTTTGGCTTCCTAGGCTATGGAAATGGCTTTAAATGTGATTTGTTACTCCACATTTAATTAGCATGAGGAGGCTTTCCTTTCTGTATGATGAAATATTGCATTACGATGTAGTAGTTAATGAAACGGTGTCAGCAGCAGGAGGACTGTGCTGGCTGTGCAACTAGGAAAGAAACACGTCTTTGAGGAAGCCCCTGAGGGTGGGCACGGCTTGGTGAGAAGGGGAGGACTCGATTCTCCCCCTGACTCAGGGCCGCACAGCTCCCAGACTGAATGCTGATGGGCAGTCGGTGTGGTATCGCAGTGAGCAGAAGGGAGACGTGGGCATGTGCGTGTTTGTGCAGCGGAGAGTGCAGTCTGCCTGAACAGCTTTCAGAACTGGCCCCAGTTCTCTGCACCCCATCCCATGTGCCATGGAAGGGCTTCCAGGGGCACACAGACGTGCTGTGGTTCTGAACCCCATGGGTCTCATCTGATGTCCATCTGACTGGACCAGCTGCAGCATTGCCTTCTTCACGAGGAGGGAATGGCTTGGGGTCTCCTGCCTCCATGTGGAGCGAGAAGGTTGGCATCCGGTGTTCTCTGGCCTCCGTGATCTGAATGAGTGTGCCACTTCCATCCATCTGTCCATCCATCCTCACCCTTAAACCTGCCTTCTCTCCAGCCCCTCCACAGAGGGAGCCAGGGAGAAGCTGCATCAGGCCTTTTAATTTTCTCCCACTCATCTCCCACACACCATGATCCTTTAGTTTGACCCAGCATTTGCTCTTCATCCATTTTGCTACATCCAAGTAACCTGCACGTTTCCACAAGAAGCAGAGAAATACAGGAACACAGCCCTGTAGCCGCTGAAAGTCTCAGTCCCTTCCTTCCACCTGACATAACCCTATTGCACCTTCCAGATGAGGACTTCTGTGCAGGTTCCACGCGCTAGTCTGTCTATCGTCCCGTCCATAAGACAAAAGATCCCAAAGTGGGGACAGTTCTGTTCATTTCCAACACGCAAGCATTTCCTTTATTCTGGTGGGGTCCAAGGAAGACTCCCCCACATTCTGGATGGGAGCCTGCCCTTCTAATCTGGAAGGAAAAATTCTAGAAGGATACTGTCCTTTTTTCACCTGTTTGGAAGTTGAGTTTATGAAGAATGATATTTCTAGCTATGCAGAATTAAGTTCTCAGGTTGAATGATTTTACGGCCTGTGCCCCACCAGCAGGTGGATTAGGGGAGGATGTGGGCACTAAAACTAAATCGAATGACTCTTGGTCTGCAACGTGCCCTCGATATAGATTGCTAGGGAGGCTCGGTGCATAGAGACAGAAGATGGGATCCTCTCAGAGATTTCACCTGTGGAGAATCCTGTTATCTTGTCACCATAGTTTGAAAAGTAGTGAGATTCTTTTTTCCTTTTTAAAAGCATGATTCCACCTAAAGCCATAAAAGGGCTCTTTTTACATTTCTTCCTTTTTTAATCTAAGAGGAGAAGAGATGCTAACAGATGAGATTTCACTGGCTGATTCATTTGTTTCAGATGCTTGAACGGATGCTTTAGAGTTTTCTCCCTGAGCTACGGCACCAAGCTGGTTAGTCGGAAGGCACTTGTGGCTAAGGCCTTGGAAGGGCAAATTCTCACATGGGCTTATTTCTACTGACACAGCATTTCGGGAGAAATGCAGGCAAGAGCAAACCCAAGGCCCCGGGGAGACCCCTTCCAAGCAAGGCACTCCTCTGGAAGGCAGAAGTGGGACCTTGGCTCATCCGAGGAGCCATGGCTGCCTGTCACGGACACTGCTCACGGTGGCTTCTTTTCATGAAAGGGAACATGCAAGTGTTAACAGTTTTCCCTTCCAAGCAGAGACTCAGAGAAAGGGAAAGAGTGAGAGAGAGCAAAGGAGAGGGGCAGCTGCCCCACAAAGAAATGAAATGAACACAACTTCCTGATGCTGGCCAGTAACAAAAGAAATATACATATATAATAAAAAGAATAAGCAGACCTGCCCAAGGTGGGCAGCGGACTCTGATCCGAAGTCGTGCATCCCTAGTTTGCCCGAACTCCCAAAGACTGGCAGGCCCCTTGGCGCTGAGCTGACAGAGTTCCTTTTATATGCCAAAACGTCACGACCTCCTGACTGCCTGGCCAGGCCCGCTGCAGTGACCCAGTGCAGAATGCAGTGAGAAATGGCCAGGCCAGAAATCTCAGATGCACCCATTGAAACTAACATACACCCGCATGCCAAAACCAGTCCAGGCAACACCTCAGGTTCCATCTTACTGTGTCCACAGGAAATGCCGCCATACCCAAACCTCATCTAACATTGTTCGTCTTTAATTCGTGCTCAGAACCAGTCTGGGGATGCCTCTTTGGAAGCAGTATGGTCTAGTTTCAAGGACACCAGGAGCCAGGGAACCTGGGTTCTAGTCCCAGCTCCAGTGTTTACTTGCTGTGTGACCTTGGGCAAGACACTTAACCTCTCTGTGCCTCAGTTTCCCCATCTGTAAAATGGGGGTACTAATGTCGACCTACCTCACAGGGCTGTTGTGAGGAATAGCTAAGTGATTGTAAAGCACTTTGAACGTATAGTTGCTTATTGTTAAGACTACAACAATAATAATATCATATGCCTGTTTACTACCAGAACTTCAAGAAATTCTTATTTTCCTTTTATCTCCTTTTTGTTCTGTACTGTAGTTGTCCATTGAAAAAGAGAATTTGCCCCTTTTTAAGCTATATAAGCAATGCACAAAGGGTGTAAATGGCAGTAATTCAGCAGGTTGCATTCTCACATTGAAAGAACAGCAGATTTTTGCCCAAGAAGTTGGCTGATGAGGGTACCTGATCTCAAATTCTCAGCTGATCTCAAGTAGGCGTCAAAGAGTCCATCCTCTGATGCCGAGCCCAAGATGCTCAGAGTGGCCAAGGACGATTTTCAAATCAATCTTCAGAAGTAACCTAAGTGTGAAGGTCATGAGGAAGAATCAAAAAAATTCAAATCTCTGCACCGTGTAGAGAAGGCCAGAGCTTATGATCTCCTTCTACTTGCCCTGGTGTATGCCAGCTGGAGCAAGGGTGTGTGTGTGTGTGTGTGTGTGTGTGTGCACGCGTGTGTGTGTGCCGGGGGTAGAGAGTGAGGGGAGAGGTGCTCTGGGCAGCACTGCCTGGGCCCAAAGTGGTCCTTTCTCCAAGCATCCAGGGAGGGCAGGAGCCTAGAAGGCCAGGCAGCAGGTGGAGGCAGCGGCCCCGTGGGAAGCACACTCCCCTCGTGCCTGTCCTAGGCTGACTGGCAGGGTCCTGCGCAGCCTCGAGGCCTTCTCCAGCGCTGTCTCTGTGCCCATGACACTTGCCTCGTGGCCACACTGGCGTACCACGCCAAGTGGCTTGACCTTCCTGAAGCTGCGTGGACCTAGTTGCCTTGCTATGGAGCCGGGCCTAGCTCCAGCTCTGCTCCCCCTTGTGTAGACTGTAGTAAGTCTAGGCGCTCCCCATGGGTTTTGTGGACTCTCATGGCTGAGTCTGAGGGCCTGGCCACAGTTTTGCTGCTTCCAGCCTAGCCCTGTATGTGGAGACTTGGTGGCTAGGCTGAAAGCCAGGCAGCATGCCCCAGTATGGCTGGTCACTTGGAAGATGTAAGCAGGCCTGTGTCCATAGCTGTGGTCCCTAGCAGCTCGATCTCCTGCTCCCTGCCAGGGTCTTCCCCTTCACTCCTCTCCCAGATTCCTCTGTGATCCAGCAATCAAAGGGCTAATGCCTGGCTTAGCAGGGGACTTCTGGGACCTTGCTCTGCTCTGATTGGCAGTACGTGGCCCACTTCTGCTCTGCTTGGGCAGTACACGGGTGCATTAGGGTTCAAGAATCTATTGACAATTGCTGTACTGTCCCTGAAAGGGAAGCTGGTCAGTACCGCAAGCACAGGTGAGAAGCTGAGCCCCCCAGACAAGTGACTCCTGTGTTTGTCTCTGACCCACTGCAGAGCTAAGGACGGTATGTGCTCATCCCTGGCTTCAAGGGCCAGTGTGAACAGCTGTGAGTGGACCCATGTGTACCAGAAAAGCCCTGAACGTTCCAGCGGGTGAGGCTGCACTCACCTTTCTCCACATACCTTGCACATAAATCTGGAAAATGGCAGCTTTCTAGATAGGATTGAGGGCATGATTTAAAGGACCCAAGAGGACCCTGCCCCACTTGGGCATGGCTACATTGCTGAGAGCAGCATTGGCTGGTTGACACCGAAGCGTGCTTTATGAAAAAAAACTAGAATCATAGGGCCACTGCTAGCTCCCGCTTGCAAGGGAAGCAAGGCTTCCTGAAACTTGGTTCATAGGTGCAGAGAGAGCTCTGTCATTTCCCTTCAAATCCTAGTGGAATAGTGTAGCTTTCAGTGTAGTAGAAGCTGTAAGAGACTGCTCAAGTTTGTTATTTAAAATCTTCACAGGCACACACACAGCAAACTTTGTACCCAGCACCAGAATCCAAAGTGCTAAACTCTAAAGCTCCTGGGTAAAGGAAGTGGCACAGGCCAGTGTCTATCCCAGGGGAGCAAAAGGAAGATTAGGCAGCAGGCACTTCTCAAATAGTACCAGAGACTATGGTACGATCCAGTTAAAACTAAGCCATAGGGTTATCCCTATTTTATATGCTTTCTGGAAGCAGGAAGATTGTTCCACTCAGAAGAGTAATTGTTATGTTAAAAAAAATCTTTGAAAAGGTAGAATCAATGAAGAGAAGTTAAGGCAAGTTATACAGTAGTGAAAATCTTCCTTGTAGCATAGTATTTAATAATATAAACCTAGTATCCCTCAGTGACCTAGATGTATCATGGTTCAGTTACCTAAATAAAACTTATGAGTTCCAGAGTAGGTAAGTTGATACCTGGTAAATTTGTCTTCCTTGGCACGTGTTAGAGAAGTGGCTCTTAGGAGTATGGAAGGGCACATCGTCCTGAGCACAGTAGAGACAGCCCAGCTAGACATGCTGGAGGCCAGCCGGACAGGCCACAGGAAGGACAGGAGTGGAGAAAGGTGAGCAGAACCAAGGAACAGGACATGGGGAAAGTCTGACGTCTGGTTGCGCCTGTCAGGCTAGGCTGGTCAGCAGTTCTCGGACTTTTTGGTCTTACGGCCTTTTTCTATTCTTAAGAATTCTTGAGAACCCTTGTATAAGAATATTTAGTGTCTTAGAAATTAAAACAAATTTTTAAAAACACAAGAATATGCAAGCACAAACACACCAAGGTAAAGATACATCACATCATGTCGCCTTTGAAAAACCTCATGGGCTCGCATACGAGAATGAGAGTGTACAAGGCAAAGAGCATCAAGCAGTATGCAAATGACAGTGATCTGGTAGACCCCTGAAGGTATCTTGGGACACCCCAAGGTCTTTGGATCGTGCCTCGGAGATCACTGGTCTAGGGGAATAATCCAAAACCCCCTGAAAAGCAGAGGGTGCTGGAGTCTTTTGTGATCCAGTGTTCCGGAGGCCCCTGTCTGGTGGCACTGTCCCTAAGTGGAACCCTTCGACTCTCCAGCCTGCTCACCCAGACACGAGGCTGCCTGTGCCCATGTGTCCAGCTAAGTTCTGGCTGGGAATCCTGTGGTGTGGCCAGATCTCAGTACCTATGCTATCCTGGAGGAAAGATGGCCTGAGTTAGTGCGTAGAGGAGACTGTTTAAAAACCTCATCTCCTCCAAGTGGCACACCTGAATCTGTGCCAGACTTAGGACAAGTTGCAGTGACAACTTGTGATTGTTTTCACTTCTATGCTCATATAGTGAGAGCTCTGCTATTTAGTCAAAAGGAGGATCACTTTGAGACTCCATACCCACATTCTTCCCCAACAGATGCAAGTGGCTTTGTCTTGCTGATGGTCAAGGTGGGAGTTTGGGAGAGGTTCTGCTAGTATAGCATCATGGGATGCGCAGGCCTAGTGAGCAGGGTCCTCGCTGGGCCTTTCACTAGCGTGGGTACATGAGGTTACCAGACAGGCATCATCTCGGCCCGTCCTTCCTCCCGGGATCTAGCACAGTGGTGGTGAACCTATGGCACACGTGCTTCAGTGGGATATTTGTATCAGTAAAAGCTCTAAAAGGTTCACCATCACTGGTCTAGCAGAATATCAGTATATGGCTCATGACAATAGGAGGACCATGCTGTCACAATGGAGTCGTGATCTACAGCTTCTGCCAAGCCTAAATTTTATGTAATGCTCTCTCACTTTCAAGAAACCAACGAGAATTCATCTTGTTTTCCTGTTAGAACTACAACCAAAAATCAAGGTAGAGGGTACGGGGCACATCTGAGTGGTAGAGCGCTTGCATAGTGTGCCCAAGGCCCCGGGTTTGAGCCCTAGCACCAGAGAGAGAGAAATCAAGGTGGAGCTGAAACAGGTCTCTCATCAGATCGTTCCCAGGGAAAGCCATAGATTACTTTAAATATTTTTGTTTTTCCATTTCCTTCAGCCATACAGCCAAGTGCTGCTACTACCAGGGAAACTCCTGGGGGAAATGTTATTGCTGACGTTTCAGTGAGAGTCGGAATCTGTGGATGACTAACGGAGTGTGTGCCCATGATTCTAACCCTTTGTATCTGACACGAGGACTACGGACACAAAGGCCACACGGTGACATTCTCCCTGGAGGAGGGCAGTGACAAAATCAGGGGTGTGTCTGTATGTGTGGAGGAGGCAGAGGACAGCTCATAGATGAGCAAGTGTATGCTGTAAGAGCTTAATCTCCAGTTCTTTCCCCTCTCGGAGCTAGTCTGACATTGTTCCCTCTGGCGGGGTGCAGGCCAGCTCCTGTGAAAGAGTTAACCAGAAGTTGTCCTTAGCGAGATGACTGTGTGCAGGGCTGGTCTTGGCTGAGGGAAGCCTGCCTGCTGATGAGGAGCAGGCTCTCTGGCCGGAGTCTGCGAGCCTGGCGCCCATATCCTGAAGATGGATGACCCAGCCCAGTCCCGGCTGGAAACTTGCCTGTCTTTTCTCCACTGCTACAGCGTAGGTTCGGGCTGGTCTTGGGGTGTTTGTGTGTGTGTGTGTGGTGGTCTGAGAGCTTCAGGTGACTACTGTGTCTGATAGAGCCAGTTTAGGGAGACAGGCAGAGAAGGCCTTTCAGATGCCTCCAGGGAGGAGAACTGAACCCTAAAAGTAAGCAAGAGAAAGAAATGTCAATGAGTATTCATATTTGATGTCAAAATGCCATACTGTTATGCTGTTGCTTTAGAAATGTTTAGAGAGATTTTCTAGATTTTTTGGTGACTTAATCATTGAGTAGAGTAAGTATCTATAAAATTCCAATCAAATGGTGTCTAAAATTTAAAGCATCAGTCTACAGGCAAAGCGCCAACATTTCTTTTTAAAAAAAAAATTTATGATAACATCTAGCATTTTAAAAGCAACCAGAACCTAGGCTTGATTCTGTTTAATATTTTATAAGATTGGACATCTTAAAACAAGTCAATGATATTTATATTTTATAGTAATTCTGAGTTTATTCGAAACCATAATTCTACTGTGATATTAATGGAATGACTTTTTATGGCTTTGTGTTGGTTTAAGTGCTAATGACCACATTTCAAATCAAAGTAATATTTTGCAGAGGTGAACACAGACGTGAAGTATGAACGAATGATAATTTTACTGATTGTAAAGTGTTTATTTCATGAAAAAAAGTGGTTTTTAGGGTGGTGAAAGAACAAATAATTTTTTTCAAGGGTTCAAGTCAGTTGTTTGTACTTTTAGGAACCGAAATTTGTGCCTATGGAATTTTTGGAGCAGCCTAAGCTACCTTTTAGCTTGGTATGTGTGCTAGAAAAACTTCATCATCATGTTTTGTGATATGTAATAAATTCAGGGTGCTGTGCTTAAGCTTCATTTCAATTCTAGTTTGGGAACATCTGTATCCTCCACCCCACCCTGGGTCGCGTGTGAAAGAGCTGAGTCGCTGTCGACTCTTACCAGGTGTGCTTTGTCCTGCGTGTAACAAACAAACTAGAGTCATGATTTCTAAACTTCTGCTTTTATATCTGGGAAGAGTGATGCTTTCTCTCCTCCTCTTTTTAATGAATATGTTGTCATTATTTGTCTTGGGAAATGGTACCTTGGGCCACCTCTCAGCCTCCTTCGTGATTTATGTTGCAAGCCAAGTCCTCTGTCCCATGTCTGATTGCTGCATTATCTTGTTGACTGAATCCTAATCTTGTGTATCACTTGAAGACATGCTGGAGACAGTTTTTGTTTATATTATACAATCATGTTATATATGTATTTCAGTGAAATGTCAACCCATCAACAGAGGATGATGTTAAAAATTATCCAAATAAATAGTTTTCTATTTCTTTTACTCAGACCTAGTCCAGTCAGTTGAATGACAGTCACTAGGCTCTCTGCTGTTTAAACTCGGGAGTTTTCTTGGTCCCTGGTGCCTTGTAACATGGATTAACATGCATCATTTATTTGGGGGTGCTGATGGTAGTGGATTGTCATCCAGGTTTATTTTTGGAGACACCAACCGGTGTCTAAAGCCTTGTCTCTTCTTGTTTGAGCCTCAGATATGGAACAGAACTTTCTTTCCAGTTGATCCAAAATCAAACAATGAGACCCTTGTTTAGCTTATCATCCCTTGAAAATTGTACTCTAGGAAACTGAACGAATGCATCGCAGGCTCGTCCATCAGCCCTGCTGGGAACAGCCTTTCTCTATGTGCCTGCAGCTGAGCTGCATAAGACCTTCTACCGACATAACCTAGGGTCCCATCATGATACTTCCACAGAATGGCAGGTGGGTCTGCCTCAGAAGCAAATGGCTCCCCACGCTTCAGTGTGCTGAACTGAGAGAACTTGGAAGAGGGAAAGTGTGTGTCCCTGTGTGCACGCGTGTGCACGTGTGTGTCCTGTGCCTGTGATCATAGGGGCAGAAGAGTGAGAAGCAGCTTCGTGGATCACACCAAAAACATGGTTTGACCCTGGCACATGTCTGTCTGTCCCCTTCAAGACCACAGCACTTCTAGCCAGCAGCCTTGACACTTGGACTCCTGGCACCCCTTTGATCCCCCCCAGTTCACAAAACAGACCTGCTGTGCTCAGTTCACATCAGAGTTCAGGTCAGACTCTGCCGGTTGTCTCATTTCTAACACGGTCATCTCATAGCCCGAGTGTTCCTAAGGACAAGGCCATTGTATGAATGGCCTCCTGGGTAGTTCCTGTGCAGTTTTACATGCTGGATTAACGTCATCACCACTGGCATCTGCAGGTCAGTTTTGAGCATCCTCACACCAGAGGCCCCAGCCTGCTGGTTCTGGCAGCTACCAACCTTCCCCTCCCCTGCTCCACACCACTGCTGGACACCTGTCCTGTGGTCTGAATATCTCAGCTGTGCTCATCATGCTTTGTCGGTGTCCTCTGTGAGGTATTGAGGGAAAAGGGTAGGAGAGTGGGCTCCTCTCCCAAGGCCCCAGCACTCTGTGACCAGCTGGCCTTTGCAAACGTCCCTGACGCGGGGACCTCAGCTGCAAGGGAAGACCTGCGCACTCAACATCTTAGCTGCTCTGCCATTTCTCAGCAGCCGAGGAGCTGCTGGTAAATGAGGAGGCACTGCCTAGATAGAGGACCACAGACCTGGGGGCAGAAGGGAAATTCCCCTTTCGGATGCAAGACTTTTGTGGGAAAGGATAAAGCCCCTATCCGTCTGTAGGTCAGCATGTTGTTTTCTTCAAATCGGTGGCCAAAGCATCATCACTTTCTCAAAGCTGGAGACGGCACCTTTCCCCATCTGTAGTCCCTCAGCACTGCAGAATGTTTCCCTAACAAAGCTGTGAGTTTGAACAGTGCGGGCTTCTCACAGGCCCTATCCTAAAGATTTGGATGGAGTAAGGAAGGCCAGCTAAGAGGTCCTTAGGGCAATGCAGAACTTGTGAGGGGCCTGCAGGTCACCCAGGGGGTCTTGTGCTGCCTACAGAGGCCAGTGAACAGTTTTCAAGTTGTCATGGGCTTCAGAAGTATGGCCCCTCGTGTGGCAGACTGCAGGCCAGGGCACCACAGATAGCCATGGCAGCCCGCCTGCACAGCAGCCAGCTCTGTGTGCGTGTCAGTCGTTCTGTCGTGGTCCGAGTGTGCTGGTGATTGCAGTGTGTTGTGTCACTCACTTGTTTCATGCCTTTTCAGCAGAGCCAGTGACCATGATGCCTTCCTGGTCTGCTTGCTCCTCTGGCACCTGTACCTAGGCCGCCTCATCCCGGACGCAACTAGGGTGGACTTGTTGCCCTCCCTTTAGAATAGCCAGGCTATGCTCCCTACCCTGTTTGAGGCTCAGGAGATGCAGCCTGCAAGTGATCTTGCCAAAGACTGTCATTTAGATGGGGCCTACGCCCTTGGCCATGGCAGACAGACCCCCTACTACAAGCAAACAGGAAGTGCTTCCTGCGAGTGGGGGCGTTTGCAAAGGAGGTTACTCAGGAACAGGACCCTGTGATCCCCCCTAGTCACACCCAGCAACCCTTCGGCTGCTTTCAGTTATAGTCCATCAGTTCCTGGATTGGACTTTAGAGACTACTACTCCTCTCACCGCTGAATCAGGCAGGAGCAAATCCAAGCTCCAGGCTGAACGTAGGGCTCGTGTTGTCTAATCTGTTCTGCTGTTTTCATTGATCTAGGCAGGATTAAGGACACTGCATGACATTGGGCCAGAAATCCGGCGTGCTATATCCTGTGATTTGCAAGATGATGAGCCAGAGGAAAAGAGAGAAGAAGAAGATGTATTCAAAGTAATTATTCCACGCCTAGCTACACACTGGCCACCTGGATGTAGTGGGGCAGGGCTCTGGTGCGGTACTTAGTGATCCACAGACGAGTCTGGAGAGTGCAAACCAGCTGCAGGGTCCGGTGGGGCTTGAAAACATGTCCTCCCCACCCCCAGGCCTTCTCCACTCAGCAGGGCCTCTTCTAGGCTGGGCCAGCTCCTTCCCTGAGCGTCCTCTGCCCCTGGCTCTTAGCTGCTGAGGAGCTTGGCCACGGCCACTGGCCAGGGTGGAGGACCACCCTGGGTCCTTCAGCAGCTTCCCATGCTTCCGTCCTTCCCTGGGTCCTAAGCCCCCCGGGCCAAAGAGCATGCCCACTGCCCCACCCGGGGGCTGCGCCACCTCGACTCAGAGCAACTGGAAGAGCACACTCCAGTGGCAGATGAGAGCTTGCTCCCTGGCTCGGGAACCGGTAACCTTCCTCACGTCAGAGGGGCCAACTGCCACACGCACCAAATGCCACCCTGACCATTGAGACAGACTGTCCTGCAGCTTACCTAGAATTTGCTTTTCATGTAGAAAGAATGACCTAACATAGCTAGCCTGCATCAAATACTTGTTAAATTACCTGGTGTTGTCTCCCATTATTTTGCAGAGAAATGGTGCCCTGCTTGGAAACCATGTCAATCATGTTAATAGTGATAGGAGAGATTCCCTTCAGCAGACCAATACCACCCACCGTCCCCTGCATGTCCAAAGGCCTTCAATTCCACCTGCGAGTGATACTGAGAAACCGCTGTTTCCTCCAGCAGGAAATTCGGTGTGTCATAGCCGTCCTAACCGTAATTCCGTAGGAAAGCAAGTTCCCACCTCAACAAATGCCAATCTCAACAATGCCAACATGTCCAAAGCTGCCCATGGAAAGCGACCCAGCACTGGGGACCTTGAGCATGTGTCTGAAAATGGGCATCATTCCTCCCACAAGCACGACCGGGAGCCTCCAAGATGGTCCAGTATTAAAAGGTAACCTCGAAAATGTGTCTGTGCTGGTCACAGTATCCGCCTGTGTGGGAACTGTCTGTGGAGAGAGGTGTCGCTCTCCTCGGCCCCGGCGCGCCCAGGAGATCCCCGTGGGCATTCGTACTAGGACTGTGAGTTGCCCCCAAGCTGTGGCTTGTCCACACACCAGCCACCTGAGGGTCCTAAGAGAAAGAGCCGCCTGCCATCCTGTATCCTGCAGTGTGGGGTGACCTCCTAAGAGCAACACCCACAAAATCACCCCATCTCTGCAGCTGTGCCGAGATAGGCCGAGCCAGGGATTGGCAGATTTCCTCTGGAAAGGGCCAGAGAGCACAGTCTCTCTTGCAACTACTGAACTCTGCCGTTGCCGAGTATACTTCAGTGAACAGGTGCAGCTGTGTCCCCGTAAAACCATATGCATGGATGCCACAATCTGAATATATTCACGTCTGATGGAATATTTTTCTTTGCATTTTTTCCCATTCCCCTTGTAAGTGTAAAAACTGTCCCTGGCTGATGCACCATACAAAAGCCCACGTTCGGCAGGCACAGCTTAGTTAGTCCACCCCTTACTCCAGGAAGTCGCCTGATAGCTGCACTTTAAATGTTGTTGGAAATGTTTAACTTTTATTTTCTCCCTCCCTCTCATGTTGTGCCTTTCCTGGATAGAACGCGCTATTATGAAATGTACATTAGGTATGTGCTCATCGCCTGTGCTTTTGAGTTAAATACTGTGCTGTTTTGTCACCAACTGGCCTCTCCGAGTGCTGAGGAGTAAGGATAACTTCACGGTGCTGAGCAGCCCAGTAGATTTTCATATTCAGGGCTGTGGACTGGGGTTGGAGGTGGTGGTTTGTAACTGGCGGGCACCTGCCTGCTGTGCCCGGAGGCCCGAGTACCTGGGCTGCTCTGGCTGCTCTCTGCAGTCAGCTTAGGAAAAGTATGGCCCGAGCCTCCTGAAGACCAGGCACCAGGTTTCCCTGTCCTCACCCTGTGTCCCTCTCCCTGTGTGCTGCGTATTCTGCTGCGCATGTGTGGACAGAAGGATCATTTTGTTGGGGCAGGTGGGGCTGGGTCTTCATTTGCAGCACTGGGGCCTTGGCAGGACACAGGGAGTGGAGCACTCCAAGGGCGCCTGGTGGTTCTTCCTCTGGAGAAAGCATTGACACACCTGAGCCTGCCTAGGTTCTCTTGGGGCTTGAGGCCAGGAGGAGGCAGATTTCAGGGGGGTGGTGAGAGAGCCTGGGGCAGGGGGACCTTGTAAACAGAGCAGAAATTTCTGAGAGCCTCCCCTGTGACTGGATCCCAAGCTCGCCTTCCCTTCCGGGTTTGCTGTAGTGGGAAGTCAGTGGTAAGGAGGCCTCTTCCCTCAGGGCTGGGAGGTCACCCTGGGGTGGAGCAGGGGATAAGCACAGCCGGCCTGGGGGTCCAGGGTCCTTCCCCCAGCCGCCACTGCTGGACATGCGGTGCCCCACGTCCATCTTCTTGTCTGTCCTGCGCCTCGGCTCCAGCAAGCAGTTCCGCCTGGCAATGTTCAGGCTGTGGAAAGAGACCACACGCACGGAGCGTCCTTGCCAGAGGCCTGTCCCACCTGCTTGAGGCAGGGCTGCCTGGAGAGCAGCCAGGAGCTCCCAGGGAGGGCTCAGGCTCTCAGACCTCTGTCCCAACTGCAGGTCCGACTCAGGGGATGAGCAGTTCCCAACTATTTGCCGAGAGGACCCAGAGATACACGGGTACTTCAGGGACCCCCGCTGCTTGGGGGAGCAGGAGTACTTCAGTAGCGAGGAGTGCTATGAGGAAGACAGCTCTCCCACCTGGAGCAGGTGAGGGGCTCTGGCTTGGGCAGAGATCGGAGAGCTCCCCCCACCCAGCCCCTGCTGTCCCTGCATTCAGGGTTCCCTGAAAAGCAAAGCAGGAGCCCCAGCTCTATGCCAGGGGAGGGCAGGAGGTGGGAGGGACTGAGCAGGCGCTGGCATGTTTCACACCTGCCACGTTGTTTTACCAGGGAAAAGCTCCTGGGTGAGTTCACCCCTGTCCTGTAGAGCCCCATTTCTGAGAGATGAGTTGTTATTTAGCCGACCTGGGAGCTTCACCCTGGGGCTCTGTTGGCCTAGTGGCCTGGCTAGCCCCGTAGCTTGGCTGGGTCTCAGTGGACAGCGCCCGCTTCCTGTTCCCTTAGTAGGTTACAGAGCAGCATCCCTCTGCAGAGGCGGCTCTCCCAGCTTCTGTCTGGTAGAAAGAGTGTTGGTGGCTAAAACAGGCACTGTGCTTCAGAACACACAGCAAGCAGTGTAGAGTCTGCCACCCTCTTCCAGGCCTTTCCCTCCATCTCCCTCAAACACCTGACTCCCCCGAGCACTGATTCTGAGCCAGACGGGACCTGTGTTTCCTTCCCCACAGCCTTGCCCTTAGCCATCTCTGGTGGCCTTATTCCGCCAAACAAGCCACTTCATGGTACCTGCCGTGTGCTCCTCTCTTCAGCCTCTTCAGCTTGCCCTGACTCTGTGTGCTCCTGGCATTGTCTAAAGTTCTGTGGGTGTGGGAGCTGTGCTTCGGGCATAGTCTGGCACCTGCAGGAGGCAGACCCTTAGGACAGGGGTCTTGGGAGGACATGAGTGGGGGACGCTCAGGAGATGGGGCACTGTGACCCACATCTGGCTGGCCGGGGGTGGAAACCCAGCAGGCACTCATCGTAGGCCTCTAGGAGTCTTGAGCCCCCTGCCACAGCCCTTGCTCTCCACCTGGCGTCTTCTGTGACACAGGACTGCCTCGTCCGCTAGTCCTGCTGAGTCCAAGGGAGGGGAGTGGTGCTCGCTGCGCAGCATCTCATGTATGCCTTCTCTTTGGCCCCTTTCTGACCCGTAGGCAAAACTACAGCTGCTACAACAGGTACCTGGGCGGCACCACGGACTTCGAGAGGCCCCGAGGCTACCACCCACCCCAAGGCTGCTCGGAGGACGATGACTCGCCTGTCTGCTATGACTCTCGGAGATCTCCCCGGAGACGCCTACTACCTCCCACCCCCCCACGTGAGGCTGGATTTCTTGTTTTGGGTGAAGCCTCCCAGTGTGCCTGTGCCCCGACCACAGACCGGTCCCCTGGGTGGAGATCGCGTCATGTTCCCTTTTTCTCTCGTCCACTGTGATGGCGCTTGGGACACTCAAATGGTTACTGGCTCTCGGGGAAGAGAGGAGCAGTGTGGAACCCTACGCTCACACACACGGCAGCACGGACTTTCTGAGTGCACGGAATCGCCTTTGAGCTGGGCTCCATCCTGACAGGGGAGCGAGATGTCTGGGTGCTTTTGTTGTCTCAGCCCGGTCCCTCTCCTTGCCCAGGAAGCTGAGCGTCCGAGAGGGAAGGATGGGTGAGGTGTGGGGCCCCTTGCCCGGGCCTGTCTCACAAACCCTCGCTGTGCGGGAGGGAGCACTGGGGATCCTTGGTATCTGCCCCACCCCAGCTCCCACCCAGGGTTAGTCCCCCCCCCCCCCGCTCTGTGCCCCAGGTAAGCTGGTGCCCTGTGCTCAGGGGCAGGTTTGGCCCTTGGTGGTCACCTCCAGGATAGGCTGTCCCATTCCTGGACTGTCAAAGCCGGCCTGCAAGGGGCTCTCCTGCCTCTCTCCTGCAGAACTGATGATGGCGCTCTCAGGCCTGGGTCTCGCCACGCTGGGGAAAGATGTGCAGGCCCCTGCCAGCTCCCAGTATCTGGTTTAAATCTGAGCGTGTGGGCATCTGGGGGCTGGTTAATGAATACCCATTTCTGGGTTTTTGAGGAATGAAGTTTAATTTTGAGCAGCACTCTAATCAGTAACAAAAATAGCTGAGACAGGGTGGCTCCTGAGTGTGCCGACTGCTGGCAGGCAGAGCACGCTGGCTGGTGCCTGGAGCCCTGCGCTCACTTCAGCTATCACGGCCTGCTGGGGAGTGTCAACAGGCCCGTTTCCATGGTTAATATGTAATTGTGCAGCCCCAAACACATGCTGCTGAATGGAGCCAAACTGTACCTCTTAAATCCTGGAAGTATGCACAGGAGGGCCTGGCAAAGGCCCCCGCCCTGTGGTTTCCGCTTCCTTTGTCAGATCTATGCCTGTACCTCTTCGGCTGTCCACACAGCCCAGGGGACATGCGCATGGCCTTCTTTCCACAGATGGCCCAGCCCCAGTGCCAAGAGGAGCTTGGGCGAGCAGGAACGGCTGCCCTCTCCCTCTCTGAAGCGGGTAGCTTTGCTGACTGTCAGCTCAGACCTCGGGCAGCAACAGCCTGTCAGGCTGTGTTCTCTGCCACTGAGGCTTGACCTCCAGAGACTGACAAGGGGATGTAGGGACCTGTTTGGGACATGGAGAGGCACCATATGCATCCCATCTTGCTCTGAACTGGCTCTTGAGGTTGTGCTGGCAGGGAGGCCTGTCCTCTGCGGCACACTGTTACATGAGGGAAGGGTTCCTTCCTCAGTTAGGAGGTCCTAGCATGCCCCTCAGTGGGCATCGGGCCTGAGACATGACTGCCTGTCTTGCTCATTCCTCCTCCCTGGGCGCTGGCCAGCAAGAGGCTCGGCCTGTTCTTCTTCACAGACCCATTTCTAGAGCTTCATGTGCGGTCCCAGGAGGCCTCCCAAGGCAGCCCCCGAGGTTCTCCTGTATAGGAATTGGGGGACATGGAGTTTTGCTGGGGTACAGAAGCACTCTATGACCTTGGAAAGCAAAGGTCAAGGGAGGGGCAGTTGAGATAATGCAGCCGCTGCGGGCAAACTACACCCGGTCTCCCTGAAACAGAGCTCTGCAAGGGTGGAGGGGGCTTCCAGCGAAAGGCCTCTGGCTCCGTTGAGAGACCCCAGGATTCAGACTGATCTCATAGGCCTGGTGCTCTGTGAGGCTGGAAGCCCGGATCATCTTGTCGTCATTCACCTGAGAGTGCCACTCAAAACAGGTCCACGCAGCTGGCCATATTCTTAGGGCTGTTCTTTGCTTCCTGGGTCCCAGGGAGGCTGGGTCTTTCCCAACAGAAGTTTCCTCACAGCCTGCAGAGCTGATTAGGAGCAGGCGGAACCCTTCCCTTTTAAGAGGCAGAAACCCAGGGCCCCATGCTCGGGATGGGGAAGGCAAGAGCAAGACCATGAGGAGGGAATGTCTGGGAACGGGGGTCACTTGTGTGCTTGTTCCCCGTGTACCTGCCTGACCACAGACAGGCAGACATTTAAAGGTAATCAACTTGCACTTTTAAAAAAGATCTCTTGAGCTGGGCTGCTTCCCCCCTCTCCTCTCCTGAAGCTGAGATGGTTTGGGAGATTCACGGGCTAATTCTTCACTGGGATGCACAGCTTGGTTCCTCCTGGCTCACTTGGTTCACCCCTCTCGGCTCACTGCTGGAGGCAGGCTCTTGACAGAACCTGCTTCACAGGCATGATGTGCTTCACTCTACAGCCCACCGGAGATCCTCCTTCAACTTCGAATGTCTGCGCCGGCAGAGCAGCCAGGAGGAGGCCCCGCCTTCCCCCACCCTGCCGCACCGCACGGCCCTGCCTCTGCATCTGATGCAGCAGCAGGTACGTGCCCTCCCTCCCGGCCTTGGCCCTGCCTCGCCCACACCTGGAACCTGCCCTTCCCCGCAGCTGGAAGAAGGAATGAACGTCAGCCACACTGCCGAGCCCCGCTCTGCAGCTGCTCCACAGGAGGGTGGGATGGGTTAGCACTTGAATCCAGTGCCCACATCTCTCCTTGGTGGGAAGATGGCCGGGTAAGGTCCAAGCCCCAGGGTGGTGGAGCCACTAATCAGGTTTCCAGCACTCAGTGTTGCTCTTTATTTGCCCCAGGAGGTGGTTCCTCCATTAAGGGACCTTCCTCGGCAGATGGACCTGTGGTCCAGGGGTCAGTGAGCCTCCCTGAGGCCCAGGAGGACCAACACCCATGGGAAGGCAGCCGAGCAGGAAGCAGCCCACAGCCTAAATCCCACTGACCAGAGCTCTGCCTCAGGGACAAGAATGTGGTTCTTTTTCTTTTTCTGAAAATCTCATCAGCCTTGCTACCTGCTGCATGTGTGCATGGAGCAGGGCTGTCAAGGGAGAGTCCAGCAGCCAGCGGGGGCAGAGGCAGGGCTCTGCGGGGTTCTTACCCACGGTGCTGAACAAATGAACGCTCAGCAGTCACTTCAGATTTTCTGAGTCTTTTCTGCCAGCTTTTCATTTCTCTGCGTACCCTTCAAATGCCAGCTTTTATTTCTGTCTTGTGTCATCATGGAAGGACAGACCCATAGAAGCCCTATGCCACCAGGCGCCATGAATCGAGCAGGCATGGAGCTCCTTAGGGGCAGGAGTCCCACTCAGACCAGGCCCAGGTCTCATTTGTCCCAACTGCCCCCACTGGGTGGCCTTGGCTTCCTGTTTGGCCATGGACCTGTGGTGTTGACACGGATGGGCCTCGGCACCCCTCTGCCAAGCAGGCACCCCAAGGCAGACCTGCTGTGGCAGAATCGTGAGAAGCAGGCTCATGCCTAGGGTTTCAGGACCTATGGAAGGAGGGTCACAAGAAGAGTGGGGCTAGAGTGAGGAGAACCAGCTATGTTTTCCCACGTGAGCCGGGATACGTGGTTTCCCTTCAATGTACTTCGGCTTTACACCGGAGTGGCGTGGGTGGTAGGTTTACACCCACAGCTTGTTCATCGTCCCGATTCTTCGTCATTCTGAATCGAGTGCATGAATTGGAAAACTCCTGGGCACGTGGAGAAAAGCACTGTGGATGTGGGGGACAGACAGAGGCAGCACTAGGAAGGCACACTTCTACTGCCTGCTCACTCGTCTCGTCTCCCGCATGAATGCTTCGGAGCCCTCGGGGAGGCTGCACGGTAAAGCAGCGTCTGTGCCTGGTCTGTTGAAAGGGGCACGAGGGCCAGCCCTCTGAGGCTCTGTTCTTCCCCTCTCCTCTCCCCAGATCATGGCAGTTGCAGGCCTCGACTCAAGTAGAGCCCCGAAGTACTCACCGAGCCACTCAACCCGGTCGTGGGCCACCCCTCCAGCAACTCCTCCATACAGGGACTGGACACCGTGCTATACCCCCCTGATCCAGGTGGAGCGGTCAGAGTCCCTGGACCAGGTCAACGGCAGCCTGCCCTCCCTGCACCGCAGCTCCTGGTACACGGACGAGCCTGACATCTCCTATCGGACTTTCACACCAGCCAGCCTGACTGTCCCCAGCAGATTCCGTAACAAGAACAGCGACAAGCAGAGGAGTGCAGACAGCTTGGTGGAGGCAGTGAGTATAGTTCTCAGGCATGGGAGGGCACGCCCCGGAGCAGCACAGGCTAGAGCCAGTCACACGGCAGGAGAAGGTGGTGTAGGCTCCAGAGCCACTGCCCAGGTTCAAGAGCTCTGGGAGCAGAAATCCAGCCAAGACTCATGAGTGAGCTGCACTGCCCGGACATGTGCACTTCCTGCCAGTGTCACTGCTCTGGGCAACATGTCTCCCCAGGGGCACCACTCTTCCTGGGCCGTGAGTAGCTTTCCAGCTCTGTGACATTTTCAGAGCTGCAGCCATTTACATTTAGTTGTCGTGTGCAAGGTCTCGTAAACACGAGTGGGCCGAGTCCAGAAAGCACATCGTGCAGGTTAGTGAGAGCAGATCTTTCTGCCACCACTCCCCAGCCTTGTAACGCGCGCATGCCCTTGCTCTTCCTTCCCGCACAGGTCCTGATATCCGAAGGCTTAGGACGCTATGCAAGGGACCCAAAATTTGTGTCAGCGACTAAACATGAAATCGCTGATGCCTGTGACCTAACCATTGATGAGATGGAGAGTGCAGCCAGCACCCTGCTCAACGGGAGCATGGGTCCTCGGGCCAGTGGGGATGTGGGCCTTGTCTCTCACCGGCAGGACTACGAGCTCCAGGAGTTTGGGCCCGGCTACAGTGACGAGGAGCCAGACCCTGGGCGAGATGAGGAGGACCTGGCTGATGAAATGATCTGTATCACCACCTTGTAGCCCCATTGAGGGGCAGACTGGCTCTGGCCTCGGTGGAGGCACAGGAGGGCCAGGGATAAAGTGCCTCGTAGTTAGGAAAGTTTAGGCACTAGTTGGGAGAAAAATATTCAACTAGACTTTCGTACAAGTGATGTCATGCCTCAAGGAAGCCATAAACCTGGTAGGAGCAGGTTCTGAGCAGCGGTCCTGGCAGTGCCCCGTGCACTCAGCCCGGCCGCAGAGACAGTAGGCCCAGCCTTGAGACAGGATGGGTGAGGAGTCAGGCCAGCCCCGCGAAACACGCAGGCGGATACTACCCAGGGCGCCCAGCCACGCCCACCCACAGGCACGAGGGGGAAGGTTAAAGGTGATGACAGTCACCACAGCTGCGTCATTACCTCAGCCACTGGTCTCGTGTATCACAGCATATCCATTTTTAAACCCCTTCCCCCAAACACACCGCTTCCTGGTTCCGGTTCTGCTCTTCGGCAGTGGAGTGTCAGAACTCCGCCACCAGTGCTCATCACCAGAGGGGAGCAGGACCTGACAGCTAAGGTTTTCTGCTATGTGGCGCCAGTTTACATGCGAGCACGTCACTCGGATGGTCAGTTCTGACTGTCACGCTCAAGGGCAACTGTAAAACTGGAATAATAATGCACTTGCAACCAGGTAAACTTAAGATACGCTAGTTTGTTTAAAAATTATAGATTTACTTATTGTACATGACTTGTAATATACAATTTGTATTTGTAAAGAGATGGTCTATATTTTGTAATTATTGTACCGTATTTGAACTGCAGCAATATCCATGGGTCCTAACAATTGTAGATCCCCACAGAAATCTAGAAATTATTAGTATTTTTACTGGGGCTATACAGAAGTAGAAGAAATAGAGCCAATTCTCACTTATTCCATGAAAATCCTTTGGGGGTAAAATTTTGAGTTCGAAAGAACTTGACACTACAAAAATGTTTCTGAAGTATTTGGAGTCACTATAAACCTATCTTTACATAAGATACACAAGATGACTATTTGCAGTCTTTTCTTTGGGCAGGAGTTCTGATTCCGATAGTGTCCCTTGTATCCACCCTGGGTTGCAGCTGTCTTTGGTTTTGTTTGAATAACCCTTCACTTAGTGAACAGAGTAAGTGAAACTGGCTGCTCTGCCCCAGGGCACCCCTAGGTTTGGGTTCCCCAGCTGCCCACACCAGCTGTTCTGCATCTCAGCTGTGGAAAGTACTGCATGGGTGAACACGGCACGTGTGCCTGCGCCCTGGACAGGTGGTGCTGCCCCAGAAAGCGGGCAGCTGGGAGGGCATGGGAGGGCCTTTGGGGCTAGAATGCTGGGGTCTGTACGGGTCGGATCGTACTGTGGCCTTTTACAAATCTCTGCTGTGCTCTGTGTTCTCTTTGAGGGCTCTTATATGCAACCGAAAGAGGGCTGACGTTTTCCTGAGAATGCACTCACTCCGACTGTGTCTTGGGAAGCCCACTTTCAGATCATTAGGACTGCCAAGGCTTCCTTTCTGTTAACAGTCATGCCGACGTCCTCATGTCACCTGGGCAGGGATTCGCTGCAATCAAATAGACAGGTAGCAATTTTGGTCCCGAATTTTTAACTAATATATTAAAAACCTGTCAATGTTTTGTAAATAACGACACTTTGTTATAAAGACCTCACAAACCTCTTCGTAAGACATTCTTAAATCCAGATCCAGGCAAAAACACTTCAAGGTTTGTAAATGACTCTTTCCTGACATAAAGCTTTTTTTATTAAAATGCAAAATGTTCTTCAGAACGA
Source organism: Heterocephalus glaber (assembly GCF_000247695.1). The sequence goes on along the minus strand of NW_004624822.1, from coordinate 3,390,263 downwards.
AACTGTGTAACTTCATTGTATCTGGGAGCTTCCCTTGCAAAGGGCTGGCTTTGCCAGTGAGAGCTTCCGAGGAGCGGGGAGCGGGCTCTCCAGGGCAGCTCTAGAATCAGGTAGCTTTTCCTCAGCCTCGGGCTCGGGCTCCTTGCATGCCAGAGGTGACTTAATACCAGCTGCAGAGGGCACCTCCTCTCCTAAAGGGCTAAACACTGTCGACATTCTCTTGGACTCTGTGTCTGCTGGGCGTTGGTCTGACTGTGGCTGGACATCGGCAGCTGAAACTGCCACCCCGGGACGGTGTGTTCTAGAACAGGCGATGGTCTCTTCCCCAGTCCATGAACACTGGTGTTTCACAGGCTGCACCATTTCCCAGCGTCTGTCTGCTTGAAGCCTGGTTCAGCCTCTCGTCTAATATTAAATTTCTCTTTGTAAGAAAAATTTGAAGTTGTAGAGCATGGTTCTTTTCCCTTTCTTTTAGGAAAGTTTCAGGATTAAACATCTCTATTTTTTTGTTTATCTTCTCTCCCTGTGTCCCTAAGAATAGAATAATTTGTGTCTTTATGAATAACAAAGTAAAAATGCCTACTGTGATTTAACTGTCAGTGAACAGTGAGGACGTAGTTAACAGACTCTATGGGCCAGGGATTTAGCTCAGTGGCACCGCACCTGCCTGGCAAGTGCAAGGTCCTGAGTTTGATTCCTGGTACCAAAAAGAGCCACCTACTCTACTCAGGGTGTGGGCATCTGCTTAGCCAAATGGCATATCCCAGCTCTAGTGTATGCGGCACCAGCAAAGGCTGGGGTGGGGGTGGGGGTCCAGGAGGGCAGCAGAAGCCTCTGGGCACCTGGTGTGGGTGCTACCTGCCTGGGAAGATGGCAGCTGGAGGTACCACCCACCCAACTGTGACTCCACTCTTGAAAGAGGCCAGAATGGTTTGTCTCACATGATGTAGGTTTGTTTTTTCATTTTGTGGTACCGGGGATCGAACTCGGGTCCTTGTGCTTGCGCAGCAGGCAGCAAAACCACTGAGCTAAATCCCCGGCCCACATGATGTAGTTTTTACAGGCTAAAGTGTCCGTGTGACCACCTTTTCCACAGGATTTTATTTTTAGGATGGACAGCTGACTTACTTGTAAAAACGGGTTAGCCACACAGCTGACGTGTTGCACCAAGCCCCAACTCCCCTGCTGCCACTCCACCTCAAAAGCGGACTCCGGCTATGCTTTCATTTGTTGGGAAGTCATTTCTCCTCCTCTCTGGGGAGCTGGGAGGGCAGTGGAGAGTGAGGAGCAGACCTGGGCCCAGCTTCCAACATCAGAACAGCCTGGAGGGTGATCTGAAGACATCATGGAGGTGGGGCACTGGAGGAAGGAGCCAGCAGGGCCACCTGTGTTGCAGCCAGGGCTTGGGAAGAGGGGGGGCTTACTTCCTTCTGACTTTTAAAAGAAAGAAATCTGTGTGACAGATCTGATGTCATGTGAGTTTATCAATGGAAATATGAAAAAGCCTTTGGGGAGCAGGATGTGGTTTGGGTGGAGCAAAGAATCTATTTGAATTTATGAAAACTACTGCCACAGCCTGCCCTGGAAGTGGAAGGGCTGTACCTTAGGACACAGCCTCCCACTTCTAGACTCGCCATTTCTGGTTGTGCTGGGAGATGGTCCTGCTCCCCTCTGTGGGCTGTCTCTTACTGTTGGGAACCTCTAGTGGCGTAAGAGCAGGGTTCCTTTCTGGGACAGGACTCTTTGGGGCTCTGTGCGTATGTACTGCTTTCTGTTAGGCCCTTTCAACTATGTTTTTGCAAAACACTGGCTTCCACTTTTTAGGTATTACAGGCTTTTTGCCAAGGAGTTGAGCTAAAAAGTTTATCCGACTCCCCACAAGACTATGGCTAGCAGGGCCATTCCTGCATCGCCTGCAGGACCCAGGGGATGGGTGGCCGTGGATGGCGGGACAGGAGACTCCCTGGGAGAAACCTCTTGGTAGACTTAAAAATGTCTTTTCTGACCCTCTCTTAGAACAAGAAACCCAGTAAGATATAGGTAAGATTAAACAAGAGCTGCCTGAAGTTTGAAAAGAAAGAAGTCAGGCATGGTGATACACACTTGTCAGCTCACCTATTCAAGACGCGAGTTCGAGGCCAGCCTGGGCAACTTAGTGGGGAAGAAAAGGAAGAAAAGAAAAAGAAGTGTGATAGTTTTCCTCTTTCTACCTTTCTGGAAGGTTTTTTTCCCAGAAACTCCCAAGTTTTTCTCCTTATTCTGGGCTCAGTGCGGCAGGTTTCCAGATAGCAACTGTTTTCTTCCCTGCTACAGGTGGTGGCTTTGGATATCTTGAGAAAAATCAATCCACAATGCATTAGGAGTTGTTCCCTGGTAAAAACAGTCTGGATGAGGCACCTCGGTTAACAAGTTACTGGATTACAGGACTGAGTTACAAGGAATTTAAAGATCAAAAAGCTGCTGTAAATGGTACTTGTATCTGCTTTTGTTCTCCTGAAAACTCCAGTCTTCTCCATTAGTTTTCTTTCACCAGTTGTACTTAACTGCTTTTCCAGCTCTCTCGGCACCATTTTCATCTGTTCCCACGGGTGTGTAGAGAATAAGAATCCAGCAGCCCTGTCTGTATGGGGCAGCTCCATCTCCTGGGCCGCTTCCCAGGGCCCGAGAGGTTCTCTCAGGACCGCTGCTTCCGGATGAAGCTGACGCGGTGCCCTACTACGAGGGGCTGGCTCAAGGCTTCTGTGTTTCCTGGTAACAGGAAGATCTTCTAAAATGTTAAATCGTGAAAGCTTTGGTAACGAGGCGCAAGTGGCCTTCTCTGCTTGAACAAGGTCAAGAAAGCCTCTATTGAGACCGTATTTCTTAAGAAGCAGAGCACCAGCGTGGGGCAGTAAGCCCCTCCGTCACCCAGCGAGCCTGAGTGTGAAGTGAGGATGGCGAGAAACGGAAGCCAGGGCTGAGCTGACCAGCGCAATGCTGGGCTGCTCAGGGAGCTCAGCTTGCACCTGGCAGCCACACAGCCGCTGTGCAGAGCCCCTCCCGAGAGGGCCTGGCAGAGAACCACTCCCAGGAGGCAGCAGGACCCTGGGCTGAAGCAGGCCACGTGGAGATGAGAAAGGACGCGGCCTAAGTGAACCTTCTGCCTCTACGGGCCCCCAGCTCTGTCCCCTGAAGGAGGCAGGGAGGAGGGGCCTGGCCTGAATGCTGGCCTCCCCCACAGGGACCACAGGAAACACTGGAGAAAAAGAACGTGACTCGCTGACTAGCTCTGGTCACACACCCTAAGATCCTTTCCAGTCCTCGGCCACTGAGTGGGGCCATCGGGGTCCCAGCGGCCTGGACAGTTCAGGAGAGAGCACTTGGAGCAAGGTCCGTGTCGGTCAGTCTTCTTGGCTCGCCAGGGGCTTCTCTGATTGTCCTCAGGCAGTGGCTGCATCAGCGCTGGGTGGCCAGCGTCTTGGGCTTGTAGAAAGGAACGTCCTTGTCCCAGAGTGCAGGCAGCCCCTTAATCATGTCAGCTGCCTTCTCTGCGATCATGATGGTGGGAGCGTTCAGGTTGCCGCTGACCATGCTGGGCATGATGGAGGCGTCCACAACCCTGAGGCTCTCCACCCCCAGGACCCTGGTCTCGGGGTCCACCACGGCCATGGGATCCGCGGGCTGGCCCATCTTACAGGTGCACGAGGGGTGGTAGGCACTGTCGACTTTTGCCCGCACAAAGGCGTCTATCTCCTTGTCTGACTGCACATGGCTTCCCGGCTGGAGCTCCTTGCCCCGGAAGGGAGCCAGGGCTTCCTGCGCAAAGATTTCTCTGGACAGCTTTACACACTGACGGAAGTCCTTGATATCGGTATCTGCAGAGGAGAGATGAGTGAAGCCCCTGCGCTTACTGTGCCAGCCTCAGCACACGATCCACACGATGGAGAGGCTCAACAAGCTATGGGGGACAAAGTTTAGGGACATGGAGGACTGAGCCAGGAACTGGAGCCCTGGGGTAAACTTCAGGGACAAGTGGGAACTCCACAAAGGCATTCCCCCAGGCATTCGAGCCAGACCCAGGAGAGACGAAGTGGGCGCTGAATTACCTGTTGACAAGTAGTTGGGCTGGATCACAGGGTGGTCCTTCGGGCTGGCGCTTCTCAGTTTGAGCCAGCCCACACTGGTGGCCCGCATGGTCCCCACATGCACCTGAAAGAGCCCAGAGGACACAGCGAGGCCCACAGTGACCTCCGTCAGCTCCAACTCATGGAGAAGAGAGGCCTCAGGTTTCCCAGCGGGGAGGCAGGGGTGCGGCATCCAGTCAAGCACAGACACAGTGAGGCCTGTGCCTACATCTGACCCATTCCTCAAGCGCTTCCAAACCGCTCCAGTGAGCCACTCCTCCCTCCCGCCTTTATATTCCACTGTCCCACGCATCCAGGGTGGCACTCCCAGGGCTGAGGCAGCCTTGTTTGTCCACTGCCCGTACCCTGCCCTAAGACCCCTGCCCTGAGCATGCCCTGCGGACTGACGTGCTGTGCTCCTGGGGGAAGATTCCAGGCCTGGCTGCCTCACCCCACCCGCTGCCTCAGTGGGAAATGTCCCAGGCATCGGGGGCTGAGGCTCCACTGCTCACCTGGTAAGCCTCCTGCTGGGTGGGGACCCGCCCGTGGTCAATGACTTGGGAAGGCAGGAAATGGAACTGGATGTCGGGGTGGGGGACCCCGGGCTGGCTGCGGATGAACCCGCCTGTTTCCAGGTGGGCAGTGGCTCCGTCCCCTGTGGGTCAGGGGAGGACAAGGCAGAGGGGCCTCAGGGCGAGGAAGGCTGGAAGCTGTTTCTGGTGTCCCGCCTTGCCCCCTGAAGCTCCTCTTGGTGCCCAGCCCCGAGCCTGGCCCACAGCTTTGCTCCTTCCCCTTCGGGCCTCACCCAGCACCACAGCTTTAAATAGTGACCCTGCCAAATAGGACTGGTCCTTCCCACCAGCTAACTGAGTGTGTGGGAGGGCGGGGGGAAGATGCTGAGGGAGAAGGAGCACCTCTAAGTGCAGCTTCCTGGCCAAATAGGTGCAAGATCTACATCCCAGCCCCAAGCCCTCCCATCTGTGCCTTTCCTCTGGCTCCTGAACCCCATGTGAGGTGCATCCCCTACACTTGCAACAAGACCAGTGCCTAGCCCTGGGGCAGCCTCATCTTGACTCATCTTGACAAGTGCTACTGCTTCTGGTCCTCACACCAGCCCACTAGGCAGAACATGGGATACCCATTTTCCAGATGGGAAAAGTGAGGCTCGGAGCCAAGGTACATGGCAGAATTCAACTTCAAACCTAGCATTGTGAGGCCAGGGCCTTCACTCAGCTCTTCAAGAGAGACTATGATACCTACAGACAGTATCGAGGAACCAACCTGTGAATCTCCAGAGCCACTCCAGACCGATGCAGAGCTTCCGCAAGGGCTTCTGGGCAGAGTGGAGGGTGATCGGGTGGGTGCACGCCTGCTGAATGTACACCTCCAGGTGGTCCTGCAGGTTCTGGCCAACTCCTGAGACAGACGGGAGTGGTGAGGGGAAGTAGCTACACACAGGGCTCAGCTGGCTTCTTAAGTGTCCCCGTGGGCCGGAAAAGATCTGTGGTCTACTTATCTCCTGGACCAGTGCCTGTTAAATCCCTGGGTCTCAGTTTAAATGTCACTTCCCGACAAGCTGAGTCTGTAGTGCGCAGGCCCCGCGGAGTCTGGCCCTCCCTCATCTGCCCAGGCCCCTTCCTTGCCCACGTGGGAAAGGCTGGTCAGAGAAGGGCACAAAGGCAGGACACAGACCCAGCAGCCCGGGAGGAGCAGGGGACCCCTGGACTTGCAGAGGAGATGGCCATCCCACGGAGCACCACTCTTGTCCCCCGCCACGCTGACAAAACCCCCCCTGCCATTTCGCTTTGCAGAGGCAGCCTCTGGGGAGAGGGAGGAGGCGCTCACCAGGCAGGTGGCACACCACGGGGATGCCCAGTTTCTTGAGATCATCTGCGTTCCCGACACCTGAGAGCATGAGCAGCTGCGGGGAGTTGATGGCACCCCCACTCAGGATCACCTCCTTGCTGGCATAAACCTGGGAAAAGGGGGGCGGGCTGGCCTGTCACACTCCCCACAGAGCCGGCTGTTGGCCGGGCTCATGGAGCAGCCAGCAACAGCAGAGCAGGGCCGTGAAGTATGGTGCCCACGCAGAGCACCAGGAACCCTGCGGCCACTGCCGCAGAAAGCTGCCCATGGGCTCAGGAGGAAGAGGGGGCCTGGCTGTGCCGCCATCTCCAGCCATGGGGTGTGAGCAGCAAGGGTGCCTGTGCTCTGGGGTGTTCTGCAGTAGCCAGACAGTAACGAGGGCCTTAAGAACAGGGAGAGCAGACTTAAGCGAGAGGATGAAGGCCGGCACTCAGACAAGCAGTGAAGCAAGCAAGCAATGAGCCAGATCTACACATGGCTGTGCAAAACAGTCTCTGACATGCTGCTAAGCAGAACATGTGCAGTCACATTCTCCACACAGGAAACTGCAGGAGTGACACAGTGTACGCTCACATTTACGGATTTAAAAACCTCCCATATAAAGCTATAAATTTCTGTCAGGTCAGTACCCTGAAAGGGCACAGAAGACACCAGGGGACTCCCCGAAATGAGCACGCAAGCCCAGGGGCACTCACACCGGGGCCCCACAGCGGCTTTGCCTAGGTCCCCTCCGCTCCCTCCTTCCCGTGAGGCTGCGGGGACAGTCCACCAGCCTGCCACCCGCAGCTCACTCACCAAGGGACAGAGCCTGCAGCTCTACCCGCCCTGAGCCAGCCTCCCCCCAGCCTTCAGTGCCCTCGCTGCATTGCACTCACCCTGTGGTTCCGGCCACTCTTGAGGTACTCCACGCCCACTGCTCGGGTGCCCTGGAACAATACCCTGCTCACCAGGGTCCGCGCCTCAGCCCTGAGGTTGGGGCGGCTCAGTGCTGGGTGCAGGTAAGCACAGGCCGAGCTCCAGCGCTTGCCTGCAGGACACAGCATAGTCAGAAACGGTCCCTGTCCTTCCCCTGGTGCCTGGGCAGGAAGAGGGGCAGGAGAAAGAGCCAGTTAGCCTGGCTTCTGCCTGCACAAGCCCTGCCTCCCAGGGAAGGCTGAGACCCAAGAGCCCTGCCCTACTGAAGGCCCCGCTGACCTGGGTCCTCTGGGCACGGGTGGAACCGTCCTTCCCCGAGACAGAGTGAGGCAGAGATCAGGAGCAAGGAAAGATGAGATCCCTGAAGAGGTGGGCCAGCCCTGGGACTCAGTTTCCCCATCTGCATGACTGGAAGACTTTGGGCCCTTTGTCCAGAGAGCTGATCCTGCGCTGTCTACGCCAACAGGGGCCACAGGCCCCGACAGTACCCCAAGGATCACCGTGCCGTCATTTCTCACTGGCTCTGGCCGTGTTCTGTGCCATCTGGGGGTGCGCTAAGTCACCTCCCCTCCACCCCATACCAGCTTCCCTGCATCCACACTTGCTACGGGTTGGCCCAGTGCGAGGGGGGACGGGGCTGGGGCCAGGCCACCCACCTCCATAGATGGTCATGTCCATCCAGCCGAAGCCCTCCTGTTGGAAGCCGTTCATGTCCTCGGTGCGCGGGTAGCCGGCCTGCTGCGCAGCGCTCAGGAAGGCCTGGTGCAGCGGGTTGCGGCTCTTGCCCCGGGACACGCGCAGAGGGCCATCGCCGCCGCGGTACCGGCCGGGGCCCAGCTCGTGCGCCTGCGCGCGGCGGAAGTAGGGCAGGCATTGCCCGTAGCCCCAGCCCCGCGCGCCCTGGCGCTCCCAGCGCTCGTAGTCCTCGGGGTGCCCGCGCACGTACACCATGGCGTTCAGCGACGACGAGCCGCCCCACACGCGCCCCCGCGGCCAGTACAGCACGCGGCCGTCCAGGCCCTGCTGCGGCTCCGTGTGGTAGCACCAATTGTACCTGTCGTCGCACAGGTTGGCAACCAGGGCCGCGGGCATGTGGATCTTCCACAGGAGGCGCTTGCTCCCCGCACGGAGGTCCTTGGGCCCGGCCTCCAGCAGCAGCACCCGCTCGGCCGGGTCCTCGGAGAGCCGGCTGGCCAGCGCGCAGCCCGCCGAGCCCGCGCCCACCACCACGTAGCTGTACTCGGAGTCCCCACCGCTGCAGCCAGCGCGGGCCAGAGCGCGGCTCCCCAGGGCAGCAGAGGCCAGGGCTGTCCGTGAGCCCAGGCGCCCGGGCCTGCAGCATCGCAGGACACACCACATGCTCCAGGCCACGTCCTCCTGTTCACGGAGGGGAATGAGATGATCCGCTGCTCCTGGAATAGGAAAGGGGCTTTCAGAATCTTAACTCCACACCTGTAATCCCATCTACTGGAGAGGCTGAGGCAGGAGAATCTCTGGTTCAAGGCCAGCCTGGACAAAATAACAAAACAGGTGGGGATGCCTGCCGGGCATGGTGGTGCACATCTGTGAGCCTAGCATTCTAAAGGTTGAGGCAGGAAGATCTCTAGTTCACTATGTAGCCAGGACTACATAGTGAGTTCAAGGCCAGCTTGAACTAGAGAATGAAACCCTGCCTCCCTCCCCCCCCAAAGAGTAAGGATGAGCAGAGTTGGGTCAATGCCTGGGGAGGTAGGAGGAGGGAGCAGACCAAACACAGCAAGTTCAATGCTCTGCGACTATGCAGGACCCACATGCACAGGCCTGGGAGACATGCCCCTCCCCGGGCTGCAAGGTCCCCAAAAAGGGACCACACCCAGCTGTGCATGAACCTGGAGGCTGGAAGCCCTCCTGCTGGAAGGCAGAGGAGAGAAGGGCTTTCCGGGCAGAGAGAGGGGCCTCACTCCTTCACTCATGACAGGTGCTGGGCATTGTGTTTTATTCTGTCAGGCCAGGCCATAAAAGAGAGAAGAAAAGAGAAAAGAAAAAGTTTTTCCTCTATCAGTACAAAGAAGAAAAATGAAAGAGGCGAAGAAAAGAAATCCACTGTTGGAACTGGTGGTCTGGGGCCAGGGAGAGAGGCAAGGCGTAAGTACGGTGATAATTGGTTCTGGGAGGAGCCACATGTACGGGAAACAACAATTATTAAACCAGACTGCTGGGGCTGGAAGGGTAACAAGTTACAGGGTAATCAACACCAAGTTCTAGCTTTTGTGTCAAGTACCAAACAAAACTAGTACTAGGACAAAATTTTCACATCAAAATGAAACAAGTATGAAATTCAACCTATTTTGAAAGAGTCAAAAGGAAGTCAGGACGAGAGGCCGAGACTGTGGCACTCACAACTTCTGACCCGAGGGACCACAGTGCACACTAGGGGGCGTATGAGCAGGAGAGGACATCGGAGATATTGGAGATAATTTCTTACTGGCTATAGCAAAGAAGAGAATCAGTGAAGCGAGAGATTAGGTTAACAGAAATCAAATGGAAGTGTTCAGAGAAGAGGGAAATGGACAAAGGAGGAGCTGAGAGCTTTGGGACCACATCAAACTACCTAACATATGGATGACTAGAGTCCTAGGAGAGGGAGGGGCAGAAGGCAAGAAGGACAGAAAACAGAGAGGAAATATTTGAAGACATGATTATGGGGACTTTTACAAAATTAGTGCAAGATAAACATCATGGATTCCAGAAGACTTGAGCATCCCAAGCAGGATTAATACGAAGACGACCACATCTAAACACATCATCGTCAAACTGCTGAAACATGAAGATCAAGAGAAAACTACTGAAGTAGCCAGACAAAAAGAAACTTGTATAGAAATAAACATAAGAATGATGGCAGACTTCCTATCAGAAAATATGCACACAGAAGATAACCGAGTGACAATTTTAAAGTAATGAAAGGGAGGGGAACCCTAAACCTAGTTTAATGAAGAGGATATCAGAAAATGGAAAGACATCCCTTATTCTTTGGTAGGAAGCACCAATATAGTGAAAATGACCTTACTTCCAAAACTATTATATAGATTTAGTGCAATCCCGATCAAAATTCCAACAGCATATCTCACAGAATTAGAGAAAGTAATCCTAAAATTCACTTGGAACCAGAAGAGACCAAGAATAGCAAAGGTAATTCTAGGCAACAAAGGCAAGGCAGGGGGCATCACAATCCTCAACTTGAAACTATAAACAAAGTTACTGTGATAAAACCAGCATGGTACTGGCAAAAAAAAATAGACCTGAGGACCAAGGGAACAGATTA